>CM065684.1:65128082-65253082 GCA_017654935.2 Phymorhynchus buccinoides | reverse complement strand
GTATCACTGTATGACGGGTACACGCACATGTTGATGAATTGACGGCAAGGCTTTTCATGGCAAACCAACAGAGAGACGTCACAGTGATGCATCATCTGCTGCTCGTGGACAGTGTCCACATAGAAACACCCATAATTCAGCCAGTCTGCTCTGCGCGCCAGGTTTTCTGATATAGACCTACTAGCTGAGTTCACAAGTAGGCTTAGTATTGAAGGAGTTGGTGACGTACCCTGGCTAAACGACTCCAGGGATCAGTCCAACGACCGAAGCGAACACTATGAACAAATGCATCAGCTAGGGATAACATTACATGTGTGACCGTTTTTCATTACCCCACCACGTGGGCATCCACACTCCGTCTTCGGGGGATTTGGAGGCTGATTATGTTACGCTAGTAGCTTGTCATGGCTAAAGACAATCCCCGCAAAACTATGCATAACATAACATTTTGATGTAGCCTTGGTGTTCTAGCCTATGCCAAGTGGTCTGACACAGCCTTAATCCAAGGGCATTGAAGCAGTAATAACAACTACAAACCAACAACAACGTTGACAAGTCGACGAAGGAACTTAAGAAACTCAAACTGACAATATGCGTCCAGCTTTCCCTCTTTCTTACCAATTCTGCTCAACATTCACTGAGGACAAACATTTTAAGTTGTCATTTAAAATCACCACGAAACAATAAACACATTTTCTTATTTCGTTAATTTTGTATTTTCATCATCACATTTGAATCAAAAATGAGATCAGAAAATGACTATGACACTAAAAATGTATCACACACTTTGCCACCTAAAAGCATCTTTCCCTATTGAACTTTGAGGGCCATATCAATATCAGTTATTTTATACACTATTAGACACTAAAACATACAAAGCAAAGTGACTTACCTTACTCAAACCCCCCCATATTCTAAAACCAAACCAGCATCACTCAAACAGTGTGTCTAAAGTATATACAATCGAGTACTCAGCTCTGATCTACCACTCTGACCCAACGAGTGTTGTTTCTTGTCTCTGATCTCTTTTTGTGCATCAACTGTCGATATCGATCACTTCCAATCCTTCTGTTTCTCTCTCTTCCCTCAGCGATCATGTCAAAATCGAAGATTGATTTGGGGCCAGATAGTTTGGTTTATTCAATTTCCGCGTTAAAAAGACTGGCCCTAAAGGGATTTTCTGCATGGGTTTTGCTAGCTAGCGTGAGGTTCATTAGGGTTACAGATCCCGGGGGAGGAGAGAGGGGATTGTTGCTGTTATGGTGGATGAGACAACTACGTTTCGGTCCAGTGTCATTATATAGCATAGTTCAACATCACTGGACGCTTTTTGATTGTTACAAATAATCATTACAGCTCGATCGATTAAATTAAGCAACAGAGAGAGAGAGAGAGAGAGAGAGAGAGAGAGAGAGAGAGAGAGAGAGAGAGAGAGAGAGAGAGAGAGAGAGAGAGAGAGAGAGAGAGAGAGAGAGAGAGAGAGAGAGAGAGAGAGAGAGAGAGAGAGAGAGAGAGAGAGAGAGAGAGAGAGAGAGAGAGAGAGAGAGAGAGAGAGAGAGAGAGAGAGAGAGAGAGAGAGAGAGAGAGGGGGACGGCGTGTTAGAGAGGCAGACGGAAACAGAGAGCGACTGAAAGAGAAACAGAGAGAGAGAGAGAGAGAGAGAAGACACACAGACAGACAGACAGGAAGAAACAACCTTTTCTTTGAGACAGAACATTAAAAATAATATAATTTAACTTTTGTTTCTACCTTAGTAAACTTGACCATTTTCTCTGTTGATGAGGACACCAACACAAGACCATGGATATGACTATAAATCCCCCCTTTCCCTTCTGTTCACCCCACCGACCTGCACGACGCACTCTTGCAGTTTGCTGTCCACAGAGTCAGCCAGCTCCACCAGAGGCGACGCCGAAGGTTCTGGGGCTGCAGCGTTGAAGGACGTGTCCAGACTTTTCTCACCACCACCAGCAGCAGCATGGGCAGTAGAGACAGCAGTAGAAGCAGTAGTGGTGTCCGTGTTGTTGGCAGTGACAGTGCGTTGTCTGGCTTCGTCCAGTTCTTGTTTCATGGCTTCAAGTTTGTCCAGCTCCGCCTGTTGTGTGTGTGTGTGTGTGTGTGTGTGTGTGTGTGTGTGTGCGTGTGTGTGTGCGTGTGCGTGTGTGTGCGTGCGTGCGTGCGTGTGTGTGTGTGTGTGTGTGCGTGCGTGCGTGTGCGCCGCGCGCGCGCGCGCGTGCGTGTGTGTGTGAGATGAGAGAGAGAGAGAGAGAGAGAGAGAGAGAGAGAGAGAGAGAGAGAGAGAGAGAGAGAGAGAGAGAGAGAGAGAGAGAGAGAGAGAGAGAGAGAGAGAGAGAGAGAGAGAGAGAGAACACAAGTGAATATCAACATGTTGAAAATAAAAATGACTGACATGACAGAAAAAAGACAATCAAAGATACAGAGAGAGGGGGGGGGGGGGGGGGGGGGGGGGGGGAGGGGGGGGGAGGGGGGGGGGGGGGGGGGGGGGGGAGGGGGAGGCTACACAAAAAGAAGAAAGAATGAAATATATCAAAAGGCAAAGACAATTCGTTTTTAAAAAAACTCAAACACAAACATTTTTTTAACTCAAACACAAACAGACCTTTGCAAACACGTGCATGGTTCTGATACACTTCTGGATTATTCACTTCCTATCATAACCAGCTGGAAGATAGCTATCCAAAATCATCGTTATCTTCATCGTTTCAACGTCTTTTTCTTCTTCGTTAATGTAATCCAATGTACTCTCGATCTCTCTGACCTAGGTCTCTTCTTTTCCCTGGTCTACAGTGCATCTGGTGGTTCTGTCGGGGTGCGTTTCTACCTCAATCTACACTGAACCATGTCTATTCTGTACGTTCTGTCACTGTACTGTCATCCTTCCCATGGTCTACAGTGCATCGGGTGGTTCTGTAGGGGTGCGTTTCTACCTCAATCTACACTGAACCATGTCTATTCTGTACGTTCTGTCACTGTACTGTCATCCTTCCCATGGTCTACAGTGCATCTGGTGGTTCTGTAGGGGTGCGTTTCTACCTCAATCTACACTGAACCATGTCTATTCTGTACGTTCTGTCACTGTACTCCCATCCTTCCCATGGTCTACAGTGCATCTGGTGGTTCTGTAGGGGTGCGTTTCTACCTCAATCTACACTGAACCATGTCTATTCTGTACGTTCTGTCACTGTACTGTCATCCTTCCCATGGTCTACAGTGCATCTGGTGGTTCTGTAGGGGTGCGTTTCTACCTCAATCTACACTGAACCATGTCTATTCTGTACGTTCTGTCACTGTACTGTCATCCTTCCCATGGTCTACAGTGCATCTGGTGGTTCTGTAGGGGTGCGTTTCTACCTCAATCTACACTGAACCATGTCTATTCTGTACGTTCTGTCACTGTACTCCCATCCTTCCCATGGTCTACAGTGCATCTGGTGGTTCTGTAGGGGTGCGTTTCTACCTCAATCTACACTGAACCATGTCTATTCTGTACGTTCTGTCACTGTACTGTCATCCTTCCCATGGTCTACAGTGCATCGGGTGGTTCTGTAGGGGTGCGTTTCTACCTCAATCTACACTGAACCATGTCTATTCTGTACGTTCTGTCACTGTACTCCCATCCTTCCCATGGGGACTGCTCACCCATGCACTTTACGCACATAAAAATCCCACGGTAGCTAAAAGTCGATAAGAGCAGGGAGAAATCCTGCTGCATGGTATGATCAAATCGATAGCTAGGTTTCCAAAGTCCACCCCCTCATCCTCAGCGCTTGCGGCGACGCGCTCTCCAGGTGGGAGCAGCCCGAATTGCACAGATATAAGTCTCTGTGACAATACCCCATTTTCACTGTTGTTTCTCTTACACTGTCTCACCTGTGTCTCCTGTAGCTGTTCCTTGGCGTGGTCCACATTGTCAGGGTGTTGTGATGGGCGTGGTTCAGCCACTCAGGGAACTCATCCACTCTCTCCCTCTCTCTCTCTGTATGTCTCCCTCTCCCTGTCTCTCTCTGTGTCCCCCTCTCACTGTCTCCCTCTCACTGTCTCTCTCTCTGTGTCTCCCTCTCCCTGTCTCTCTCTCTCTCCCTGTCTCTCTCTGTGTCTCCCTCTCCCTGTCTCTCTGTGTGTCTCCCTCTCCCTGTCTCTCTCTCTCTCTGTTTCTCCCTCTCCCTGTCTCTCTCTCTCTCTCTCCCTCTCTCTGTCTCTCTCTCTCTCTCTCTCTCTCTCTCTCTCTCTCTCTCTCATACCTGTGTCTCCTGTAGCTGTTCCTTGGCGTGGTCCACGTCATCAGGGTGTTGTTGATGGGCGTGGTTCAGCCACTCAGGGAACTCCCCCCCTCTCTCTCTCTCTCCCTCCCTGTCTCTCTCTCTCTCTCATACCTGTGTCTCCTGTAGCTGTTCCTTGGCGTGGTCCACGTCATCAGGGTGTTGTTGATGGGCGTGGTTCAGCCACTCAGGGAACTCCCCCCCCTCTCTCTCTCTCTCCCTGTCTCTCTCTCCCTGTCTCTCTCTCTCTCTCTCATACCTGTGTCTCCTGTAGCTGTTCCTTGGCGTGGTCCACGTCATCAGGGTGTTGTTGATGGGCGTGGTTCAGCCACTCAGGGAACTCCTCCACCAGGAAGCCGTGTGTGGACTCCAGCAGGTCCTTGTAGTGACGCCACTTGCCCAGGGCGTCACTCAGCCGATCCTGAACAACGGGCAGTCAGTCACATATATAGCACAGGGAGAGAGAAGACATGGTGACAGTGTCAGATCTCACCAGGGTATGGGCATGGTGATCATTGTAGAGATGATTTCAGCGAGCTTTCAATGACTACATGGATGGATGGATTGATGAACGGACGGATGGATGACTACATGGATTGATGGATTGATGGACGGACGGGTGGATGACTACATGGATGGATGGATTGATGGACGGACGGGTGGATGACTACATGGATGGATGGATTTATGGACGGACGGATGGATGACTACATGGATGGATGGATTGATGGACGGACGGGTGGATGACTACATGGATGGATGGATTTATGGACGGACGGATGGATGACTACATGGATGGATGGATTGATGGACGGACGGGTGGATGACTACATGGATGGATGGATTGATGGACGGACGGATGGATGACTACATGGATGGATGGATTGATGGACGGACGGGTGGATGACTACATGGATTGATGGATTGATGGACGGACGGGTGGATGACTACATGGATGGATGGATTGATGGACGGACGGGTGGATGACTACATGGATGGATGGATTGATGGACGGACGGGTGGATGAATACATGGATGGATGGAGTATGTCGGTGAAACTGACCATGGGATTTATGGGCGTCAGTCAGATCATGGATTTATTTGTTTAGTCTTCAAGTCAAGACTGCTGCTGTATGTGATCAGTAAGTCTGTGTCTGTGTGTGTTTGTGTGTGTGTGAGAGAGAGAGAGAGAGAGAGAGAGAGAGAGAGAGAGAGAGAGAGAGAGAGAGAGAGAGAGAGAGAGAGAGAGAGAGAGAGAGAGAGAGAGAGAGAGAGAGAGAGAGAGAGAGAGAGAGAGAAGAGAGAGAGAGAGAGAGAGAGAGAGAGAGAGAGAGAGAGAGAGAGAGAGAGTGTGTGTGTAAGTGCGCGCGCGCGCGCGCGCGCGTGTGTGTGTGCATGCACGCGCATGTGTGTGTGATTCCACGATGCAGTGTTGGTATTGCGAACATAAATGTCTTAGCCGCGCAACCCCTTTGTCTTCATTTTCACACCTCTTACCAAACGTATGTATTCCTACACAGCCATAGCCTGGCTCAGTTGTCTCCATCTCCCGGGGTGACCATCTGGAGGCAGGACTACTTGTCTGACAACACTCCGTCACACTGTTGCTGCCAGAAGAACTCTTCTTGGTGCTAAAAGTCTGCTGTCCATGTTTTTACCGTCTTCATTTCTTTGTTTGTCTTTTTTTCTGTAGGGTAGCCCTCTTCTTACGATTGATGTAAGTGACAGCGTCAGACTTTTAAGTTGGTCACCATGACAAAGTCCGCAGTTTTCTCCAGTACAGGTTGTAACTTTAAAAAATGCAACCAACAAAATCGCTAATGAAATTTTCGGTAAAGGTAAAGATGTGCCCCCCCCCCCCCCCTGCATTTCTCGGTTAATTCTATTTTTCCGTTTTTGCCTTTCTTACCATACATAAAGCTGTATTTTAGGAACATTTTCAGCTAATAACCTTTTTGGAATACTAAACCTATCCCTAACCCTAGCCCTAAACCTACCCCCCACTATGTACTGCAGTACACCGCGATTTGTCACAGTTGTGGTTCGTTGCGTTTTCCCGTCTTATAGGGTGGGGGGTAGGGTTAGGTTTAGGGTTAGGGCTAGGGTTAGTATTCCAAAAAGGTTATTAGCTAAAAATGTTCCTAAAATACAGCTTTATGTATGGTAAGAAAGGCAATAACGGAAAAATAGAATTAACCGAGATATGTAGGGGGGGTGGCACATCTTGACCTGTACCAAATTTTCATTAATCCACAGATACAAATCATTTTGATTTTTCTAGTATTATTAAGTAGATTCTTGACATGACAGGTTACAACAGTTCGTGTTTCCAGGATGCCTTGGAGAGCTCCAGAAAATAATGGTTTCCATGGTAACCAATTTTCACCACAAAAAAACATTTTTGAGTGGCAAAAAATGACTTCTGCACCAAACTTTTAAAATCAGGACTGTATTTTAGGCCTATATCCTGACTATTTTAAGCCCACATATGAATGAGAATTTAGTCTGCATAATGAAGACATTGAAATTACAAAAGTATCTTTGTACATCAAAAGGGGATTCGGGGGAACATGGTTGCCATGGAAAAAGTCAACTTCTGGAATAGTCGAGGAATTTTTGGCAAAACAAACTATTGTAACTTTTCATGCAATTAATCTTTTTCATAAACCCTAACAATCTCAATAATAGCCTGGTTATTACAAATCTTATTAGCGATTTTGTGGGTTACGTATTTTAAAGTTGCCCTGTACATGTACCGCTTCCAAAGAAATTGCGCGAGTTGCGTTCTTAGATTGGCCATTATTGTGCTAGCATGCTATGCAGTACTAAAGCAGATTAGCAAGAAATATGATGGAAAGGGGGTTAAAAAGAATAATCCAAGAAATTATTCTGAAAATTTTCGAGTGAACCAGTCTGATTTTGCATTAAAGCAAAGAAATGTCTTTAATTAAGTTTAAATTCTCTTGGAGCGCGCGCGTGCATGACAGCGTCCGTGCGTGCATGTGTGTGTGTGAGCGAGCATGTGCATGTTTTTTTGGCAGATTTCATACTTTCTATAAAGTGCCAAATCGATAATTGATTTTCTGTCCAGATTTGTTCCTGTTGCTACGGTGCCGCATGAAGGCTTCAGTTGACGTAACTGGAACCCTCTATTAAGGCCATGCCCGATTCTCTTTACAATTTCACCCCCTGTTCGTTAATCCCCATACACCCCCACCCCCCCAGCGTTGGTGAGTGTATGTTAGACTGCCAAAGTACCCCAACGAGGTTCAGAATGTTCTGTCATAGGGTTTACTTATTAAGCTCCATCAATGTGGTTTGAATTGGTTAGCATTTCTCGGCTGCTTGATTGGCTTGTGTCAGTATCTTCACTCGGAAAGAAAAGAGAGGTAAGACTGTGTACAGCCCCCATTCACGTCTGCAGCAGAACTGTTTTGTTGTGGAAGCAAGTATAAGTCTACATTTCCCCTCACAAATTCATGGTATTATTATGTCCTCTTCTTATGATAAGCTTTTTTCTGCTTTTCTTCTTTTTTCTCTCAGAAGGGGGCTCATCTAGGTCTGAAGGATTCCAGATATGCTAATGAATTCCCGTACTTTAAAATCGATTTCAAGCATCAGTCACAGTGTATTTGAACAGTCTATCGTTGGAAATAATCAGTTCACTTTGTATTGGCTGCATCAAAATATGTTTCGTGAAGGGCTTATTGATTTTTGGGGGACAAAAGACTGTTCTTTTCCGGTATACCAAGATCCCATTCCAATCTTCAAGTTGGCACCAAAGCTACAGCTGTTGTAAAACGCATCATTTTAACAGAAAAAGGAAATATATTTTTTTAAACTTAGGTTAGTCGTTTGTGACGGATGCCTCTCCAACTAGCAGGCATTACAATGGCTCGATGTGCAAACGGCTTGGCAATAAGTGACCTTTAGCATTAGGCACCAAACCACACTCCAATGACGGTGTGTAAACGGCTCGGAAATAAGTGACCTTTAGCATTAGGCACCAAACCACACTCCAATGACGGTGTGTAAACGGCTCGGAAATAAGTGACCTTTAGCATTAGGCACCAAACCACACTCCAATGACGGTGTGTAAACGGCTCGGAAATAAGTGACCTTTAGCATTAGGCACCAAACCACACTCCAATGACGGTGTGTAAACGGCTCGGAAATAAGTGACCTTTAGCATTAGGCACCAAACCACACTCCAATGACGGTGTGTAAACGGCTCGGAAATAAGTGACCTTTAGCATTAGGCACCAAACCACACTCCAATGACGGTGTGTAAACGGCTCGGAAATAAGTGACCTTTAGCATTAGGCACCAAACCACACTCCAATGACGGTGTGTAAACGGCTCGGAAATAAGTGACCTTTAGCATTAGGCACCAAACCACACTCCAATGACGGTGTGTAAACGGCTCGGAAATAAGTGACCTTTAGCATTAGGCACCAAACCACACTCCAATGACGGTGTGTAAACGGCTCGGAAATAAGTGACCTTTAGCATTAGGCACCAAACCACACTCCAATGACAACTATCTAAAAGCCCTTTTGACCAAACATTATGGATATATTAATGAACAAAGGCGTCTTATTATAAACAAATGTCTGCTAAATAGCAGTTGTCTTTGCCATGTGGAAATCATGAGGCTGACCGTACCTTTCTTACCGTCAGCCGAGGACTGCATTGTCTTCTCTACCGTTATGGAGCAACGTGTTAATTATCACAAGGGGGTAGCTATGTTTTTGGTCATCATTTGTGTGTCCTTTGTCGTTGAGCCAGTTTACACAATCCATATGAAAAACGACACCTCTTCACTCGGTGGATTTCAGTGCAATAGTGTTCTGAAGCTATGAAGTTCTGAGTAGAAACACGTTGTCTATCTCCTTTAGGGAGGTTTGTTTCCTGTCTGCCACAAGTATATATACAGATGTAATGGTAAACTTGACAAAATATTTCATTCATTGTTATGGTGGAAATGGATTATAGGCGGATGCATGCTAGTTTGTTTGCTTGTTTTTGAAGACAGAAGTCTTTACCAAAAACAAAACCCAACAACTCACAGCTTTCTTTTCATGTGTTTAGAACAAAGCAATCATATAAGAAATGACATGTTTCACAACAAAACGGCAAGCCATATAAATTTGCTTCCAAAGCTTTTGATTGCAAGAACGAGAGAGGGAGCAAAAGGAGAGACAGGCAAAGGGATGCAAGTGTCTTACATTTATTTGATAATGTAGCTTATCAAACCGTCATCCCCCTGGGCATACCAGGGGGTCTTTTGTACACATAGTTCCCCCACCTTCTGGAAGTTCTGTGCTAGCAGCTTCCTCTGATCTGTCACTCTCTTTGACTCTGCCTTTTCCTTTTCTTACCATAATTTACTATTTTCCTTGACTTTCTGACCCGTTCTCCTGTTGTTTTCCCCCAAAACATCTTCCAAATAAATCTCTGCAATTTGAGCTCCTCCGAAATGGGAATGTGTCGGCTGTACGCAGCGGGGAGACCATTGAAAAATGAAAACCGGACACATACGTACCTTACCCATTATGGCCATACTGCCTGAGAACATAGAAGAAGAAACCCTGTCGATTTTTCACACACACAAGCGCAGACGCATACACGCATGCACACACACAAACACACACACACAGGGCCATAAACACAGGGCTGGTTGCTGACCAGTGACTCCTTGCATGGGCATCATCACGTTAACATCAGAAACCCATCTGCCAATTTTCGTCATCATCAGTTCAATACTTCAGCGGTGGGAAATTGGGAAAAGTTATGTTGATAAATATACAGACAAATGTACAAATTATTGTTCTGGTTGAAACATTCTTCCGTTCTCATAGAACGGGAACAAACAAATGCGGATCTTAAACATGCAGAACAGCACAAAAAGAAAGCAATACAAATGTTGAGATAAACAAACAACAACAGAAAGGAGAGAGAGAAAAAGAGACAGAGGGAGAAGAGAGAGAGTGGGGGGGGGGGGGGGAAGGAGAAGGGAAAGGACAGGGAGACAGAGACACACACACAGGGAGAGAGACAGGGAGAGATAGAGAGGGAGAGCAGAGATGTACAATACACACGGAGCACAGCCATGGCTAAACAAACCATCAATTGTCAGTCAAATAGGTTCATCGTTTTCCATTGGATTCCTCATGTTCCTGCTAGACAATTAACGAAGTAAGGAATCACAATACAGTTAGAAAAAAGCCCATGAAATTCTTTTAACTTAAATGATGTGAGTTTAAAAACCAATACATAAAATGTCATTGCAGATTAGGTATGTCTGTACACAATTCTAACAATATGTCCTTAAGAGCTTCCTGCTAATAGGATGATAATTAAACCTTCGTTCGTTAACAATATAATATTGTGAATGCATGACTTGTCATCCACAATCATTATCAGATTTGTTCAGCCATGGTGCACTAAAAACCACACACACAAAGACAATTCACGATAGATGCACAACCAAAACTAAAAACACACACAAACAAAACTGAACATGGATTCAAACAAAGCGAAAGTACAATACATTTAGCACACTGATACAAAACAGAAAGGTGTTTCATAGTGAGGATGGAGACTGACAGGCAGGCGGAACACAGTGTCAAGATGAACGAGTTCGACAGAGAAAGAAAGGAAGTTTTCTCAATGCAGACAGTTTTGAACAAAAGATTGCAGTATTTTAAAAACTTGTTAATGAATTTGAAATTCAATCTTTTAGGCATAAAAGTGGTAGAATTTTGAGGACGAATGTCCACACTAAACCATCCTGTTGCCAAGCCAAACAGCACACCAGCATATAATACTCACACACCCAGCACACAAAAAGAATAAACTAACTCATATTTTTGGTCTACAAAACTTTATTATCTTTGATAGTAGAATAGTACACAAACCAGTAATAAGGGTACATAAATAACATATCACAATGAAATCAGCAGTCGGATGGCTTTCAGCTAATAATGTTTAATTTATGAAAATCAAGGATGATACTTTGAGCAGTAAAATGGTTATAGACTACCAATAGAAAAAAAGGCACACTAGTTTTTAAAACAGTTATAGTCTACTGGAAATGTTGAATGACAAATACATCTCTTCTACCTAAAGATGTTAACAATGTGTTTGATAAGATGTAATTTGTGAATACATTAGTACATTAAAACTATACAAATGAATACTATGTTATTTTCAAAGCTACAAAAAATGGAACAAATTAAAAATGGAAATGATCAAATTAGTCTGTATCACAAAACAATTTGCAGGCAGGATCAGTTTAATTTTGAAAAATAAATTGTGAATTGAATTCTGAATGAATTTTGAAATAAAAGACACATTTTCAAAAAAGATAAATTACCACAAAAAAAAGTCTATGGTCGAAGTCCACATATCACAAAAAAACTATTTCATTTTTATGCACACAAACACACATACACACAAACTTCTTCTTCTTCTGCGTTCATAGGCCATATGGCCATAATGGGTAAGGTACGTATGTGTCCGTTTTTCAGTTTTCACTGGTCTCCCCACTGCATACAGCGAATACATTCTGATTTCGGAGGAGCTCAAAGGAGACATTATTTGGATTTTTTTTTTTAAAGGCAGGAGAATGGGCCATTAAGTCAGAAAGATAGTAGACGATAGAAAGCAAAGGGAAAAGGCAGAGTCAAAGAGAGTGGCAGATTAGAGGAAGTTACAATCACAGAACTTCCAGAAGGTGGGGGAACTATTTTTTATGAAAGACCCCCCAGTATCCCTACGGGGAATACACATACACACACTTTTTCTCTCTCTCTCTCTCTCTCTCTCTCTCTCAATCTCTCTCTCTCTCTCTCTCAATACATATTGGATAATACTGATTAAAATACTTGTATAGGCCAGCTAGCAATTTCAGCAGTATGTATACTGAAAAAGCACAAAATGCAAACCAAACGCACTCCATGGCTCCATTTTGTCACATGCCAACCAAATACTTAAAAACAAAGCAAAAACAGCAAACAATCTGAAAACGTATTACCCTCATTACCAATTAAACCAAATAAAAAATGTGATATCAAACTTGCATCTTCTCTCTTGAAACAAAGGCTCTTTCTGAAAGATCAAACTATCACAGAACTTTGAAACATTTCAACCAATGACTAAGTTAGAACAGGTATCAAATTGTAAAGGAGGTCAAATATTCTTCTTTTATTTTAGCAAAAAATAAAAACCAACAGAATATCACAGATATAGAAGCCTAAGGGTCTGTGCACATCTATGTGCAACTTCCGTACAGAAATATATCCACAATCCCTGAATAAAGTGACAGAAAGTCAGAAATAAGTGGATGTAAGAGAGATAATAAGAGAGAGAGAGAGTGTGTGTGTTGATGCTTTATTCAACTGATTGTATTTTGTATTGTGTTCTTGGGTGGGGTGAGTGGTGGTGATGGTAACGATATGTGTGTGTGTGTGTGTGTGTGTGTGTGTGTGCGTGTGCGTGTGCGCGTGTGCGTGTGCGTGCGTGAGTGTGTGTGTATGTGTGCGTGCGTGAGTGAGTGTGTGTGTATATGTGCGTACGTGCGTGCCTGCGTGTATGTGTGGGTGGTGTGTGTATGTGTATGCCTATTTGCATGTGTGTGAGCGATTATTTGTTTTTGTTGTTGAATGTCTTGCTTTTAATTTTGTTGTTAAGCGCATTGAGCTCCACATTTGGTGGAGGAGTGCGCTATATAAATGATTGACTATTATTATTATTATTATTATTATTATGATGTGATTGTGGGTGGGTTTCCACGTGTAATGTGCACACTGCATCATATTTCTTACTTCCATGCTGTTTGTTTTTCGGATTGCTGATGGGTTTCTGTACAGAAGTTTTTGTAAATACACACAGTCTCAGCCTAAATACAAAGGATGGAAGAAACTTTCACTGGCAGAACTACTAAATAAGCTTATGTGACTTGAGCTTTTTGCCTGATTTTCTGAAGAAAAGCAATGAAACAATGTTGAAAAGGTATCATATGATGGAAGTGCTAAGTTCCTCTGTCCAAAACGTGCGACAAACATCAAAGCCAAAAGATTGAAAAGAAGAAAACAACTTCTAGTAGCACCGAATTAACTTGAAAATCACAAATCTGAACATAATTCCATTCATTCATTGAAATAATACTGATTGAAGAATTTCCATTGTTTTTTCCAATTATTTTTAAAAAAAAGTAACACCCAATCTAATGAATGTGGACGGATTGTTAAAAGAAAAATGGAACTGATGCTTGCTCACATAAAGTATATTTCACAGCAAAGAGGCAGATCCAATAAAGAATATGTTGCTATATCACAAATATTAACAATCACAATAATATGTTGATATATCACCAATATTGATAATCACAGACACTTGTATGTATAACAACACGAATATGCTAAGTGTATCACAAAATGAATATGCTAAGTGTATCACAAAATGAATATGCTAAGTGTATCACAAAATGAATATGCTAAGTGTATCACAAAATGAATATGCTAAAACAATCCACAGCAAGAAGCATCCACACGTCCACACTACCAGTTTTAGCGTATCTTGTGTGACAAAAACAAACACTTTCTAACTTCTAAAACGTTTGGGTGTGTCTTGACATTTCAGTATTTTTATCAAATAGTGATCAATGTAAATTCTTTAACGAGTAAATATGTAACACTATTGTCATAAACATAAAAATACACACCAGGGATAAATAAGAATAAATAAATGATCATATATCATATTAAAAGCACATCTTTACGGTATTTTAACCATTACATCTTATTAATAAATTGATTAGTACGGGATATAACACTCATCTATCGCAAAAGCCAAAGAGTAATGATAAGATATAAGATAAGATCTTATGATGATGATGTGATTATACCAAAACTATATGACTGAATCCTAATGAAATACAAAACATAATTCAATGATTCCTACAGGGTTCCCAAGATCTTTAAAGGCTTCTACGGAGGGAGAGTTCATGTGTTTTTTCAGGTTTCAAATTTTTGGGGATTAATTTTAAAAAATAATAAATTAAGTGCATCTTTTGTGAAAGTTTGTAAAGTTTTCACAGAAAACAAAAGCAGATGTTAAAATTGAATCCAAAAAAAAGAGGAAAAAAAAAGAGGATTTTGATAGAAAAAATGTGTTGTCCACGAATCCTACTCTTAAAATTTGCTTAACTAAATGTATTTGTTTTTGGGGGTATTTGGTATATTATAGTCACAGAGACCATCTGTTTCATTTCTCTTTTTGTGTGATCCACTAACTTTGGGTTTGGCCAGGAATGTCTAGGTTTTTGAGTGTTGCAGCCCAAGATATGCTGACTTATTATTTTCATTGGTGAAAAATGGTCCAGAGAGTGTTAGAAACGTATGAGATTTGGGCGCTTGTTTCAGTGGGAACCCTATGCCATAAACATGACGGCAAAGCCACAAAAACAAGCAAACAAACAAACAGGCAATGGAGCTGACAAAACACAAACTCACTGGCAGGACTGCAACAACAAGCCTAATAATAAGCTAGTATCAAAACAGCTTTTAGCATTGTTGTCTAAAAATAGCGAAACTTTACGCGAGAAGACAGTGTGGCGATTTGAGCCCTCTGCAAACAAACAAATCAAAGACAAGAAATACCACACACATAAATTACCAGCATCTGAACAGGCATCGCTCACTTTCAATAAATAAATAATGAAGGCCTCTACGGTTTTAGTTCACTTTTATATCCTCTAAATCCAAATTCCTTTGCGCTTCTGTCGTCCTTCTCTCACATACATCCTTAACAAAAGTTTGTGAATCTTCTTTTTAAAAAAAGCTGCAGTTTTGTTAAGTTCAGATTCCCAGAGGTTGAAGTATGGAGCAACAAAACTAAAAGTCACGGATGATATGAGATCTGATGAAGATTTCACAGATTCTCCGTTGGTCACAGAAGGGGCTTAGTCTTGAAGGAGTAGTCTGCTGAGTAGTAGGGGTACCAGTGTGTGTCTAAGTGATCCAACACAGCCTGTGGGCAAAGGGAACAATCAAATGGACTATATCAATTAAAGCATTAGCAGTTTTGTGTCTGTTCATACACTACTCAACACTTGTTGGGATCACAAGTGTAAAATGGAAATAACTGGAAATTCTGTGCTCTTTTTGTTCCTTGACTATTTTTAACCATTAAGCTCAAAAACATTAATTTTAAATGTATAAAATAATGAAAATAAACCAATGTATTATTGACGATTAATTTTGATAATGGTGAATACATAAATAGACAACATTTTAGATTTTACTAAGATCGTATCAAAATACAAATATTATTTGTGATCCATGACAAGTGGTAAGTAGTATATGACATATATTACAAAAACAATGTTGGTAACATTTCCTTGGGGCAAAAGCCATATTTAAAGTCAACAACAAATCATGGCAGGTTTGTTGACTCAAAATGTATCCCTACACATTTACACACACACAACAAAAGAACTACAAAAAGGTGAATGTATATTTCTACACTTTGTTTCTACACATATTTCTACACTATTATGTAGATTGTCACAATAATGCAATACTACCTTGTGCTACTGCTTTGAAGTAAATGACACATTGCTTCATTTCACGAGAGGAAAAGTGTAGGACAGAACCAAGGCAGTTAACAAATCACAACTCGGGTGATGAGATTCATGTTGACAAACAATAAGAAGAAAGTAATAACATATTATAGAATATCTTATCCATAAAATAAAATAGAAAGACAAACGAACATCTAACATATTTCTCCTGAATTTCAAGCTACTTTTTATGAAAAACTATTCTACCATTCTAATTGATTGTTCTTTAAGTATCAAGTTTCCTTCTTTTTTTTTAAAGTCATGGAGTGATAGACTGTCAACAAGACACACATGCTGTCAACAAGACACACAGACTGTCAACAAGACACACATGCTGTCAACAAGACACACAGACTGTCAACAAGACACACAGACTGTCAACAAGACACAGAAAAGTCATAATAGAGGGCAAGAACTCATAAACCAAATCAGAGAAGTTATGAAATTTTGAATAGAGAACTTAAGGAGAAAAAATACACAGAAAAGAACATAAAACCCGTTTCAAGTGAATGTCTCATTTAATTATTTTCGTCTGATCAGTGATCATTACTCCTTTTGCCTTCATAATAACAAATTACGCAGAATAAACTAGAGTTAAGGCGGCAAGAGTTTTGTAATTGTTTAATTCATAAAATCACGTTGACTGTGACATGAACTTTGAATATGAACACTTTATTGAACAGAGAGATCAGTTTGAAAAAAAAAGAATATTAAAAACAAAAACAAAGAAACTTCAACCAAGTTGATGAATTGGTCAGATGATTTTGAGATACTGGTATAAGAAGATTTCGATATACTGGTAAAGAGAAAATAAAAGACGTATATCTGTTTCTAATATAAGTACTGGGGAGACATACTAACATGCATACAAACGCATACAAATTGTAGATTACATCAGATACACATGTGCAAGCACATATTGGCTACTGCTGTTCTCTATACAGAAACTTCTAACTTACAACCAGTAATGTGCATGACTGAGCTTTAATGTTTTATCGGCTTTGGGCAGTTTTATTCTAACAACTCAATAAAAATAGCAAAGCCCTGAAAGGGTGTGAATATTAGGCCATGGAAAAGACATCAAATAAATACTGAAAAAAAACCTGCTGCAACTCAAGATTTCCTTTTTCATCAACTTCAAGTGATAGAAGTTAGATAACAAGCAGATAAAACTGACAAAAGAAGTTATAAGTTTCTGTCTAAAGATTGATCATTTTAATTTTGGATAAAATATCAAAAGCACCTGGTAATCCCCATAAAAATGTCTAGAATGTAAAATGCATGAGATGTATGTTGGAAAAAAGAAAACAAACATTGTCTGTACAATATGGAAAGTTTTGTGCCTAATTCTGATGTTCTTTAAAATGATGCTGGTTTACTTTCAGAAACAAGCACAAGGGGAAAACTGACATTCACAGATCAAATTTGTCCTGGTGCTATTTTTTTCTTGAAAGTATTCATTTTTGTGATCATACCACATGCACCCGTATAATAATTACAGATAACCCAAATGTAAACAATTTTATACACATTTAATCTGTGTAATAACATTAAGCATGCACATTATACATAAATGTATACGCTGCTGGTGCAAACATAAGTTGATGTATACATTGTGAAGACAGCCTCAGAACAAGGAACACACACAATTCATTCTTCCATTCATTTGAAAAAAAGCGTATTTCATTTTTACTTCAGTGAAAACAAAACAAAAGGAGAAAGAAAAACAAAATCAAAAATAAACTTTATTATAAAGTCAAGGAGTTATTTTGAGTAAATAGAAATTTGTTAAATAAATGCAGTGATTTTCAAGACAGAGACAAAATTTCAAATTTAGAGTGCTTCGAACAAGATTAGTGTGCATTCAAATCAGGCTTTTCGTTGTTTTCAAGCTATGCAGATAACAATATTAATTTATTTAAAATATTTGATATATTGCCTTCCACCCTGTTTCAAAATATATAAGCTTTTCTTCTTTTTCTGTATAAAATACCCATGATTCTATTTCAGAGGGACATTGCATAACGTAGAACCCAAAAACATAGTTTCATGAAATCGAATGTTCTTATGTAAAAATGGATCTTTTCTCAAGCTTCAATTGCTTGGAACATATCATATATTAACCCCTTCATTGCCAGAGGAAAACTGAGAACATCAATTTTATCATTATAACATTTAAAACAGACCTCTTAGACTCGATCTGAGAAAATGGTCTAGAGATATATTTTTCCAGACTTGTCTAAACCAAAAACCTTCATTGGAGGGCTATGACATCAAAAGTCATGACATCATCAATGACATCACACATCCCTAGTAGGCACTGGACAAGGGAAGGGCTTAATGCTTTCCATAGTTTCCACAAATATTTAAATTAAGATTATGCAAAATAGTCCATTTTTCATCAAAAAGAAATGTTAACCATTTTGACTGTTCTAACTTTGCTGTCTAATACGAAGCAAGATTTCCTTTTGTTGCAGCTTTCTAGACTGCTTGCGACACTGGCTAGGTAGCCCACATATACTAATACTATCAGTTTTCATATTATCATTACTCTCAAAGACATACACAGAGAGATCTTTCAGTTTTATCCGAGTTGTTAATTGTGTATTTGGTTAACCCCTTCACTGCCGACCCCGGTTCCGGGGCAACTATTTGCCAATCCGTTTTAGGTTGCCGAGTCAATCACAAAACTTTCTGAATAAAAGTGCATATAACCTATGCTTTTCTGAACGGGGATTGAATATACTATCCTTTGAGAACACTCCCACATGCATTTGAACGTACTGCGAAAAGCGTATGGATAGAAAACGGGACTCTTAGAATAACCCTATGACGGATATTTCCGTTACGGGGCAGTTTATAGGTTACCGGAAGTTGACGGAAATATCCGTGACGGGGCAGTGAAAAGGTTAATTCTTTTTCTTGGTCTGGAGCAAAATGTGTGTACCGCTTAATTTTACAGCCTCGAGCAGCTGAACCCAATGAAGTCGACTTTCTCCTTTTTTGTTAATGAAAAACAAGGGTAAACTTTACATGTCATTAACTGCTTAGGTCCTCGATAGAGACCAAACAAGTAATAATGCCGGCTGAATACTTCACTAAATCAGACACAACACAGGGAGTGATTGCAATAGTGAGCAAGCCATAACTTGTACTTGTATTTGTTCATAATATTGTTTTTATATCTCATCTTCATTCTTTTTCAAACAAAATCATACACAAAATAATACTAATATAATATTACTGATGCTGATGACACAAATACAAGTGAAGCATAAGTTAATGCCTAATGACATCTACAACAATGTCAAACTGTATGGCTAACTTCTTTCTTTCTGTTTTTTTCTTGTTGTGTGTTAGCTACAATCCTTACAGTTTAGGTACCAACAGAATCCACTATCAAAGCGCACTAAACTGTTCTACAAAACGAAATAAACTAAAAACAAACAAACAAAATATATATATATATATATATAAAAAGAGACCAAATCAAACAGAGAAAGAGGGGGTGTAGGGAAGAAGACAGACAGACAGGGAGATAGGGGGGGGGGGGGAGTGGAAGAGAAAAGAGGGAAAGAAAGAACAAAATTAAGAAACAGAAGAGATAAAAAGAGAGAAAGGAAGAGGACGAAATCAAAATCAAGCTGTAAAAGTCACTCATTGCAATTAGCCATTGTTTTCCACTCATTATGCTGTCAGCAGGGTGCAAATCACAAGGACAGGCAGGCAGGTGATGGAGCAAAGCCAGGAAAAACAAAAACAAACAAAATGCCCACTTCCCAATCAAGGTTCATGCAGCAAATCAAAACAGAGGGAAAGACGGGGATAAAAACAAATGAGAGGTACTAATCCTGGGAGTAAACAGCTCGGTAAACTGTACAAAAGCAGTGACAACAATCATACCAGTTCATTCATCGCCCTTTTTACAAAGGCAACTTGATTTGGCAACAGGATGGTTTTCAATCAATAAATTAACACGATTCCTTTCTACAATTTGTTTTTAACATTTTCTCAATAATACATTTCCATGGTAATGTTGATACGAAACGGAAGTACATAATGTGAGGGAGGGGGGCCATGCATACATCAACTTTTGTCTGCAGTTTGAATGAAGAATTCAGAATCAAGAAATGAACAAACGCACACAAACATAAAAAAGAAAGAAAGGACAAAAAAGGAACAGATAATGAGACTTTTAACAATGAACTACAGAAGACATTGATCTTTGAGAACGGGAATTATTATTTTTTGAAATGCAGGAACTCATGAGAGAGAGAGAGTGGGTTTTATCATCTACAATCAAACTCTCAAGTCAATATTTTTAAGTGCTTGAATTATAGTTTATGTGACATTAAGATTATTATGCAATGTGATTGTGTATTATCAGTTCACAACAGTGCAAAACGTTTAACACAGTGCACATGTAAAAAGATGATTATGAATCAAAGAAGTTGCATAGTTTATTTAAAAACTTTTGTTTATATAAAATCCTTCCCTAGCTTTTTCTATTCCATCTTCTTCCCTTCATACTGTCCCCATGTGCAGATGGCCTGAGTACATTTGATAGATCCTAACTGATAGAGTGACAATGTCAGTAATCCATGTCACACCAAGCTTCCATCCTGTCCCCATGTGCAGATGGCCCGAGTACATTTGATATATCCTAACTGATAGAGTGACAATGTCAGTAATCCATGTCACACCAAGCTTCCATCCTGTCCCCATGTACAGATGGCCTGAGTACATTTGATATATCCTAACTGATAGAGAGACAATGTCAGTAATCCATGTCACACCAAGCTTCCATCCTGTCCCCATGTGCAGATGGCCCGAGTACATTTGATATATCCTAACTGATAGAGTGACAATGTCAGTAATCCATGTCACACCAAGCTTCCATCCTGTCCCCATGTGCAGATGGCATGAGTACATTTGATAGATCCTAACTGACAAGAGTGACAAATTCAGTAATCCATTTAACACCAAGCTTCCATCCTGTCCCCATGTACAGATGGCCTGAGTACATTTCTAACTGATAGAGTGACAATGTCAGTAATCCATGTCACACCAAGCTTCCATCTTGTACAGATAGCCTGAGTACATTTGATATATCCTAACCGATAGTGATAATTTCAGCAATCCATTTCGTACCAAGCTTCCATCTTGTACAGAATCAATGGCAATTACTATGAACAGTTTCCCAGCTAATGCATAACATATAGGCTACAAGACAGTACATTAGATAATTGAAAAATCTGCATTATCATCTATGATAAATAAATCTGGAAAGAATGTCAAAAGTAATTGTGCTCTTTAATACAAAGACCTATGGCTAATTCAAATGTCTACAGCTACTGAAGTCTGGCTGCTATTCTAGACATGCAATGGAGAGTGTGAATTTTCCGGCTTTTTTCGTAATGAATTTGTGCGCCTATAGAGAATGTGAGAAGAATGAATATATAAATAATTATAACCTTCTTTCCCTAACTCTACAATCCAAATTTATCAGAATGCTATCTAGATCTTCTCTGAGGCACGAAAGACTAATATTTTATTTAATTGATATTGGCTCCTGTACCCCCAAAAGCATTTACAAACAAACTGTTACAATTCCTCTGTTGCTCCCCGCTATTCTCAAACTAAAGCACCTACCCACTCTAATATAAGGATTTGTCTTCATCCACCAAGCTATGAAACAAAATCAGACAAACAAAAAAGAAAGACACACACAGCCAAGCCACACATTCACACAAAGCCAATGGCCAAGACACACACTGGCACAGGTCAAAACAGTTGGTGGGTCCCTTGACCATCTAGTGGGCCTTCAGTTTGATGACCAAGACACACTGGCACAAGTCAAAACAGTTGGTGGGTCCCTTGACCATCTAGTGGGCCTTCGGTTTGATGGCCAAGACACACTGGCACAAGTCAAAACAAAGAGACAACAGTTGGTGGGTCCCTTGACAATCTAGTGGGCCTTCGGTTTGATGGTGCAACTTAGAAAACCTATATCACAGCTACCAGACACAAGAACTGTGTCCCAAGGTCATGCACCCTTGTGTGACTGTGCAAGTATGTGTGCATCACCGGCTCTCAGATATTTTGTTCTGGTTTCTTTTTGCATGGGTGAAAGTGAACATTTCTCTCACTTTTCTCAAAAGACACAAAATGTTCACTGATTTTCCCGTTCCTGAACAACCGTATCTCCATTCCTGAAGTGGTGATCACATATTTCTAATGTGTATTTGGAAGGGGTTGGGTATGGGGAAAGTTGTAGGCATAGCATGTCTATCATCATGTTTCTGTTTGCTATCAATGTGAGCAGACAACGTTTTGATTTTGTGAGACCATTCTTCCCTTGACAAGAGGGCCATTCTTGAAGATTCTTTCAGTCAGCTTTCTCATTCCTGATTTCATGCCTTGGCTTAAGGCTGTGTAAGACCAACTGACATAGGCTAGAACACCAAGGCCACATGAAAATGTTGTTATGCTCTGCATAGTAATGCGGGGAATATCTTTAGCTATGACAAGCTCCTAGCATAACATCATCAGTTTCCAAAATCCTCTGAAGTCAGAGTGTGGCTGCCCACGTGGCAACAACAACATTCCTGATTTGAGGAGCACTCCTGAACTATTTTCAGCCATGTTTTAAAGTTAGAAATGCACTATCAACTTCACACAGAGTGGGTGGAATCAGCGGGCACATCAAGCCATGTAATGGGCACATTGAACCACAGTCACACATTCTGAAAACCAGTCCTGTCAATAACCACTCCCAAACGATCCGAGTGAGAAGCAGTCCTGTCAATAACCACCCCCAGTGAGAAGCAGTCCTGTCAATAACCACCCCCAGTGAGAAGCAGTCCTGTCAATAACCACCCCCAGTGAGAAGCAGTCCTGTCAATAACCACCCCCAGTGAGAAGCAGTCCTGTCAATAACCACCCCCAGTGAGAAGCAGTCCTGTCAATAACCACCCCCAGTGAGAAGCAGTCCTGTCAATAACCACCCCCAGTGAGAAGCAGTCCTGTCAATAACCACCTCCAGTGAGAAGCAGTCCTGTCAATAACCACCCCCAGTGAGAAGCAGTCCTGTCAATAACCACCTCCAGTGAGAAGCAGTCCTGTCAATAACCACCCCCAGTGAGAAGCAGTCCTGTCAATCCCAGTGAGAAGCAGTCCTGTCAATAACCACCCCCAGTGAGAACCAGTCCTGTCAATAACCACCCCCAAATGATCCCAGTGAGAACCAGTCCGGTCAATAACCACCCCCAAATGATCCCAGTGAGAACCAGTCCGGTCAATAACCACCCTCAGTGAGAACCAGTCCCAAAGGAACAAAAACAAATGAAAAGCCCCACAAACCCACAATAGAGGCTTCTGGTCAAAGCATGCACCAGTTGTAGCCCAAATCAGTCAGTTCCTGGAGAGTGACCGGTCCATTTTGTTTGTGTACTCCAGTTGTGCAATCAGTACTTCAGTGGACAATACCAGTTAACGTGATCACTGCGTAATCTCTTCAAACCGAAGGCCCAGGGGTAAACTGATGACACATGCGACCCACTAACCGTCCCCTGAAGGACACAGAGAGAGAGGCGTGCTGTCACTCACCCTGATCTGGTGCGCTGTGGACTGCAGGTTCCTGTAGCTCTCCTCCAGGTTCTGGAGCTGGGACTGCACGGTGTGCACCAGGCGGGGGATGCGCGCGTTGTTCTGCATCAGCTGCTGCCCCAGACGACTCACGCCGTCCAACGTCAGCCGGTAGTCCTCTATCTCTCGCAGCAGGATCTGTCAGAACAATGTGTAGGGTAAAGTGCTGACACTGTCCAAATGAAGCAGCATTGTTTGGATCTGTCGGAACAATGTGTAGGGTAAAGTGCTAAAACTGTCCAAATGAAGCAGTATTGTTTGGATCTGTCGGAACAATGTGTAGGGTAAAGTGCTGAAACTGTCCAAATGAAGCAGTATTGTTTGGATCTGTCGGAACAATGTGTAGGGTAAAGTGCTGAAACTGTCCAAATGAAGCAGTATTGTTTGGATCTGTCGGAACAATGTGTAGGGTAAAGTGCTGAAACTGTCCAAATGAAGCAGTATTGTTTGGATCTGTCGGAACAATGTGTAGGGTAAAGTGCTGAAACTGTCCAAATGAAGCAGTATGGTTTCAAGACTTATTAATAACAAGAAAGTGGAATTTTGATCAGTTCATTTGCTTAATGTTTATGAAAGTCAGCAGACATTTTCTTTTCATATTATGTCTCTTATTAACGATAGATTAAACATTCTCTGTTTCAATTTTTATTCATTCTCAATTTTCTTTTTCTATTTTCTTTTACTAGTTCAATGAATTATTATTATGCAAAAACTGTTCCAGAATAACATCAAAACAGGGGGAGTGGGGAAGGGGACAAAGATGTTGCATTGGTCAGTATACTGAAAGTGAAAGACACTAAATAAAGATACCCTAGAAAAAAGCACCAGCTGAAACGTCGGAGACAAGGAAACCTTTATTTGTTGTTTTGCAGTTTGAATGAATCTTGAATCTGGTTCTGGTTTCCTTACGTTGATAGAGCGTAGAAAGGCTATAAGCTCAGAACACTTTATGGATTGTCAACATTGCGCCTCACCCTGTGTTTTTCTATCTGCCGCTCGGTCAGCTCCATAGAGGAGACGTTGAGGTTGTTGTGGGCCATCAGCCTGAAGGACATCTGCAGCAGCCACTTCTCACAGTCCTGCTGGGCCTCGTGGAAATCGTGGTGCTCTGCATACAGCTGGTGCTGACTCTCCACCATGTCCTGTGGGCCAACAGTACAGTGAGTCACAATCAACCATTACATCCACTTCTCACAGTCCTGCTGGGCCTCGTGGAAATCGTGGTGCTCTGCATACAGCTGGTGCTGACTCTCCACCATGTCCTGTGGGCCAACAGTACAGTGAGTCATAATCAACCATCACATCCACTTCTCACAGTCCTGCTGGGCCTCATGGAAATCGTGGTGCTCTGCATACAGCTGGTGCTGACTCTCCACCATGTCCTGTGGGCCAACAGTACAGTGAGTCAAAATCAACCATTACAGACATACATCCACTTCTCAGTCCTGTCTCACCTCATGGAAATGGTGGAGCTTTGCATAGAGTTGATGTACCATATTGTTGGGACTATAAGGCGATGTTTTTCCCCAGACTCAGACTGAGATTGCCTTATAATATGACTACTAAAATAGTAAGAAAATGTAATAACACAATCTGCATTTTGTGTCAAATGTGGGTGGTGCGCCTTAATTAGGTGTGCATTGTAGCTATATGGTAACTCTCTTGAGTTAAATACATTTATTTTTATAGAGAGATATTGCTTATCATCACAGAGTCAGATCCGACCTACAGCCATTTCTCTTGTTGTTGTTGAAGTACCCTGGCTAAAAGACTCCAGGGATCATCCCAACAGTCGCAGCATTTGAACACTATGGTACAAATGCATCAACTAGGGATGAGAACATTATGTGTGACTGTTTTTGTTTTTGCCCCACCACGTGGGCAGCCATACTCCGTCTTCGGGGGATAAGCCATTTCTCACACTAACGCTGGACAGACAGAGAGAGAAAGAGGAGGGAGAGCAGGTGCATGTTGTGAATGAAGGAAAGAGAGGTGGCAAAAGAGAAGCAGACAGAGAGACAGACAGACAGAGATCTAGAGAGAGAGAAAGAGGAGGGGAGAGCAGGTGCATATTGTGAATGAAGAAGGAAAGAGAGGTGGCAAAAGAGAAGCAGACAGAGAGACAGACAGACAGAGAGATCTAGAGAGAGAGAAAGAGGAGGGAGAGCAGGTGCATGTTGTGAATGAAGGAAAGAGAGGTGGCAAAAGAGAAGCAGACAGAGACAGGCAGGCAAAGAGACAGAGATCTAGAGAGAGAGAAAGAGGAGGGAGAGCAGGTGCATGTTGTGAATGAAGGAAAGAGAGGTGGCAAAAGAGAAGCAGACAGAGACAGGCAGGCAAAGAGACAGAGATCTAGAGAGAGAGAAAGAGGAGGGAGAGCAGGTGCATGTTGTGAATGAAGGAAAGAGAGGTGGCAAAAGAGAAGCAGACAGAGACAGGCAGGCAAAGAGACAGAGACAGAAGTGGAAGGGGAAAGATGAGAGGGAGCATTTCAAATCATTATCATTATTATTTACCCCGGCTTTTTATTATTAATTTGGAGATAATAATGATAATAATGATGATGGGTATGGAATACATTTTGATCAGTTACCCTAGCTTTTTTAGAGCAGATGGCTGCATCATTGCTGAACATCTTCAACGGACATGAGCACTTGTGGATTATCATATACAGCCTCCAAATTGGCCACTATCATGAAGATGTTTGTATTGTTGATGAAGATAATTACCCTAGCTTTGTTAGAGCAGATGGCTGCATCATTGCTGAACATCTTCAACGGACATGAACACTTGTGGATTATCATATACAGCCTCCAAATTGGCCACTATCATGAAGATGTTTGTATTGTTGATGAAGATAATTACCCTAGCTTTGTTAGAGCAGATGGCTGCATCATTGCTGAACATCTTCAATGGACATGAACACTTGTGGATTATCATATACAGCCTCCAAATTGGCCACTATCATGAAGATGTTTGTATTGATGATGTTGATGATGATGACGATGATGATATTTACCCTGGCTTTGTAGAGCACATTGTTGAATCGTTGCTGGACATCGTCCAGTGAGGTGGACACTTGTGGATTGTCACACAAAGCCTCCAAATTGGCCACTCTCTCCGTCAGTTCATTCACCAGCCTGCGATGGTTTTCTACGTCTGATAGGATCAGCTGCAAAACAAAAAAAGATTCATTTATATAAAGATGGAAAAATTATGTTGATAGCATACAAAACATTCATAATAAAACACTTTGATAAACACATACACACAAACATTTGTTGTTAGTGTTCACTAACAATTTATCAATCAAAATGGTAATATTGATCAAATCCAAGATTAATTCTTCAATTCCATCCATGTGTGACATACTTATGAAGAATAAACTTTTAACAAAAAAGATATCTGTTTGCAGTTTTGTTTTTAATCTTTCTTATCAACAGACAAGCCAGTGGGATCAAACCCGATATAAACAGACCAATTGTTATTTATAGATCACCCATGTGGGGATACTGGGGGTCTTTTGGACAAATAGTTCCCCCATCTTCTGGAAGCTCTCTGCTAGCAACATCCTCTAATCTGTCACTCTCTTTGACTCTGCCTTTTCCCTTTGCTTACTTACTGTCATCTACTATATTTTTGCCTTACAGGCCCATTCTTCCGCCTTTGTTTTAGAAACGCTTACAAAGATTTTCTCCAGCCGAAGATGACATGCCGGGACTAACCATTCTTTTAGTTAGGCGCACAACAGTAACATGACGCATCTGCGCTCATATGACAGGAAAGCGATCAACGAAGAAGAATATATACCTTGTACTTACCCAGCAGGGCCTTGGGGTTGGGGTCGTAACGCAGGGTGTTTACCAACCACACACAGACAGAAGAACACTATATCTTGTACTTATCCAGCAGTGCCTTGGGTGTTCTCTGTGTTTACCAACCACACACAGACAGAAGAAGACTATACCTTGTACTTACCCAGCAGGGCCTTGGGGTTGGGGTCGTGGCACAGACAGAAGACTATACCTTGTACTTATCCAGCTAGGCCTTCCGCTCCACCAGCAGGGCCTTGGGGTCAGGGTCGTGACGCTGGGTGTTCTCCAACCACACACAGACAGAAGACTATACCTTGTACTTATCCAGCTGGGCCTTCCGCTCCACCAGCAGTGCCTTGGGGTCAGGGTCGTGGCGCAGGGTGTTCTCCGTGTCGGCCAGCCATCGCACCAGACTGCCGTAGTACTGCTCATACTCGTGCCACCGCTGCTGCACCCCCTCCAGCATAGTGGTACAGTCCTTGATCTGGTTGTTCAGCTTCTCCTGGGAAATGGAGACAAATCAGAGGTTCCATGAACCAACGAGGCTGCACTCCCTCCAGCATAGTGGTACAGTCCTTGATCTGGTTGTTCAGCTTCTCCTGGGGAAAGGGAGACAAATCAGAGGTTCCGTGAACCAACGAGAGTACACCCTCTCCAGCATAGTGGTACAGTCCTTGATCTGGTTGTTCAGCTTCTCTTGGGGAAAGGGAGACAAATCACAGGTTCCATGAACCAATGAGGCTGCACCCCCTCCAGCATAGTGGTACAGTCCTTGATCTGGTTGTTCAGCTTCTCCTGGAGAAATGGAGACACAAATCAGAGGTTCCATGAACCAACGAGGCTGCACTCCCTCCAGCATAGTGGTACAGTCCTTGATCTGGTTGTTCAGCTTCTCTTGGGGAAAGGGAGACAAATCACAGGTTCTGTGAACCAATGAGGCTGCACCACCTCCAGCATAGTGGTACAGTCCTTGATCTGGTTGTTCAGCTTCTCCTGGAGAAATGGAGACAGATCAGAGGTTCCGTGAACCAACGAGGCTGCACTCCCTCCAGCATAGTGGTACAGTCCTTGATATGGTTGTTCAGCTTCTCCTGGAGAAATGGAGACAAATCAGAGGTTCCATGAACCAACGAGGGTACATCAAACCCATTTGAGCTAAAAAAAATTGTTTAATCTTTTAACATTAACCCTTCGCTGCCAATCATTTTTCAGCCAAACTTTTGTCAAACTTTCTTGGGCAAAGAAATTTAATAAAGGCGTTTACAACACTGCCAATCCGCCTGTGACATGCATCAAAATAATCCTTTCCTTATCTCCCCAAATTAACAACACAAGGTCATAAGGTCATTGGATAACAGATCCTAATTTCACGCCTTTCAGTTACATGGGTGTTAAAGCAGTGTGGTGCAGAAATGTGACACCGGCAGCAAAAGGGTTAAGGAAAGGAAGGTGGCAGAATAGTTTAGGCGTTCACCTGTCAATTCAATGCGTGAGTGACTGGGGTTCAAATCCCAGCCTTGCCTTTTTCTTTTCAGTTCAATGGAAAAAAATCGAACGGAATACCGTGTCTTTCAGATATGGACTTAAAGCACGTCATCCCCATGCGCCTTAAGCCTGCAAAACAACCGACGTCAGTGAAACGTGGATAAGACCATGGAGAGGCCCACAGCCGGTGGCTACGTTTCCCCAGTGCTTACTGACTTGTTGTTCAATCCGTTTCTTGCCCTCTAAAGATGTATTGGGTAGAATTTTGTTCAGCTCCTCTTTCTTTCTCTCTCTCTCTCTCTCTCTCAAACAGACACACATACCCAGTCGTTGGTGAGCTCGGTGACTTGTTGTTCAATCAGTTTCTTGCCCTCTAAAGATGTATTGGGTAGAATTTTGTTCAGCTCCTCTTTCTTTCTTTCTCTCTCTCTCAAACAGACACACATACCCAGTCGTTGGTGAGCTCGGTGACTTGTTGTTCAATCAGTTTCTTGCCCTCTAAAGATGTATTGGGTAGAATGTTGTTCAGCTCCTCTTTCTTTCTCTCTCTCTCTCTCTCTCTCAAACAGACACACATACCCAGTCGTTGGTGAGCTCGGTGACTTGTTGTTCAATCAGTTTCTTGCCCTCTAAAGATGTATTGGGTAGAATTTTGTTCAGCTCCTCTTTCTCTCTCTCTCTCTCTCAAACAGACACACATACCCAGTCGTTGGTGAGCTCGGTGACTTGTTCTTCAATCCGTTTCTTGCCCTCTAAAGATGTATTGGGTAGAATTTTGTTCAGCTCCTCTCTCTTTCTCTCTCTCTCTCTCAAACAGACACACATACCCAGTCGTTGGTGAGCTCGGTGACTTGTTGTTCAATCAGTTTCTTGCCCTCCAATGAAGTGTTGGGCAGAATTTTCTCAGCTTGGTCACACACATAGTTCACTTTGGCTAGGCCATCGTCCATACTGGCAGTCACATCCTGCACACAACATTTTACGTTCAACATTTGATACTACTCTGCTTTCAGTGTTTTGTTTTGTTTTGATTTATGGTTACACTTTTCTTCTTCTTCTCCTAACACTGAACACCCATGGGAAACTAAAACAACACACTGAACACCCATGGGAAACTAAAACAACACACTGAACACCCATGGGAAACTAAAACAACACACTGAACACCCATGGGAAACTAAAACAACACACTGAACACCCATGGGAAACTAAAACAACACACTGAACACCCATGGGAAACTAAAACAACACACTGAACACCCATGGGAAACTAAAACAACACACTGAACACCCATGGGAAACTAAAACAACACACTGAACACCCATGGGAAACTAAAACAACACACTGAACACCCATGGGAAACTAAAACAACACACTGAACACCCATGGAAACTAAAACAACACACTGAACACCCATGGGAAACTAAAACAACACACTGAACACCCATGGGAAACTAAAACAACACACTGAACACCCATGGGAAACTAAAACAACACACTGAACACCCATGGAAACTAAAACAACACACTGAACACCCATGGGAAACTAAAACAACACACTGAACACCCATGGGAAACTAAAACAACACACTGAACACCCATGGGAAACTAAAACAACACACTGAACACCCATGGGAAACTAAAACAACACACTGAACACCCATGGGAAACTAAAACAACACACTGAACACCCATGGAAACTAAAACAACACACTGAACACCCATGGGAAACTAAAACAACACACTGAACACCCATGGGAAACTAAAACAACACACTGAACACCCATGGGAAACTAAAACAACACACTGAACACCCATGGGAAACTAAAACAACACACTGAACAACCATGGGAAACTAAAACAACACACTGAACACCCATGGGAAACTAAAACAACACACTGAACAACCATGGGAAACTAAAACAACACACTGAACACCCATGGGAAACTAAAACAACACACTGAACACCCATGGGAAACTAAAACAACACACTGAACACCCATGGGAAACTAAAACAACACACTGAACACCCATGGGAAACTAAAACAACACACTGAACACCCATGGGAAACTAAAACAACACACTGAACACCCATGGGAAACTAAAACAACACACTGAACACCCATGGGAAACTAAAACAACACACTGAACACCCATGGGAAACTAAAACAACACACTGAACACCCATGGGAAACTAAAACAACACACTGAACACCCATGGGAAACTAAAACAACACACTGAACACCCATGGGAAACTAAAACAACACACTGAACACCCATGGGAAACTAAAACAACACACTGAACACCCATGGGAAACTAAAACAACACACTGAACACCCATGGGAAACTAAAACAACACACTGAACACCCATGGGAAACTAAAACAACACACTGAACACCCATGGGAAACTAAAACAACACACTGAACACCCATGGGAAACTAAAACAACACACTGAACACCCATGGGAAACTAAAACAACACACTGAACACCCATGGAAACTAAAACAACACACTGAACACCCATGGGAAACTAAAACAACACACTGAACACCCATGGGAAACTAAAACAACACACTGAACAACCATGGGAAACTAAAACAACACACTGAACACCCATGGGAAACTAAAACAACACACTGAACACCCATGGGAAACTAAAACAACACACTGAACACCCATGGGAAACTAAAACAACACACTGAACACCCATGGGAAACTAAAACAACACACTGAACACCCATGGGAAACTAAAACAACACACTGAACACCCATGGGAAACTAAAACAACACACTGAACACCCATGGGAAACTAAAACAACACACTGAACACCCATGGGAAACTAAAACAACACACTGAACACCCATGGAAACTAAAACAACACACTGAACACCCATGGGAAACTAAAACAACACACTGAACACCCATGGGAAACTAAAACAACACACTGAACACCCATGGGAAACTAAAACAAAACCAAAAATGAACTGTAGAACTTTTGTTTTCATTAACTGGACTTTTCAGCTGAATACGTGAAAGTGAATTCATGACAAGAATGATTTCCTCCAAACTTTTCAATTTCAAACCTTAAAACAATGCCGTAACATTTGGTTCAAATAGCTTACATTTAAAAATTGAAAATTAGTAGAACAGTTAAAGTTGTCGTAAATGTGATGCTGTCAGACTTAATTCATCAGAAAATGTATGCAATATTTTAACCTCTGTAAAGGTCAAAACTGAAATGATCACCTTGATGTCTTCGATTCTCTCCTGGATGAGGTGCCAGTCTCCAGAGGTGTCCGTGGCAGTGGCCACGCGGTCACTCATGGCGGCCAGCCAGTGTCCAGAGTCCTCCAGCGCCTCATCGTACAGCTTGTGGTCATCGGCATTGTCCTTCAGCCGACTGACCATAGACTGCAAGAAAAAGAACACAAATCATAACAATAATAGTGGTGTTTATAATTCAGTCAGTCATTCACTGTCAAGCCAGTGTCCAGAATCCTCTAGCTTGTGGTCATCTGCATTGTCCTTCAGCCGTTTGACCATAGACTGCAATGGTAATATTGGCAATACAGTGGCTCTAACGATAACACTGTTAATGATTCATGGCCAGGCGGTCACTCATGGCGGCTAGCCAGTGTCCAGTCTTCCAACGCCTCATCGTACAGCTTGTGGTCATCTGCATTGTCCTTCAGCCGTTTGACCATAGACTGCAATGGTAATATTGGCAATACAGTGGCTCTAACGATAACACTGTTAATGATTCATGGCCAGGCGGTCACTCATGGCGGCTAGCCAGTGTCCAGTCTTCCAATGCCTCATCGTACAGCTTGTGGTCATCTGCATTGTCCTTCAGCCGTCTGACCATAGAAAAATAACATAAATTATAACAATGGTGTTTATTATTCACGGTCACTCCTAGTGGCTAGCCAGTGTTCAGAGCAGCATGACCCATCTGCGCTCATAATGACAGGAAACTGTCTGAATGACCGACGACAAAGAACGAGTCCACTAAGACAGTCTGGTGCACTCACTGTATAGCTACAACAACAACACAATCATCTCACAACTGCAGGCAACAGTTATCTCCATTATGACAGTCAACACACTTATACACTCACTGTATAGCTACAACAACAGAGACAGAATCCTCTCACAACTGCAGGCAACAGTTCTCTACACAATAGTCACAATCCTCTCACAACTGCAGGCAACAGTTCTCTACACAATAGTCACAATCCTCTCACAACTGCAGGCAACAGTTCTCTACACAATAGTCACAATCCTCTCACAACTGCAGGCAACAGTTCTCTACACAATAGTCACTTTCTTTGTCGATCCCTCAGACAGTTTCCTGTCATTTGAGTGCAGATGTGCCATGCTGCTGTTATGCGCTTGACTAAGAAATACTTAGGGCCAGCATATCCGACTTCAGCTGAAGAAAGTTTTTGTAAGAATTTCTAGAACAAAGGCAGGAGAATGGACCAGTGAGGCAGAAAGTTGTTAATAACAGAAAGCAAAGGAAAACGGCAGAGTCAAAGGGAGTGACAGATTAGCGGAAGTTACAAGCACAGAACTTCCAGAAGGTGGGGGAACTATTGTACAAAAGACCCCCACCCCTCTCCCCCCAGTATCCCCATGGGGAGAGATAAGCTAGATAAATGCATGATGCATGTTCTCTCTGTCAGCAAGTCACACCAACCAATACCCGATCTTTGTTGCCTTGGTGTTGGAGCACAGAGTGCGGTACCTTGTGCACAGCTGTACCACGTTGGTAGATTCCAGGATCTCTCACACCAACCAATACCCGATCTTTGTTGCCTTGGTGTTGGAGCACAGAGTGCGGTACCTTGTGCACAGCTGTACCACGTTGGTAGATTCCAGGATCTCTCACACCAACCAATACCCGATCTTTGTTGCCTTGGTGTTGGAGCACAGAGTGCGGTACCTTGTGCTCAGCTGTACCACGTTGGTAGATTCCAGGATCTCTCACACCAACCAATACCCGATCTTTGTTGCCTTGGTGTTGGAGCACAGAGTGCGGTACCTTGTGCTCAGCTGTACCACGTTGGTAGATTCCAGGATCTCTCACACCAACCAATACCCGATCTTTGTTGCCTTGGTGTTGGAGCACAGAGTGCGGTACCTTGTGCACAGCTGTACCACGTTGGTAGATTCCAGGATCTCTCACACCAACCAATACCCGATCTTTGTTGCCTTGGTGTTGGAGCACAGAGTGCGGTACCTTGTGCACAGCTGTACCACGTTGGTAGATTCCAGGATCTCTCAAATTTGAAAGTACAACGTTCCCTTCTTCCTTAAACCGTATCATTGATAAATAATCACAATCCAGTAAATACAATAATGCCAGCGCGTTCAGTGGTAGCGCGTTCGTTCGTGTCAAGTAAACCCGAGTTCGAACCAGGGTACAGGGGATTTTTTCTCTCACTTTGCACTAGGCCTTGCGGTCTGAACGTGGAGTCTTTCGGATGAGACGATAAACCGAGGTCCCGTGTGCTCATGCACTTAGCACACATTAAAACCCAGTGGCAACGAAAAAGTTGTCATTTGGTCAAAATTTACCCCCCTCCCCTCCTTCCTCATCAGTCACACACAAAAATCGCATGCAACATTTTTTTTTTTAAATTGGGTGGCGCGCCTCTGGCTGCGACACACTCTCCAGGTGGGAGCAAACCGAATTTCACAGATGCCTCTGTGACTATAATGCACCTAACCTTACCTAACCAAACCTTGGTATTGGAGCACAGACTCTGGTACTTGGGGTAGAGCTGCAATAAGTTGTTAGAGAGTCCAAGCTCACTGGACTTCAGAGCAATGGCATCACCCTTGTCCCTGACTCTCATAGCAATAATAACTGAATAATAATGACAACACCATACCTTGGTGTTGGAGCAGACTCTGGTACTTGGTGAAGAGCTATAACAAGTTGTTAGAGGTTCTACACTCACTGGACTTCAGAGCAATGGCATGGCCTTTGTCCCTCACTATCATAGCAATAATAACTGAATAATAATGACAACACCATACTTTGGTGTTGGAGCAGACTCTGGTACTTGGTGAAGAGCTATAACAAGTTGTTAGAGGTTCTACACTCACTGAACTTCAGAGCAATGGCATGGCCTTTGTCTCTCACCATCATAGCAATAATAACTGAACAATAATGACAATACCTTGGTGTTGGAGCACAGACTCTGGTACTTGGTGTAGAGCTGCATCAGGTTGTTGGACACCCTGGGGTCGCTGGACTTCTGAACTATGGCGTCCCCCTTGTCCCTCACTCTGTCCAGCTCTGATTTGTGTTTGCTGATCTGGTCGTACAGAGCCTGCAGGGGAAAATAAAACAAGAGACAAATAAAGAAATAGTACATGAAAACAAAATTCTTAGACCAAAGTAGAATTTCACACTGCCATTATCATCATCACTCATCATTACAAAACACGGACCACCCCAAAGAGATTCTGCATCAATGCAGTCTTCTCTGATAGGTTATCTCTGATCACATCACTGCTTGTTAGAGCAGCTGATCTTTCATTTCATGTGTCATCCAAAGGTGCCTACATCGGTTCTTCTCCATCAAACTCGTCATTCATTACTCAATTCGCTTTCTCATCAGGTTGGACTGAGGCTCCATGAAACAATTCATGTTCCTATCCGTCCTTTCATGCCATACCACTTATTCTTTCAACCTGATTTAAATCATTCCTTAAATATTCTTTAGAAGATGACAAAGCAACTGACCTCTCCGTCGTGCCAATGCTGTCGTTTTCTCATCAGGTTGGGCTGTGGCTCCATGAACCCTTTGACCTTTCCATCCGTCCTCTCCAGCCAGGCCATGAAGGTGGCATGCTCGTCGTCAAGCTCCACCCACGTGGCGATGCACGACTCCAGGCTGCTTTCAACGTCGTTCACGGCAGAGGTGAAGGTCGACCAGTCGTCTCGCAAGGATTGGACTTCGCGCTGAATGACCTCTCGACCTCGCGGGGCCGTCGTTTGGCAGACCCGTTCTCCAAGCGAGGCGCAGCTGTTGAGCTTTTCTTGGCCTTGTTGCAGGTCCTTTTGGAAGTCCTGGGGAGGGAGATTTCAACAGTTAATACATGGTCAAAGATCTACCTTGTTGCAGGTCCTTTTGGAAGTCCTGGGGAGGGAGATTTCAACAGTTAATATACGGTCAAAGATCTACCTTGTTGCAGGTCCTTTTGGAAGTCCTGGGGAGGGAGATTTCAACAGTTAATATACGGTCAAAGATCTACCTTGTTGCAGGTCCTTTTGGAAGTCCTGGGGAGGGAGATTTCAACAGTTAATACATGGTCAAAGATCTACCTTGTTGCAGGTCCTTTTGGAAGTCCTGGGGAGGGAGATTTCAACAGTTAATACATGGTCAAAGATCTACCTTGTTGCAGGTCCTTTTGGAAGTCCTGGGGAGGGAGATTTCAACAGTTAATACATGGTCAAAGATCTACCTTGTTGCAGGTCCTTTTGGAAGTCTTGGGGAGGGAGATTTCAACAGTTAATACATGGTCAAAGATCTACCTTGTTGCAGGTCCTTTTGGAAGTCTTGGGGAGGGAGATTTCAACAGTTAATACACGGTCAAAGATCTACCTTATTGCAGGTCCTTTTGGAAGTCCTGGGGAGGGAGGTTTCAACAGTTAATACACGGTCAAAGATCTACCTTGTTGCAGGTCCTTTTGGAAGTCCTGGGGAGGGAGATTTCAAGAGTTAATAATATATGGTCATAATTGCTTTATAAGCTGAAGATTTGTTTGTCTTTAATTTTGTTATCATTTCTTTTTATACAGGCCTCCACCATACTGTGCTTCACCACTGTTAACGACAAGTCGCCTGAAACAACTCATTTGTCTGTATTTCATATAGTTTGTTCTCCGAGTTTCTAGCAAACATAACACATCAACAAATGTTCAAAAATGTACCATGTTGTGTTAGTTGGTTTGTAGCTATTGATGCAATGCATTAAATGATGGGTAAAGATAGTACAGTGGACTACTCTTAACATGAAATTCAGGGGACAAAGATTTGTGTGTGCCCGAACCATTACTTAGGTTAAGCAATAAAGAGGGGTTTCATCCGTTCAAACAGATTTTTGTGCTTTAACTCTGCAGTCGATGCTTGGTGTTGGCCAGAAATAATCAGTATTGTCCTTATTATTATCAATATTATGCCCACCCTGAGTTGTTGCAGTATGTCCTGCAGTGACTGTTTGTCTCCAGTATTGTCCTTATTATTATCAATATTATGCCCACCCTGACTTGTTGCAGTCTGTCCTGCAGTGACTGTTTGTCACCAGTATTGTCATCATTATTATTATCAATATTATACCCACCCTGAGTTGTTGCAGTCTGTCCTGCAGTGACTGTTTGTCACCAGTATTGTCATCATTATTATTATCAATATTATACCCACCCTGAGTTGTTGCAGTCTGTCCTGCAGTTTGTCACCAGTATTGTCATTATTATTATCAATATTATACCCACCCTGAGTTGTTGCAGTCTGTCTTGCAGTGACCGTTTGTCACCAGTATTGTCATCATTATTATTATTATCAATATTATGCCCACCCTGAGTTGTTGCAGTCTGTCCTGCAGTGACTGTTTGTCACCAGTATTGTCATCATTATTATTATCAATATTATACCCACCCTGAGTTGCTGCAGTCTGTCCTGCAGTTTGTCACCAGTATTTTCATCATTATTATCAATATTATACCCACCCTGAGCTGTTGCAGTCTGTCCTGCAGTTTGTCACCAGTATTTTCATCATTATTATCAATATTATACCCACCCTGAGCTGTTGCAGTCTGTCCTGCAGTTTGTCACCAGTATTGTCATTATTATTATCAATATTATACCCACCCTGAGTTGTTGCAGTCTGTCCTGCAGTGATCGTTTGTCACCAGTATTGTCATCATTATTATTATCAATATTATGCCCACCCTGAGTTGTTGCAGTCTGTCTTGCAGTGATCGTTTGTCACCAGTATTGTCATCATTATTATCATCAATATTATAGTATACCCACCCTGAGTTGTTGCAGTCTGTCTTGCAGTGATCGTTTGTCACCAGTATTGTCATCATTATTATCATCAATATTATAGTATACCCACCCTGAGTTGTTGCAGTCTGTCTTGCAGTGACCGTTTGTCACCAGTATTGTCATCATTATTATTATTATCAATATTATGCCCACCCTGAGTTGTTGCAGTCTGTCCTGCAGTGACTGTTTGTCACCAGTATTGTCATCATTATTATTATCAATATTATACCCACCCTGAGTTGCTGCAGTCTGTCCTGCAGTTTGTCACCAGTATTTTCATCATTATTATCAATATTATACCCACCCTGAGCTGTTGCAGTCTGTCCTGCAGTTTGTCACCAGTATTTTCATCATTATTATCAATATTATACCCACCCTGAGCTGTTGCAGTCTGTCCTGCAGTTTGTCACCAGTATTGTCATTATTATTATCAATATTATACCCACCCTGAGTTGTTGCAGTCTGTCCTGCAGTGATCGTTTGTCACCAGTATTGTCATCATTATTATTATCAATATTATGCCCACCCTGAGTTGTTGCAGTCTGTCTTGCAGTGATCGTTTGTCACCAGTATTGTCATCATTATTATCATCAATATTATAGTATACCCACCCTGAGTTGTTGCAGTCTGTCCTGCAGTGACCGTTTGTCACCAGAGAAGTCGGACAGTCTCTGCAGGCGATGCTTGGTGTTGGCCAGCCAGTCCAGACAGGAGATGTAGGCCTGGCGGTACTCCTCGTGGCCACCCACCTGCCTCTCCACCTTGTCCACCACATCCTGGCAACAGTCATCATATATTATACGTCCAGTCCAGACAGGTGTAGGCCTGGCGGTTCTCCTCGTGGCCCCCCATCTGCCTCTCCACCTTGTCCACCACATCCTGGCAACAGTCACACAGTCATCATATATTATACATCCAGTCCAGACAGGAGGTGTAGGCCTGGCGGTTCTCCTCGTGGCCCCCCACCTGCCTCTCCACCTTGGCCACCACATCCTGGCAACAGACACACAGTCATCATATATTATACATCCAGTCCAGACAGGAGGTGTAGGCCTGGCGGTTCTCCTCGTGGCCCCCCACCTGCTGCTCCACCTTGGCCACCACATCCTGGCAACAGACACACAGTCATCCACAGGAAATATTATACATCTTCATTTACTCATTTGAGTACAAATGAAATTGAAACAGTCATGGTATGAGATAGACCCAGCAAAAACGTATTTGTCAAGATTAAATTGTTTGTCAGTCGTATCCAAAAATGATTTTTAGATAGCAAAACGAGAACTGCTTACCATATTTTTTGGACTATAAGGCGATACTTTTTTCCTAGACTGAGCCCCCTGCGCCTTATAATATGACTAACAATATAGTAAGGAAATATAACAACAAAATCCTCTGAAACAAATACCGGTCCCTCACTCTGCAAGCTGTGCTGCGGTTTGGCATAGCATGGAAGGAGCTCAGAGACGTGAATTCCACCTTTGACCGGGTCAGCTTCCTCACCATCAATTATATTGTCATTATAATAATCATTTATGCTATATTACAGTGGAACCTCCCTATTAAGACCTTCCCTGTTAAGACTCCCGCTACGATGTGACCCAAAAACTGTTCACATACTTTCCCCCTCCATATCCTGACAACGGAGTGTCCACCTCCCCATTAAGACCTTCAGGGGGCTGACTTTTCTAGGTCATAATAGGGAGGTTCCACTGTATTATCATAGCTTATAATCCCTCACCTTGCAAGCTTGCTGTGGTTTATTATCAATAATAGGGAGGTTCCACTGTATTATCATAGCTTATAATCCCTCACCTTGCAAGCTTGCTGTGGTTTATTATCAATAATAGGGAGGTTCCACTGTATTATCATAGCTTATAATCCCTCACCTTGCAAGCTTGCTGTGGTTTATTATCAATAATAGGGAGGTTCCACTGTATTATCATAGCTTATAATCCCTCACCTTGCAAGCTTGCTGTGGTTTATTATCAATAATAGGGAGGTTCCACTGTATTATCATAGCTTATAATCCCTCACCTTGCAAGCTTGCTGTGGTTTATTATCAATAATAGGGAGGTTCCACTGTATTATCATAGCTTATAATCCCTCACCTTGCAAGCTTGCTGTGGTTTATTATCAATAAATTATAGGGTCTTTGGATAACAGACCCTGATTTGATGACCTTTAGTGACATGGGTGTTAAATCATTGTGGTGCAAAAATGCGACGTTGGCGGTGAAAGGGTTAAAACTATGTTCCCCACATTGTGTGTGGGTGGGTGTGCGCACGCGCGCGCGTGTGTGTGTGTGTGTGCGTGTGCGGACGTGTTGTGGCTATGTGCATGTTTTTGATAGTTAATATTGTAGTAGCTTATGATCTATGTATTTGTTTAAATAATTGTGAAGCGCCGTGAACTCGAGAGAAAGGGCGTTCTACAAATGTTAGTTATTATTATTATTATTTGGTGTAGTGTGACTGTAGCTGGGAGACGTGTGACCGTCTAATTCCATTCTTGACCTGGTCAGTTTTCTCCACTATCATTTACTGTTGTGAGAATTATCAATATCATTATCGTCATGAAAACCTCACCTTGCAAGCCTGCTGTAGTTTGGCGTAGCGTGACTGTAGCTCGGAGACGTGTGATCGAGGAATTCCATCCTTCACTTGATCTGCTTTCTCAGCCAGTTTGTCCAACAGTTCCTTGTGTGAAGTGATGTCAGACTGAAGGGCCTGAATGGAGAGACAGATACAAAGTGATGAATAAACATGAAGTTGGAAAGGCGTTAAGTCCAAGCACCGAAGCTAAGCAACATCGGGCCTGGTCATTACTTGGATGGGTGAGAGGGTGTAGGTTCAAATCCCATCAGGGGTAGGATTTGCCTGGAGAGAAAACAAGTGTTGACAACAGAGGGCTGCCCAGTCATGACCTGGGTGCGGCCCAGCGTCCAGAGTGTAATATAAGGGCTGAAACATTGGATGGAGGGGGGTCTGCTCTGAACACCCTGTTGTCAGGCTCTCTTGTACTAGAGTTCCATCTAAAGCGTGCCTGGCTTCGCCTGGGAGTTTGTCTAACACTTTTTAACGAGATGATGGATTGAGGAGGATGAAGAAGAGTAAAATACTTGATTGACTGATTGGTTGATTGGTTGTTTGGTTGTCTGATTCATTATAAACAAGTTATTTCAATTGTAAATTACACACTTAGCCAAACATCTTCACTCACTCAGATGAACTCAAAATTTGAAAGTGATTCTATATTTAATATAGAGCAAACAAACAACTACACGACAAGTGCAAAGTGACGTTATTTTATTCACAAGAGACAAAACAAAACTACTGGATATTTCGGCGAATGCGCCTTTATATAGAATATAAGAATCACTTTCATTCATTCACAAAGCTAGATAAATCATAATTTTTCTCTCTCTCTTTCTGGACCTTTATCATTTTCTTCTCTCTCTCTCTCTCTCTCTCTCTCTCTCTCTCTCTCTGTGTCTCTCTCCCTCTTGCCACCACATTCTACCTATGGCAACAACAACAACAACAACGCAAATACCTTGTACTTTTCCAGGCTGGATCTCTTTTCAGGCAAATCCCCCTTGAACTCTGGGTCAGAGGTCAGGCGCTGTTCGACCTCAGTGACCCAGTGGGTCAGCTGCTGGTACAACCGGTCAAAGTCGTCCCAGTGGGTCAGGGCCGTCTCCAGGTTACGCTTCACCTGAAGCAAGGGTTAAAATAATAATAATAATAATGGGCATTTTGAGCGCTTAATCTTAAATAAGCCCTAAGCGCTTACAATAATAAATGAATAAAAGAATAAGCCATCAAGCAATAGAAACAGAGAACGTCAACAATATGTCACACACACACACACACACACACACACACACTCACACACCACGCAAACACACATGCATGGAAGGGACAAAGTACTTTGAAAGGAAATGAAGCAGACTATGATTTGAAGAGAGCAGTTTTCAGAGAAGACTTAAATGAAGAAAGGGAGTTGGCAGAACGGAGAGGTAAAGGGAGTTTATTCCAAGTGGAAGGAGCCTGGAAAGAGAAGGAGCGTTCGCCAAGGGTTCTGGTGTGGCAACGAGGGATCTGGAGAAGAGAAGTGTCAGAGGAAGACCGTAACTGTCTAAGAGGTGTGTAAAGGTTCAGAAGATCAGCTAGATAAGAAGTAGCCAGACCATTCATGGATTTGTAACACTTGTATTTGATGCGCCTTCTGACAGGAAGCCAGTGAAGAGATTCAAGCATAGGGGTAGAGTGAGAGAATTTGGAAGACCTCAGTACAAGGCGAGCAGCATTGTTCTGAATAGTATGGATTGTTAGTATGCATGTGAACTCTGGGTCAGAGGTCAATTAGAATTCTTTCTTAGTGACTCAATTTATCTATGTTTAGTACCAATGGTTAAAGTTATCATAGTGAATAAACGCAACATACTAGAAGCTAAGAAATAGGCCCAGCAGGAGAGAAAGAGAGGGGGGGGGGGGGGGGGGGGGTGTAGAGAGACAGATAGACAAGCAAAAAACAGAGTGAGACACACATCTGAGGATGTTTTCAAGTCTGACATGGCTGTCTCTGTCTCCTGTCAAATGATCTGACATCTCTTAATGCTGGTGTAGGGATAGAGAGGGACAGAGAGAGACAGAGAGAGACAGACAGAGACAGAGACAGAGAGCAACAGACAGAGACATACCTGTGACAACTCAGTGAGGATGTTTTCATAGTCAGACTTGGCAGTCTCTGTCTCCTGTCGGATGATCTGGCATCCCTTGGCGCTGGTGTGGGGATAGAGAGAGACAGAGACAGACAACAGAGACATACCTGTGACAACTCAGTGAGGATGTTTTCATAGTCAGACTTGGCAGTTTCTGTCTCCTGTTGGATGATCTGGCATCCCTTGGCGCTGGTGTGGGGATAGAGAGAGACAGAGACAGACAACAGAGACATACCTGTGACAACTCAGTGAGGATGTTTTCATAGTCAGACTTGGCAGTCTCTGTCTCCTGTCGGATGATCTGGCATCCCTTGGCGCTGGTGTGGGGATAGAGAGAGACAGACAACAACAGAGACAGAGACATACCTGTGACAACTCAGTGAGGATGTTTTCATAGTCAGACTTGGCAGTCTCTGTCTCCTGTCGGATGATCTGGCATCCCTTGGCACTGGTGTGGGGCAGGGTTTTCTCCGAAGCGTCCAGCAAAGACCGCAGCAGATTGTGACCATGGTCCAGGGCTGCTTGGGTGGCCTGTGGGTACAGGTCAATTGAGGCGTAAGCTTAACAGTAGCAGAAAAGTCCAAGGTCAGCAATAAAGGGGGTCAGCCCATTATTGCCCCATCCCGTGTTGCCTAGTCCAAATCTTGTCTCTGTGTTCCCATCTATATGTGGCCCCGTCTCTGTGTCCCTGTCTCAATATGTTTAAAGATGAGTGTGAAAAGTAGGATTGTTTTATTTTCCCCGTATGCGCTTACTTCACACATTTTGAATGTTAATAATTAGTATAGTTAATAATAATAGGTTTGATTTTGTTATTGATGTGTTACAATATAGGGATGCCTTTTTGCATCCCTGTCTCTATTTGTATGTGTTTATTTTGTTTTTCATTCTCTACTTTTATATATGTATTTTGTCCAGAGGGCTGGATGTAAAAAAGCATGTTATTGCTTACTCTATTACCCTCTGTAAATAAAAGTCAATCAATCAATCTGTCTCAATATGTCCTGCCTCTATGTGTCCCTGTCTCTATATGTCCTGTCTCTATGTGTCCCTGTCTCTATATGTCCTGCCTCTATGTGTCCCTGTCTCTATATGTCCTATCTCTATGTGTCCCTGTCTCTATATGTCCCTGTCTCTATGTGTCCCTGTCTCTATATGTCCCTGTCTCTATATGTCCCTATCTCTATGTGTCCCTGTCTCTATGTCCCCTGTCTCTATGTGTCCCTGTCTCTATATGTCCCTGTCTCTATGTGTCCCTGTCTCTATATGTCCCTGTCTCTATGTGTCCCTGTCTCTATTTGTGTCCTGCCTCTATGTGTCCCTGTCTCAATATGTCCTATCTCTATGTGTCCCTGTCTCTATATGTCCCACCCTCTATGTGTCCCTGTCTCTATGTGTCCCCATCTCTATGTGTCCCTGTCTCTATGTGTCCTGTCTCTATGTGTCCCTGTCTCTATGTGTCCCCTTCTCTATGTGTCCCTGTCTCTATATGTCCCTGCCTCTATGTGTCCCTGTCTCAATATGTCCTGACCTCTATGTGTCCCTGTCTCTATATGTCCCCTGTCTCTATGTGTCCCTGTCTCAACGGGATGTCCCCTGTCTCTATGTGTCCCTGTCTCAATATGTCCTATCTCTATGTGTCCCTGTCTCTATATGTCCTGTCTCTATATGTCCCTGTCTCAATATGTCCCAATCTCTATTGTGTCCCTGTCTCTAATATGAGAAAGTCTCTATGTGTCCCTGTCTCAGATATGTCCCTGTCTCTATGTGTCCCTGTCTCAAGATATGTCCTGCCTCTATGTGTCCCTGTCTCAATATGTCCTGCCTCTATGTGTCCCTGTCTCTATGTGTCCTTGTCTCAATATGTCCTCCCTCTATGTGTCCCTGTCTCTATGTGTCCTGCCTCTATGTGTCCCTGTCTCTATATGTCCTGCCTACTGTGTCCCTGTCTCTATATGATCCCTCCCTCTATGTGTCCCTGTCCTCTATTTCCCCTGCCTCTATGTGTCCTTGTCTCAATGTGTCCTACCTCTCTATGATGTCCTCCCTCTATGTGTCCCTGTCTCTATATGTCCTGCCTCTATCCCCCCCCTGTCTCTATATGTCCTGCCTCTATGTGTCCCTGTCTCTATATGTCCTGCCTCTATGTGACCCTGTCTCTAAATCCCCTGCCTCTCCATGTCCCAGTCTCTATATGTCCTCCCTCTATGTGTCCCTGTCTCTATGTGTCCCATGTCCTCTATCCCCCCCTTGTCTCAATATGTCCTGCCTCTATGTGTCCCTGTCTCTATGATGTCCTCCCTATATGTCCTGCCTCTATGTGTCCCACTCAATCCCCCCCCCCTCATATGTGTCCCTGTCTCTATGTGTCCTTGTCTCTATATGTCCTGCCTCTATGTGTCCCTGTCTCTATATGTCCTGCATCTATGTGTCCCTGTCTAAGAATATGTGTCCCTCTATGTGTCCCTGTCTCAATCCTCACATCTCTATGTGTCCCTGTCTCAATATGTCCTCATCTCTTTCTGTCCCTGTCTCTAGATGTCCTGCCTCTATGTGTCCCTGTCTCAATATGTCCTATCTCTATGTGTCCCTGTCTCAATATGTCCTATCTCTATGTGTCCCTGTCTCAATATGTCCTCATCTCTTTATGTCCCTGTTTCTACGTATCCCCGTCTTTATGTGTCCCCTTCTCTATGTGTCCCCTTCTCTATGTGTCCCTGTCTTTATGTGTCCCCGTCTCTATGTGTCCCCTTCTCTATATCATTGTCTATGTGTCCCCATCTTTATGTGTCCCCGTCTCTATGTGTCCCCATCTCTACGATGTTGTCTATGTGTCCCCGTCTCTATGTGTCCCCATCTCTATGTGTCCCCTACTCTATATGTTGTCTATGTGTCCCCATCTTTATGTGTCCCCTTCTCTATGTGTCCCCATCTCTACATGTTGTCTATGTGTCCCCATCTTTATGTGTCCCCTTCTCTACACTATGTTGTCTATGTGTCCCCATCTTTATGTGTCCCCATCTCTACATGTTGTCTATGTGTCCCCATTTCTTTATGTGTCCCCTTCTCTATGTGTCCCCATCTCTACATGTTGTCTATGTGTCCCCATCTTTATGTGTCCCCTTCTCTATATGTTGTCTATGTGTCCCCATCTATTATGTGCCCCCTTCCCTATATGTTGTCTATGTGTCCCCATCTTTATGTGTCCCCTTCTCTATATGTTGTCTATGTGTCCCCATCTTTATGTGTCCCTTCTCTATGTGTCCCCATTTCTATATGTTGTCTACGTGTCCCCTTCTCTATGTGTCCCCTTCTCTATGTGTCCCCTTCTCTATGTGTCCCAGTCTACTATGTGTCCCCGTCTCTATGTGTCCCCTTCTCTATATGTGTGTCTATGTGTCCCCATCTTTATGTGTCCCCGTCTATGTGTCCCCATCTCTACATGTTGTCTATGTGTCCCCTTCTCTATGTGTCCCCATCTCTATGTGTCCCCTTCTCTATATGTTGTCTATGTGTCCCCATCTCAGCTAGTCCCCATCTCTACATGTGTTCTATGTGTCCCTTTCTTTATGTGTCCCCTTCTCTATGTGTCCCCATCTCTACATGTTGTCTATGTGTCCCCATCTTTATGTGTCCCCTTCTCTATATGTTGTCTATGTGTCCCCATCTTTATGTGTCCCCTTCTCTACATGTTGTCTATGTGTCCCCATCTTTATGTGTCCCCAGTCTACTGTTGTCTATGTGTCCCCATCTTTATGTGTCCCCTTCTCTATATGTTGTCTATGTGTCCCCATCTTTATGTGTCCCCTTCTCTATATGTTGTCTATGTGTCCCCATCTTTATGTGTCCCCTTCTCTATATGTTGTCTATGTGTCCCCATCTTTATGTGTCCCCTTCTCTATATGTTGTCTATGTGTCCCCATCTCTATGTGTCCCCGTCTTTATGTGTCCCCATCTCTACATGTTGTCTATGTGTCCCCATCTTGATGTGTCCCCTTCTCTATATGTTGTCTGTGTGATCTTTATGTGTCCCCTTCTCTATATGTTGTCTATGTGTCCCCATCTCTATGTGTCCCCATCTCTACGTGTTGTTGTCTATGTGTCCCCATCTTTATGTGTCCCCTTCAACTCTAATGTTGTCTATGTGTCCCCATCTTTATGTGTCCCCTTCTCTATATGTGTTGGGTATGTGTCCCCATCTCTATGTGTCCCCATCTCTACATGTTGTCTATGTGTCCCCATCTTTATGTGTCCCCTGTTCTCTATATGTTGTCTATGTGTCCCCATCATTATGTGTCCCCTTCTCTATATGTTGTCTATGTGTCCCCATCTCTATGTGTCCCCATCTGGTACATGTGTCTATGTGTCCCCATCTTTAATGTGTCCCCTTCTCTATGTGTCCCCATCTCTACATGTTGTCTATGTGTCCCCATCTTTATGTGTCCCCTTCTCTAATGTTGTCTATGTGTCCCCATCTTTATGTGTCCCCTTCTCTATATGTTGTCTGGGTGGTGTGTCCCCATCTTTATGTGTCCCCATCTTTATGTGTCCCCTTTTCTATATGTTGTCTATGTGTCCCCATCTTTATGTGTCCCCTTCTCTATGTGTCTCCATCTCTACATGTTGTCTATGTGTCCCCATCTTTATGTGTCCCCTTCTCTATGTGTCTCCTTCTCTATGTGTCCCCTTCTCTACATATGTCCCCGTCTTTTTATGTTCGCATCTCCATGTCCCCGTCTCATATGACACATAGAAGGGGACACAATGACGGAGACACATAGAGATGAGAACACATAGAAATGGGGACACAATGACGGGGACACATAGAAACGAGAACATATAGAAATGGGGACACAATGACGGGGACACATAGAAACGAGAACACATAGAAATGGGGACACAATGATGGGGACACATAGAGACGAGAACATATAGAAATGGGGACACAATGACGGGGACACATAGAGACAGGGACATGTATGTAAAGACAAGAATTGGACGGGGCAACGACGGGATGTAACCCAACAAAGCACACATGAACATACAAATCCAATGTACACCTCTATCTTCAAGTTGCAGATTTCAACATGCTGTCTCATAAACATTTCTCGACAAACATGCGTGTGTCCGCACACACATACGCACAGATTCAGATGTGCATGCATCCATATATTCAATCAAATGCATTGGGATAGAAAGCAATAAAGCGAGAAAGTCAGAGAGGGAGAGAGGACAATCAGAGATAGAACAAGGACAAGGACAAGAAATAGTAAGATGGCTAAAGAGAGAAAAGAACAACTAAATAAAGTACAAAGGGAAAAACAGACAGCAAGGGATACAGTGGAACCTCCCTATGATGACTCCCTCCAAGATGTGACCAAAACATGTCCACCAAATCCCCCCCCCCTCCATATCCAGACTACTGAGTGACTACCTCCCTACTATGACTCCCTCCAAGATGTGACCAAATCATGTCCACCAAATCCCCCCCCCCCCCCTCCATATCCAGACTACTGAGTGACTACCTTCCTACTATGACTCCCTCCAAGATGTGACCAAAACATGTCCACCAAATCCCCCCCCCCTCTCCATATCCAGACTACTGAGTGACTACCTCCCTTGTAAGAACCCCTCCCTTATAAGACCTAATTTTGGCTGATTTTTCAAGGTCATATTAGGGAGGTTCCAATGTACAAAGATAAGAAGAAGACATTCCAGCATAAATCTTCAATGTCAACAGCATCCTCACATCCAGATTGGCCAGTCTGCTGTGCACATTGTCCTTGGACCCCCTGACGTCCTGCACGGCCTTGATGTGCTGCCGCGTGTCCCTCAGCCAGTCGGCAAACTGCTGCTGACACTGTCGGTACTGACGGTGCTGGCTGTGCGCCCCCTCCAGGTTCTGGCACATCTCCTGCAAACAAAACACACAACAGCATTCTTAGTGAGGGCTTCAAGGGAAATAGCAACAAAAAGTTGAAATAGCTTATGAGTGTTTGTATGCATATTTGTTCTTTGCTAATCAGACAACTGCTGCTAATCAGACACTGCTAATACTGCAATGCTCATTATGGAAAGTTAGAAGGTTCAAACTGTGTGGTGAATACGCAGAGAAAACAAATTCATTAACTCATTCACATCGCAACGATTTTGATTTATTAAAAAAACTCACAAATCACTCCAGCCATACACACAAACAAAACATACATAAACAAAAGGAGAAATGAAAGAAGATTACGTGTTTTTACTTCAGGTTTAGACATAGGGAAGCGGTAGATCAGACTTTTTTATTTTCAGACTTTATATAGAAAAACTACACCGATTGGTTTCCCCACAATGAACCACTACAAAAGCAAAGTCAGGGCAAAAGTGTGGTCTAAGTGAACGAAGCAAGTTTAGAAGTGACCAAGGTATGATGTGCACACAGATTTACGTCCCTTGAAGCAAATGCATAAAATTGACAACTATCCATTAATTCCGGACATATATGGCCGGAACGACTTGAATGAGTTAAGGTAGGTTTATTTGTGAACAATCAGCAAACTGCTAGTGACATTATTCACTCTATCTGCTGTAGCCCCATAACCCCTAACCATGTCTATTGCCTACCTCAGGTCCACTGAGGAAAGCTGCAAGTAAATCAGCTGAAATATTGGGGATCAAGATGTGCTTGGTTTTCTTTCTTTTGTTTTTCTGTGCGCCTACTATACCATGCAGAGAAGAGAATAAACCAAGAAATGGCAGACATTTTGAACACTTACCTTGATGAAGGCAATGTGCGCATGCGTGTGTAGGCATAGGGGTGTGTGTGTGTGTGTGTGTTGTCAGTGTGTGTGCTTGTGTGTGTGTGTGTGTGTGTTTTGTGTGTGTGTGTGTGTGTGTGTGAGTGTGTTTGTATGTGTGTGTGTGTGTCTGTCTGTCTGTATGTGTGTACGTATGTGTGTGTGTATGTATGTATGTATGTATGTATGTATGTATGTATGTATGTATGTATGCATGCGGATGTAAATGATATGCTGTGTTCGTCAGTGTGTGTGCTTGTGTGCGTGCGAGCATGGGTATTGATGTGATTTGGTTAAATGTATTTTTTTGTGAAGCGCCATGAGCAGCTAGCCTGGAATGTGCGCTATATAAGCTTTCTTTATTATTATTATAATGATGGCCTGACATCATCGTGTTGAGCTGGGTGATGGAGTGACGTCTTGGCATCAGCGTTGGTCTGGAATAAAGTCATCCAAACTAACACACAGTTATAATACAGACACTGACCTTGGCCAGTGCAATGATGGCCTGGTATCTGGTGTTGAGCTGGGTGGTGGTGTGTGACGTCTTGGCATCATAACACACAACTCTAATGCAGACACTGACCTTGGCCAGTGCAATGATGGCCTGGTATCTGGTGTTGAGCTGGGTGGTGGCGTGTGACGTCTTGGCATCATAACACACAGTTATAATACAGACACTGACCTTGGCCAGTGCAATGATGGCCTGGTATCTGGTGTTCAGCTGGGTGGTGGCGTGTGACGTCTTGGCATCAGCGTTGGTCTGCAGTAAGGCCTGAGCCTTCTCACTGACTATGTCCAGGGCAGTTTGGTGAGAAATCAGGTCTTCTAGCTGGTTCTGTAATATGAACAAACAAACGTACCATTGCAACAGTCTGTTCTAGAGAATAAGCAGTTACATCAGGGCTTCAGATTGTTTTCAAACTTCGTGGGTCATATGACCCGTGATTCCAGAAAATGATGGGCCAATTTATAAAGTAACGGATCAGTAATGGGTCACTGTAGTATTACACTTAAATTTTGTAACAAACTTCATGGGTCAGATGGGTCTTCTGGTTGATTCCGTGTTTACAACAAATGTTTTGGACTATAAGGAATACGTTTTTCTCATATTGAGACCCCTGCGCCTTATACTATGACTAGTAATATAGTCAGAAACTACTACATCAAAATCTAACTGTTGTGTACAATTTGGGTGCGCACCTTGTAATCAGATGCGCTTTATAGTCTGAACAATACAGTAATTAGCATACCACTGCACTTTGAACTACAATGTTCACCAATGAGAGTCAAACACTGAAAAATACAGCAATGAACACTTCAGCGCCTTTTCCCTGTGACTTTCAGGTTGTTAGAAACATACATAATTGGATACAATGCATGGCTTAGATGCAAAAGCTATGATATGACAACGGAAAGACAGATATGTTGTATGTATGCTAGTCTGCCGTTTCCGACAATGACTGCCAGATAGCAGAGGGGGCAGATGCTATTCTGGTGGGCTGGGCTAGAATTTGTTCATAGTGGAGATACCTTGCCCAGGGTACATCCCTGTTGAAACCCACCTGGTACTCCTGCCAGTGTCGTTTCTTGTCGTCCACTGTGGCCTTGTGTTCAGTCTCCGCTCTGAGCTGCACCTCCATCTCCCTCAGCCAGGAACTGAACTGCTGGTAGCTGTCCTCATACTCATCCCAGCGCAGAAGGCAGGTCTGTGAAATAAACATGATAAAAACACTGTGTGTTCTGTCTCCGCTCTGAGCTGCACCTCCATCTCCCTCAGATGCCGTCCAGCCCACAGCTGACCTGCTGATAACTGTCTGCGTGTTCATCCCACCTCAGTGAGCACAAGTTTCCATGTGCGTTGTGCAATGCCAATGGACAATAAAGAAACTTATGACTCATGACTTATGCATTTACACATTGAACTGTAGAGGGGAAGCATTGATTTTAGATTTTGATCTTGTTGGTTTTTTGTTCATTTTGTTGCCTGCTTTTTGCTCTTTTTGCTATATTTGCTGTTTGCCGTTTTCTTGTTTGTCTGTGTTGATAAAGGTGAATTCGCCGAAATATCCAGTAGTTTTGTTTTGTCTCTTGTGAATAAAATAACGTCACTTTACACTTGTCGTGTAGTTGTTTGTTTGTTGTATGTTCCAATGACATTGCAGTCTGTTTCAGTTTTTGTTTTTTTATGACTTATGACTTAAGCACATCTGAATAAGTAAGAACAGGGAAAGGAAAGTAGCTACTTTTTTGGACACAAACCACCACAAAAAGTTGAAACGTTTTGACAGGCTTTTAGTGAATATTCCTTCTCAACCTGAAGCAGTGCAATTATTAAATTACCATAAGCACAAAAGTAATAACAAATAATGATAGAAGTTAAGTTTTGAATAATAACTCATTCAAAGAGCGCACATATAACACAAGAGCTACTCAGTGCTAAGTGTGTAGGGACACAAGCTCTTTCTCCTACATCATTCAATTTGTCTATGTAATGCATGGACAATACACCATGTAGACATGTACCCATGCATGCATCTTGCCTGACCTATGTATGCATCTTGGTCCAAACAAATGACCATTGCTAACAATAAATGGAGTAAAGTGCAACACTATAACAGCATGGCAGAATCCTCCTACCTCCAGGTCTTGCTGTGCCTCCACCAGGTGTGATCGGAAATCGTCAAAGTCCTTGGTCATGACCTGTAACTCCTGCCGGATCTTGGTCTGCCCCGATGCTGACGTGCTGGGCAGAGTGACCTCCCCTGCTTTGGTGGCCTGGGCTAGGCGCTGTGTGCCTTCGTTCAGGTTGGCCAGTAGACCCTGCCATACACAGGAAAAGGGTTCACTTTCAGTCACAACTTATCATCGCCCGGGGGGACACCGGGGGTCTTTGGTGGCCAGGGCTAGGCGCTGTGTGCCTTCGTTCAGGTTGGCCAGTAGACCTGCCATACACAGGAAAAGGGTTCACTTTCAGTCACAACTTATCATCCCCCGGGGGAACACCGGGGGTCTTTGGTGGCCAGGGCTAGGCGCTGTGTGCCTTCGTTCAGGTTGGCCAGTAGACCCTGCCATACACAGGAAAAGGGTTCACTTTCAGTCACAACTTATCATCGCCCGGGGGAACACCGGGGGTCTTTGGTGGCCAGGGCTAGGCGCTGTGTGCCTTCATTCAGGTTGGCCAGTAGACCTGCCATACACAGGAAAAGGGTTCACTTTCAGTCACAACTTATCATCCCCCGGGAGAACACCGGGGGTCTTTGGTGGCCAGGGCTAGGCGCTGTGTGCCTTCGTTCAGGTTGGCCAGTAGACCTGCCATACACAGGAAAAGGGTTCACTTTCAGTCACAACTTATCATCCCCCGGGGGAACACCGGGGGTCTTTGGTGGCCAGGGCTAGGCGCTGTGTGCCTTCGTTCAGGTTGGCCAGTAGACCCTGCCATACACAGGAAAAGGGTTCACTTTCAGTCACAACTTTGAAATGCATCATCCCCCGGGGGAACACCGGGGGTCTTTCGCACAAATAGTTCTGTGCTTGTAACTTCCTCTAATCTGTCACTCTCTTTGACTCTGCCTTTTCTCTTTGCTTTCTGTCATCTACTATCTGTCTGTCTTACTGGTCCATTCTCCTGCCTTTTTCAAGAAACAACTTACAGAGATTATCTCCAGCTAACAGACATGCTGGGCCTAATTATTTCTCATTTAGGCGCATACTGGCAGCATAACGCATCTGCACTCAAATGACAGGAAACCGCCTGAGAAATTGACGAAGAGGAAGAAGAAATTTATTACATCATATTCCAGCAGTTTGAATTCATAGTAGAGCACGCTTTACATAGTGCAATGCAAAAATGATGAACAGGTGACTAATGGGTCTTGTTATGTAATAGAAAAGTAACACAAGTTTCAATTTCCTTCAACTCACACAAGTGTGTGAAGTTCCCCTTCTATTAGGTATTAGGTATTAGGTACTTTATAGTCACAGAGGCGTCTCTGTGAAATTCGGGTTGCTCCCACCTGGAGAGTGCGTCGCAGCCAGAGGCGCGCCACCCAAGTTGCACTGCATAGCCTGTAGTAACTAAGAGAACAGCCTTTAACTCAACACATGTCCAATGAACATCTTATGCTTTACATTTTAAAGGACAATAAATTGATTGATTAAAATCTCAAAGGTACCTTGTATTTGTACCCCATGTGCTTTAATACTCAGAGTAACAAGCTCTTTCATTCTCAGAGTAACATGCTCAAACAATAAAGAAACTGACAGACAGGTTGTGAGTTTCTTGCCTTATTTTTTCTAGTCATTAAAACAAATCTCAACGTACATTTTTTAAGTTAAACATACCAGCAAGCAGACATAAATAACAATGATAGATGAATAAATTAAATACAAACGTCTTGGAAAAAGTAATCATATCTTACTTTTGCTCTCTCCAGTTTAGATTCAAAGGCCAATTTGTTTTGCCATTGATGTCAGAGCAGGTGGCCAGTTTGTTCTACAGCAGTCCTCAGCCAACCCACAAAGTTATGACATAAATGTTACTATGCAACTTCAGCTACAACACCGCTTTAATCTTACCGTGGCTCTGTCCATGCTTCAAACTCAGAGCAGGTGGCCAGTTTCTACAGTCCTCAGCCAACCCACAAAGTTTTAATCCTTATTGACCTTGGCTCTGTCCAGCTTGGCTTCAATGGCTGACTTTTCACCGTAGGTGTCAGAGCAGGTGGCCAGTTTCTCCACGGCAGTCCTCAGCCAACCCACAAAGTTGTCGCAGCTGTCGTGGAACATCTGGTGCTGGGCCACGTACTGCTCATTCCTGGCCAGAATGTCCTGAAGAGAAGAGACAACACTTGCTCAGCAGGCAGGCATCAAGCTCAGAATGATAACACAAACACCAGAGGGCGCAATCGTTGTTCTCTGGTGAAAAACAGAAAGCACTATCAACCTTCTATGGTCCTTTCCTGACACAGTAACAGTTCTTTCTGGGGTTCAACCCAACAGGAATAATAATACCTTCTGGCGTACCTTATAACCCACAAAGCTGTCCAGAAGCCATGGATGATGAAGATAAGGATGATGATGACAATAAAGATGATGATGATGAAGATGAAGACGACGATGATAATTCTGATCACACTGAAGATGATTCCCTACCTTGGCCTGTTCCTTGACAGCGTTGTATCGTGCGGTGACTGACGAAGTGTCGGTAGAGGCCCTGCTGGCAGGACTTTTCTCTGCCAGTTCAGTGGCCTTGTCTGCCATGGACTCCACCATCTGTTCATAGCTCACTATGTCCTGGTACAACGTCTGCAACACGGAACATCAATCATTCAATAGAGTCATGTTCAACTCTGATCACTAAACGTTTCTCTGCCAGTTCAGTGGCCTTGTCTGCCATGGACTCCACCATCTGTTCATAGCTCACTATGTCCTGGTACAACGTCTGCAACACGGAACATCAATCATTCAATAGTCATGTTCAACTCTGCTCACTAAATGTTTCTCTGCTAACGCAGTGGCCTTGTCTGCCATGGACTCCACCATCTGTTCATAGCTCACTATGTCCTGGTACAACGTCTGCAACACGGAAGATCAATCATTCAATAGAGTCATGTTCAACTCTGATCACTAAACGTTTCTCTGCTAACGCAGTGGACTTGTCTAACATGGATTATCTCTGTTCATAGCTCACTATGTCCTGGTGCAACGTCTAGAAGACACACACCACTTTCAATTATTTAAGGTTTAATTCTACAATCATGACTTTTCTCTCCAAGCTCTGAAGCTTTGTCTGACATGGATTTCCCCATCTGTTCACAGCTCACAATGTCTTGGTACAATGTCTGAACAGAAAAACATACAGAACAATACTAATGGTTTTAGGTTCAACTCTGCCTGGACTTTGATAAGCTAATGCAGTGACCTCATCTCACATGGACTCCAGCATTCGTTCATAGCTATGTTCTGGTATAAGGTCTGCAAGAACAGAAATATCAAACAAATTGTCTTAACTATCTATTCCGAACAAAGAATAAACAAATAACAAGGGTTTACTACTAAAACATTAAACAAGGACTTCATCTGTTTACAGCTCATAAGGCCCCGGTACAATGTCTCTACATAAGCAGCAGCATTTCATCATTGTACTATTTAGAAAACTGATTGCAACAGTTAACAAGTCAACTGTCTTTGCAAAGAGAACAACAAAAATATATAGATAAATATGTGAACAAATACTTACAAAACACCTCAAAATAAGTACAATGGAACCTCCTAAAAGATATTAAAGGGGGGGAGGTGGACACTTTGCAGTCAGGATATCAAGGGGGAAAATTGGTGAAACCTTTTTTTGACATATCTTAGAGGGAGTCTTAACTCATATGGGATGAATAAGCTGGATCTGGCTCATGAGAGTCTTCAAGGTTTTGATTTCTGGCGTGCAACCAGCTTTCAAGCGCCATGTCGTAACCTACTTTCAGTTTGCTTTGACCTTGCCTCTCTTGAAATCAACCAATCATTGCAGACTTTGCTTTCAGGTTTGGCTGTAGGGGTAGGTGGGGGATGGGGAATGTGACATTGTCCTTCTTTCTATGTGTTAGCTGTTTTCGTCAATAGGAGACAAACGACGAAGGTTTGGAATCTGATTTGTTATTATCGTTTAGTGCATGGTGTTAATAACCTTCTGTGAAAATATCAGTCCATAACTTTTCAGCGGTGATCTGTTTTCGAACCTATTCAAATGGCCCGTCCTGAACGGTTGTAAGGGGAAGCAACTGGCCAGTGCCGAGTGAGTGAATAGGGAGGTTCCACTGAAGTAGGTAACACAGTATTTTGGACACAGGTCCTTCTTTAAATGGAATCTTTTTTCCTGCCTTTATTTACAACTTAAGTTTGTAACACTAGTTTTGAGCACCAGAATGCAGTCATACTCTGGATGATGAGTACCTTGCAGCGTTGGAGTTCAGCCTTCTTCTCTGTGAGGTCTGCCTTGAGGTGATTCTCCCTCAGCCTCTTCTCCATGTCTTTGAGCCATCGCACCACCTGGTCATGACTGGCGCTGAAGTCAGTCCACTGGAGAAGGCAGGACTCCAGCATCACTTTGGAGTCAGTCACCTGAAGACAAAATGTACAGTAGTGTTATGGGATTACATTCAATTTATCGCCATGCTTTATCTCAGTCTCTTCTCCATGTGTTTGAGCCATCGCACCATCCCATCCCTTAAGCTTCTCTAGCTGCCATTACCTCTGGGTTTTTTGTCACATTGTTTCTGTGTTATTATACATATTTTTTTACTATTTTAAGAAGCACTTGAGACCAAGTACACAAACTACATGATGTCAAGGAAACTATTTAAAAATAAAATGCTTTATGGTCTATAAAATATGGAGTAGTAAGAGTTTAACCCATTGACTGACACATAATGTCACTGATGACATTGTCAGATGAAGGAGACTATCTCTGATATGCAGTTTTTCGCTTCATGACAGTGAAAATACCTATCTCCGTACCATTTTGCCAGGGTGACTCGGACAGCTCTCTATTCCATTCAATAATTTCTAAATTAGTTTTGCTAAGTTTTCTCTGGCATCCAAGGGGTTAATTCAAAGATAAACAGTTACAACTTACGTGGGACAGCATCTGTTCCCAATCGGTCTGCAGTTGGTGCAGTTCTTGTCTGACCACCTCCCTGCCTTCAGCTGCAGTGTTGGCCATGGTCTTCTCTCCCCATGTGTTGGCCTTGTGCGTTAGGGCCTGGCCTTCCTCCTTCTTCAGTACAAACTCCTGTGGATATCATCACCATCACCATCATCATCATCATCATCATCATCACCACCACCTCCCTGCCTTCAGCTGCAGTGTTGGCCATGGTCTTCTCTCCCCATGTGTTGGCCTTGTGTGTTAAGGCCTGGCCTTCCTCCTTCTTCAGTACAAACTCCTGTGGATAATCATCACCATCATCCATCATCATCATCATCACCACCACCTCCCTGCCTTCAGCTGCAGTGTTGGCCATGGTCTTCTCCCCCATGTGTTGGCCTTGTGTGTTAAGGCCTGGCCTTCCTCCTTCTTCAGTACAAACTCCTGGACATCATCATGTTCCCCATCATCTCATCATCATCATCACCATCATCACCACCACCTCCCTGCCTTCAGCTGCAGTGTTGGCCATGGTCTTCTCTCCCCATGTGTTGGCCTTGTGTGTTAAGGCCTGGCCTTCCTCCTTCTTCAGTACAAACTCCTGTGGATATCATCACCATCACCATCATCATCACCATCATCACCACCACCTCCCTGCCTTCAGCTGCAGTGTTGGCCATGGTCTTCTCTCCCCACGTGTTGGCCTTGTGCGTTAAGGCCTGGCCTTCCTCCTTCTTCAGTACAAACTCCTGTATATGTCATCATCATCATCATCATCACCATCATCATCACCACCACCTCCCTGCCTTCAGCTGCAGTGTTGGCCATGGTCTTCTCCCCCCACGTGTTGGCCTTGTGCGTTAGGGCCTGGCCTTCCTCCTTCTTCAGTACAAACTCCTGTGGATATCATTACCACCATCACCATCATCAGCCTCATTTACCTATAGCCATGGTCTTCTCTCCCCATGTGTTGGTCTTGTGGGCTAAGGCATGGTCACCTTCTTTCTTCAGTACAAACTCTTGTTAAAATTCAAGATTAAGATTCTTTAATTAGGCAATGCATCAGCTAGTGTACAAATGACATCATCTTGGTTTTGCACAAACACACAAACCAACAACAATGAAAGCATGCACATGGACGGACAACGAATATAAAACATATGGTAACAAATTCAGGCTATATAATTATGTATCCTTCGCTCTCATTCTCTCTCACTCTCAGACACCCACCCACAAATACACCAGCACACACACACACACACACACACACACACACACACACACACACACACACACACACACACACAGCCTGTCTTCCTTCCTTCTTCAATACAAACTCCTGCCATCACACAAAGCAATACACCAGCACACACACACAGTCTGTCTTTCTTCTTCAATACAAACTCCTGCCATCGCACAAACCAATACACCAGCACACACACACAGCCTGTCTTTCTTTCTTCTTCAATACAAACTCCTTCCACCACACAAAGCAATACACCAGCACACACACAGCCTGTCTTTCTTCTTCAATACAAACTCCTTCCACCACACAAAGCAATACACCAGCACACACACAGCCTGTCTTTCTTCTTCAATACAAACTCCTTCCACCACACAAAGCAATACACCAGCACACACACAGCCTGTCTTTCTTCTTCAATACAAACTCCTTCCACCACACAAAGCAATACACCAGCACACACACAGCCTGTCTTCCTTCTTCAATACAAACTCCTTCCACCACACAAACCAATACACCAGCACACACACACAGCCTGTCTTTCTTTCTTCTTCAATACAAACTCCTTCCACCACACAAAGCAATACACCAGCACACACACAGCCTGTCTTTCTTCTTCAATACAAACTCCTTCCACCACACAAAGCAATACACCAGCACACACACAGCCTGTCTTTCCTTCTTCAATACAAACTCCTGCCACCACACAAAGCAATACACCAGCACACACACACAGTCTGTCTTTCTTCTTCAATACAAACTCCTGCCATCGCACAAACCAATACACCAGCACACACACACAGCCTGTCTTTCTTTCTTCTTCAATACAAACTCCTTCCACCACACAAAGCAATACACCAGCACACACACACAGTCTGTCTTTCTTCTTCAATACAAACTCCTGCCATCACACAAACCAATACACCAGCACACACACACAGCCTGTCTTTCTTTCTTCTTCAATACAAACTCCTGCCATCACACAAAGCAATACACCAGCACACACACACAGCCTGTCTTTCTTTCTTCTTCAATACAAACTCCTGCCACCACACAAAGCAATACACCAGCACACACACACACAGTCTGTCTTTCTTCTTCAATACAAACTCCTGCCATCACACAAAGCAATACACCAGCACACACACACAGTCTGTCTTTCTTCTTCAATACAAACTCCTGCCACCACACAAAGCAATACACCAGCACACACACACAGTCTGTCTTTCTTCTTCAATACAAACTCCTGCCATCACACAAAGCAATACACCAGCACACACACACAGCCTGTCTTTCTTCTTCAATACAAACTCCTGCCACCACACAAAGCAATACACCAGCACACACACACAGCCTGTCTTTCTTTCTTCTTCAATACAAACTCCTTCCACCACACAAAGCAATACACCAGCACACACACACAGCCTGTCTTTCTTCTTCAATACAAACTCCTGCCATCACACAAAGCAATACACCAGCACACACACACAGCCTGTCTTTCTTTAATACAAACTCCTTCCACCACACAAAGCAATACACCAGCACACACACAGCCTGTCTTTCTTCTTCAATACAAACTCCGGTAAAGGTCAAGATGTGCCCCCCCCCCCCCCCCCCCTTCATTTCTCGGTTAATTCCATTTTCCCGTTTTGGGCTTTCTTACCAAACATAAAGCTGTATTTTATTAACCTTTTTACTTTTTAGCTAATAACCTTTTTGGAATACTAACCCTATCCCTAACCCTAATGTATTGCAGTACACAGCGCCATTTGTCACAGTCGTGGTTCATTGCGTTTTCCCGTCTTATAGGGGGGGGGGGTAGGGGTAGGGTTAGGGCTAGGGCTAGGGTTAGTATTCAAAAAAGGTTATTAGCTAAAAAGGTTAATAAAATACAGCTTTATGTTTGGTAAGAAAGGCAAAAATGGCAAATTGCAATAAACCGAGAAATGCAGGGAGGGGGGGGGGGGACATCTTTACCTTTACCCAAACTCCTGCCACCGCACAAAGCAATACAAAGGGCAATATAGATTCAAAACACATAGCAAAGAAATGTACAATCGAAACATGGTGTCAGGCTAACTAAAACTGGCACTTAAATCCTAACCATGGTTCCAAACTAAATACAAATTGTAAACAGAATGACAGAACATCCATGCATTTACCAAATGGAACTGGAATCAGCAAACAACAGCTGATTGCACAAACAGAATAACAATAAATGACCAGTCAGAACTCAATGCTGTCACTGATAGAAACCGCCAACAAAATAAACACAAGACAACTAAAGGGGATATTTAAAACCGCTAACAAAATAAACACAAGACAACTAAAGGGGATATTTAAAACCGCTAACAAAATAAACACAAGACAACTAAAGGGGATATTTAAAACTTAAGCACCAAGTTTTGACATAAAAAACAACTCTTCAAGCTTTAAGATATTGTCTTTTTTGTATACTTTTTCTAAAATCAATACTTATATTTGATAAAACATACAGAAAAGAAACAGTAGAACATGATGTTAACCAGTATTTTTTCACACCGTGAAAGATTAGAAATTGAAACATACAATGTGTTTGTTAATTGAGTAAATGTGCATATAATTGAACACCACTGTAGTAAAATGTCATTAAAATGATTATAATATTTCTGTCTGCTTCAGTTACTGATAATGTAAAATTTACAAAGATAAAAAAAAGGCTGACAGTAAAAAGATTCATAGGAGTCATAACCTAGATGTAGCCCCGCTTTTCAAACATGTAAGAACTTCAGAGATGAATCATATCATGAAAATGGGGTCCTTCTTCTGTGAAGACCTTCTACTGTCCACCTCTCTGAAGACCTTCTTCTCTGAAGACCTTCTACTGTCCACCTCTCTGAAGACCTTCTTCTCTGAAGACCTTCTACTGTCCACCTCTCTGAAGACCTTCTTCTCTGAAGACCTTCTACTGTCCACCTCTCTGAAGACCTTCTTCTCTGAAGACCTTCTACTGTCCACCTCTCTGAAGACCTTCTACTGTCCACCTCTCTGAAGACCTTCTACTGTCCACTTCTCTGAAGACCTCTCTGAAGACCTTCTACTGTCCACCTCTCTGAAGACCTTCTACTGTCCACCTCTCTGAAGACCTTCTACTGTCCACCTCTCTTCAGACCTTCTTCTCTGAAGACCTTCTACTGTCCACCTCTCTTCAGACCTTCTTCTCTGAAGACCTTCTACTGTCCACCTCTCTTCAGACCTTCTTCTCTGAGGACCTTCTACTGTCCACCTCTCTTCAGACCTTCTTCTCTGAAGACCTTCTACTGTCCACCTCTCTTCAGACCTTCTTCTCTGAAGACCTTCTACTGTCCACCTCTCTTCAGACCTTCTACTGTCCACCTCTCTTCAGACCTTCTTCTCTGAAGACCTTCTACTGTCCACCTCTCTTCAGACCTTCTACTGTCCACCTCTCTTCAGACCTTCTTCTCTGAAGACCTTCTACTGTCCACATCTCTTCAGACCTTCTACTGTCCACCTCTCTTCAGACCTTCTTCTCTGAACCTCTCTTCTACTGTCCACCTCTCTGAAGACCTTCTACTGTCCACCTCTCTGAAGACCTTCTACTGTCCACCTCTCTTCAGACCTTCTCTGAAGACCTTCTACTGTCCACCTCTCTTCAGACCTTCTACTGTCCACCTCTCTTCAGACCTTCTACTGTCCACCTCTCTTCAGACCTTCTACTGTCCACCTCTCTTCAGACCTTCTACTGTCCACCTCTCTTCAGACCTTCTACTGTCCACCTCTCTTCAGACCTTCTACTGTCCACCTCTCTTCAGACCTTCTACTGTCCACCTCTCTTCAGACCTTCTCTGAAGACCTTCTACTGTCCACCTCTCTTCAGACCTTCTACTGTCCACCTCTCTTCAGACTCTCTACTGTCCACCTCTCTGAAGACCTTCTACTGTCCACCTCTCTGAAGACCTTCTACTGTCCACCTCTCTTCAGACCTACTGTCCACCTCTCTTTAGACCTTCTACTGTCCACCTCTCTGAAGACCTTCTACTGTCCACCTCTCTTCAGACTTTCATCTCTCCACCTTTAACATTGTTTCTTCACTCAGCGGTGGAGTGGCTCAGAGGTAACGTGTTCACCTCGTTTGTAGCCAACCAGGATCGTTCCTGGCTGCAGCAGTTTTCCCGCTCACTCTCCACTAGACCTTGTGGTCTGAAGGCCAAGTCTTTCGGATGAGACAACAAAAACTGAGGTCCTGTGTGCCCATGCACTTGGCACACTTTAAAAACCCAGTGGCGATGAAAAATTTGTCACTTGGTTAAAATGTATCCCTCCCCCCTTCCCCATCAGTCATACAAAAATCACATGCACAAAAAAAGGGGGGTGATGTGCAGCACTAGCTGTGATGCGCTCTCCAGGAGCGAGCAGCCCAAATTTCATCCCCATCACCCACACAAAAACCGCATGCCAAAAAAATAATTTAAAAAAGGGTTGGCGAAACACTATCTGCGACGCTCTCTCCACGAGGGAGCAACCTGAATTTGACAAAGACGAGTGTGATGGTGTGGAGTGGAAGGATGAGGGGTGCAGGGACAGACAGGAGTGCAGGAATAGTAGGCAGGAAACAATCAGCAAGCAGCAAACAGCAACATGCAGTCAAGGCTGACACAGGTCTCTCTCTCTCTCTCTCTCTTTATTGCTTCTCTCTCTCCATCTCAGGTAGAGTCTCAGGTAAGTCTAAGTCTACAGTCTCCTACAGTCTCTAATAAGTCTCCCTTAAATTTTTATCTGTGGCTAGATATATCGACAAAACCCGGACCGCAAAGACAACAACTTTACCTTTCACGAAATGTGCTCCCGCAGAGCTAATGGCCGCCAAAGTTGTGTTTGTTACTACACCTTTTAAGTGTGTTGTCTCTACGGTCGTCATACATAACAACACATGTTGCATATGGTTGGAAAGCTTGAAAAACACAGAATAATATGACATTCATCAATAGTCAGGAGTTTCTCTTTAAAAAGAAATACTTGCAATTAAGGTGCAAAGTGATCCCACCCTTTAACAAGCCCAACCCATGTTTTATAAAATAACTAAATAACTGCTTCACAAATCAGGATAACAAAATAATAATAAAAAAGCAAAATACACAAACTCTCATTTGTATAAATTTAAAGTCCCAATTCAATCTATAAAGTTTATAATTTGTGTCCCGAAATTCGATAGAAAACATAAGTCGAATTTCTATTGATCTAGGCTTCATGCTTGTGGTTTGAAGCAAATCTTAAATCGTAAAATATTATAAATCTATAAGGTCCAAGATCATTTTGAATATACAAAACTAGTTTCGTTAGCTATTAGAACGAAAACAAAAGGGCGAATCAAACTAAAATTGCTTGGCTTAGAAAATTAGTATTTCGATTCGAAAGACAGTAAATCAGCATTCGCACATGGTATAGGCCTAGCCTACCGTACAAAGAACTCGGGAGGTTCGTGAATAGCTACAATGAATGGACTGCATTCATTTTGCAATACTACAAGTTTATACGGAAAGGATCCATAGCATGCCATATATGAAATGAAAGGGTATAGATTATAGATTTATGTTGTATAATTAGAAATTCAAACATTTGATTAAATTTTGAATAAGAATAGAAAACATGCGAAACGACCTGGAATATTTTGACCCACGTGTTAATTTTACCAATCACAAAATCTTGAATTGTCAGGCTATGCGAGTATTTCAGTTAATACAAATGTATGGGATACAAGCTATGATTTTTTCTGGTTCCAACCATATGCATCTTATATCAATGCAAACTTCAATTAAACAAGAATATGATAAAATACAATTTAATTAAACATAAATCTTAGCAAGGGAGTTAACTTGGGCAGATAACTCCAATAGCAAAAATAGGCGTCTGCTACGAGTAAGCTTAGAGGGCAATAGTAGCTGTGTTCCCACACTGCTACACGAGTCTCTGTGACTCTAAAAGTAATACCACTACCAATGTTTTCTTTTTTGCAAAGACAAAGACAATCTCCAGCATTCATGTGCAAACAATGTGAGTCGAACACACACATTCACAAGTTAAAGCTAAAGCAAAGAAACATTTCCACATCGTGTGCAGCAAACTAACATTACAATATTTTAAGTGCTGATCCGTATAAATATTTCTTAGATTTGTGTTTTGTTGATTTTGTGCAGCACTCCAAATCTCTGCATGCGTGCATCTGCAAACTAGCTCACCTCAAGAAAAGCCTGCCAGAATGGGAAAAAAAAGGGACATTGTTTTATCATAACAAGATTGAGTAAAATTAAAAAGAAAACTTGAATACATAAATGCATATATGCAAGCATGCACACACACACACACAAAGCTATACACATATAAACACATGCGCATACACGCACACAGAGACATACAGATGCACCTACGCTAAACACACACCTATGCACAACTCTGGATAAGTAACTTGGATATGTGCAAACACAGTTAAGAATCCTGGTAAACATAAAATTGGAAAAATCCATAAAAACAGCTGTAGACCTTTTTTGTTTCAAAGCTGGGCTCAAAACTGAGGATAAAGCCAACCGGGTCAAAGTCATGGCATCAGTGTCTTCTGGGAAGCTGTAGATGGACGGTCGTGGTGGCGCCCTTGAAGGAGGACCTCACTCACGCTGGCTCCACAACTAAGACATTACTGTCATCAGTAAAGGGCTCAGTAGTGAGTCCTGCGTATGTTAGCTCAGAACAGGCTCCACTGAACTCCACCGAAGTGACTCAGGAGCAGTGCAGTCTACTCTAGTGGTTGCCTCCTGACAACCTAACATAGACTCACTTCCATGGGACTGCTGATTTCAGATTCTGTGACCTAAGAAAGCAGAGTGTGGCTGAGAGTTTGGACTTGGAATGAGGAAAAATACAAAAAAAGGATAAAGCTATGACCTATTGCAATATCTTATAGACACAAAACTACTGCGAACCTGAATGCTTAACCCCTTGCTAGTCATTTACCTGTAGTTTTTCCAGCTGTGTCTGAATGGTGAACCTGTCTCCAGAGGTGTCGGAGCACACCGACAGTCTGTGGAAAGTGTCCTGCAGCCAGGAGCGTGCCTCGGAGTAGATCTCACTGTACTGGTGGTGGTCCTGACAGTTCTGATCAAACCTCTTCAGTAAGTCCTGAAATACACATCATCATCATCATTGTTATCATCGCCTTCATCATCACAGATCACACACACAGCGTGCCTCGGAGTAGATCTCACTGTACTGGTGATGGTTCTGACAGTTCTGATCAAACCTCTTCAGTAAGTCCTGAAATGGCACCGTTAACATCATATTTGAGGTCATCATTATCATCGTCTTCACCATCATCAACGATCACACAGTCTGTGGAACCACAAACGTGCCTGAGTTGATTTCACTCTACTGGTGGTGATTGCAACACTTCAGCTCAAATTGATTCAACAAGTTCTGAAATACACAGTGTTAACATTGTCATCATCATTATGATCATCATCAACATGATGATCATCAGAGCACACTTCACTTACTATACTGGTGATAATCCTAGCATTCTGATCAAATCTCTTCAAGGAATCCCAGAAAACAAGCATGCATCAGTTGTGCAGACACACAAGTGTCAATGGACGATGAATTAAGAAAGTGGTCTGCTGAGATGTACTACCAAACCAAGGTTTAACATCCCAGCTGTACTACCAAACCATTGTTGAAGTAAGGTTTAACATCCCAGCTGTACTACCAAACCATTGTTGAAGTAAGGTTTAACATCCCAGCTGTACTAGCAAACCATTGTTGAAGTAAGGTTTAACATCCCAGCTGTACTACCAAACCATTGTTGAAGTAAGGTTTAACATCCCAGCTGTACTACCAAACCATTGTTGAAGTAAGGTTTAACATCCCAGCTGTACTACCAAACCATTGTTGAAGTAAGGTTTAACATCCCAGCTGTACTACCAAACCATTGTTGAAGGAAGGTTTAACATCCCAGCTGTACTAGCAAACCATTGTTGAAGTAAGGTTTAACATCCCAGCTGTACTACCAAACCATTGTTGAAGTAAGGTTTAACATCCCAGCTGTACTAGCAAACCATTGTTGAAGTAAGGTTTAACATCCCAGCTGTACTACCAAACCATTGTTGAAGTAAGGTTTAACATCCCAGCTGTACTACCAAACCATTGTTGAAGGAAGGTTTAACATCCCAGCTGTACTACCAAACCATTGTTGAAGGAAGGTTTAACATCCCAGCTGTACTATCAAACCATTGTTGAAGTAAGGTTTAACATCCCAGCTGTACTACCAAACCATTGTTGAAGTAAGGTTTAACATCCCAGCTGTACTACCAAACCATTGTTGAAGGAAGGTTTAACATCCCAGCTGTACTATCAAACCATTGTTGAAGTAAGGTTTAACATCCCAGCTGTACTAGCAAACCATTGTTGAAGGAAGGTTTAACATCCCAGCTGTACTCAAACCATTGTTGAAGTAAGGTTTAACATCCCAGCTGTACTACCAAACCATTGTTGAAGGAAGGTTTAACATCCCAGCTGTACTATCAAACCATTGTTGAAGTAAGGTTTAACATCCCAGCTGTACTAGCAAACCATTGTTGAAGTAAGGTTTAACATCCCAGCTGTACTAGCAAACCATTGTTGAAGTAAGGTTTAACATCCCAGCTGTACTACCAAACCATTGTTGAAGTAAGGTTTAACATCCCAGCTGTACTAGCAAACCATTGTTGAAGTAAGGTTTAACATCCCAGCTGTACTACCAAACCATTGTTGAAGTAAGGTTTAACATCCCAGCTGTACTAGCAAACCATTGTTGAAGTAAGGTTTAACATCCCAGCTGTACTATACAAACCATTGTTGATTTAAGGTTTAACATCCCAGCTGTACTACCAAACCATTGTTGAAGGAAGGTTTAACATCCCAGCTGTACTAGCAAACCATTGTTGAAGGAAGGTTTAACATCCCAGCTGTACTAGCAAACCATTGTTGAAGGAAGGTTTAACATCCCAGCTGTACTAGCAAACCATTGTTGAAGGAAGGTTTAACATCCCAGCTGTACTAGCAAACCATTGTTGAAGCTAAGGTTTAACATCCCAGCTGTACTTCCAAACCATTGTTGAAGGAAGGTTTAACATCCCAGCTGTACTATCTCAAACCATTGTTGAAGGAAGGTTTAACATCCCAGCTGTACTAGCAAACCATTGTTGAAGGAAGGTTTAACATCCCAGCTGTACTAGCAAACCATTGTTGAAGGAAGGTTTAACATCCCAGCTGTACTAGCAAACCATTGTTGAAGGAAGGTTTAACATCCCAGCTGTACTAGCAAACCATTGTTGAAGTAAGGTTTAACATCCCAGCTGTACTACCAAACCATTGTTGAAGTAAGGTTTAACATCCCAGCTGTACTAGCAAACCATTGTTGAAGTAAGGTTTAACATCCCAGCTGTACTAGCAAACCATTGTTGAAGGAAGGTTTAACATCCCAGCTGTACTACCAAACCATTGTTGAAGTAAGGTTTAACATCCCAGCTGTACTACCAAACCATTGTTGAAGTAAGGTTTAACATCCCAGCTGTACTACCAAACCATTGTTGAAGTAAGGTTTAACATCCCAGCTGTACTACCAAACCATTGTTGAAGTAAGGTTTAACATCCCAGCTGTACTACCAAACCATTGTTGAAGTAAGGTTTAACATCCCAGCTGTACTACCAAACCATTGTTGAAGTAAGGTTTAACATCCCAGCTGTACTACCAAACCATTGTTGAAGTAAGGTTTAACATCCCAGCTGTACTACCAAACCATTGTTGAAGTAAGGTTTAACATCCCAGCTACACAGAGCACATGTGAGAGGAACCATCGACCAACCAACATTACTTTCGTTATTTACATTCTTGTTGACGTGATGGCGAGTTTTACGTCTAGTTAGTCGTTTACTCTTATGGACAATGTTCCTGAAGACTGGGTCTTCCCCGGGACATTCTGGCTATAGTAGAAATCATTACACTTTGGTGCCTTAGGATTACTGACCTTGGAAGTGGTGATGAGGCCGTTGTATCTGGCAGAGATTTGCGTGAGTTGTGTGGACACACGACTGTCAGTGGATGACTGCATCAAGATGTGGGCCTGCTGGGCCAGACTGTCAAACGATTCCTGCTGCTGCAGAAGTTCTTCATGAAGACTCTGACAAATGAGGACAGAAAACAACACACATTTAGTCAGTGGATGACTGCATCAAGATGTGGGCCTGCTGGGCCGGACTGTCAAACGATTCCTGCTGCTACAGTAGTTCTTCATGAAGACTCTGACACAGGAGGACAGAAAACAACACACATTTAGTCAGTGGATGACTGCATCAAGATGTGGGCCTGCTGGGCCGGACTGTCAAACGATTCCTGCTGCTGCAGTAGTTCTTCATGAAGACTCTGACACAGGAGGACAGAAAACAACACATATTTAGCCTATCATCATAACTCACCTCATAATAAACACATTCAGCATAACATCACATCATTGTCAATGTGTAAGCAAATATTATAATGTATTTACATATTTCGTGGTCAATATACATTTTCCTTCTCTCAGATTTATTTTATTGTATTTATTTATTTTTGTTGTTGCTTTTTCTTGACCTTCAATTTTTTTTTTAATTCACTATTTCTCTACTAATCTTCTCAAAGGCAAAACAAGTCACATTTAATAACAACACTCACTTTTCTTGATTCTCGTTTCCCTCCTGATATAAAACCCCTGTAAGGTTTTTTTACAAAAGCTGAATTCTCAATTTTTTTCAGGGCTATTATTTTGTTAGTTCACCTTTTGTTTTTCCAGCTGCACAGTCTTGTGCTCCAGGGTGGCCTTCAGCTCAGAGTCCGACTTCATCTCTGACTCTGTGTCCTTGAGCCACTGGTTCAAATCCTCATAGAAGGCCTCGTACTGCTGCCATTGGTCACGTAGTGTGCCTGTAGATAACAGAAATAATGATAATTTGGTGATGATGATGATGATGATGATGACGACGACTTCATCTCTGACTCTGTGTCCTTGAGCCAATGGTTCAAATCCTCATAGAATGTCTCGTATTGCAGCCATTGGTCACATAATGTGCCTATAGATAACAGAAATAATGATAATTTGATGATGGTGATGATGATGATGATGATGATGATGATGATGATGACGACTTCATCTCTGACTCAGTGTCCTAGAGCCACAGGTTCAAATCCTCATAGGCTTCATACCGCTGTCACTGGTCGCGTAGGGTACCTGTAGATAGAACAAAAAACATGAACCACTTAAGCACTCCATAACTATCATAATTCCACATTATAATTTATTTGTTCACACCAATAATGTTCTTCTTTAATGAACTACCAATTATGATGATGTTGTCAATGATAATAATGATGATGATGATGATGACTCAAAAAACTTAAAAAGAATTACTGAGAGTGCTAACCAGGGTCGTCAAATCAGACTCAACCCCTTCAAAGTCAGCCATCAGTATGCTGAGTTCCTCTTCGATCAACTACAACTGATGATGATGATGATGATGATGATGATGAAGATGATGATGATGATGATAACAAAAACGACTTACTGAGAGTGTTAACCAGAGTGGTAAGGTCAGATTCAAATCCTTCAAAATCAGCCACCAACATGTTGAGTTCCTCTTTGATCAACTCCTGTCCCTGAGCAGATGTTTGTTTCAACACAGCACCTCCCTTTTCCTGGGCTTCTTGAAGTTTGTCATGACCCGCACTGGTGTTACCACCAATCTCCTAAAAAAATAAGAAAATATCATCATCATGATCATCATCATCAGGTTATTATTATCATCTATCATCATCCGAGTAAAGGCTTCAACACTTCATTGCTCTTCTCCTGAGCTTCTTGAAGTTTGTCATGACCCGCGCTGGTGTTACCGCCAATCTCCTAAAAAAAAGGGGGGAATTAATCATCAACAACATCGTGATCATGATCATCACGTCATTGTCATTATTTATCATCATCTGATATTGTTTCAACACTGCACTGCCCTTCTCCTGGCTCTCCTGAACTTTGTCGTGACCCGCGATTGTGCTACCGCCAATCTCCTGAAAAAGAAAAAAATCATTAACATATAATTTTCTGTTCCAAAAGCAAATAACACATAAATAATTTGCAACGTGTCTTCCTCGTTGTCATACAAAACTATCTTCAATGAGATGACAAAAACCTGGACATGAAATAAACAACAAACCCAAGAAACAAATGATGGTCAGTTTGTGTTTCATAACGCTTCATACTTTGTTGTTGTTCTCTTGAAACGACGAATTGCGCACAATATAAACCTATGACCAACAAGGCACTTCAGCATAAACAATCCACACAAACAAGTACAGACCCAACTTTTTCCTCTCGTTTTCTGCATCCTACACAAGACAGATGCTTTTGTAACAGCAAATGCCACTGCACATGCTTAAACTTGATCAAGCTTTCAATTTCTCCCAACATTACTGACCTGCACTTTGTGCAGCTGGGCCTCTATGGCACTCCTGTCTCCACGGACATCGCTGCACAGGTTCAGTTTGTCGGAGGTGGCCCCCAGCCAATCAGAAGCCGCCATGTAAGCGTCGCGATACACCTGGTGATCTCGCAGGTTCTTTTCGCAGGTTTGCAGCAAGGCCTGTGGAGTTCAGTCAATAACCGTCCAGCTTTAGCCATTCTGTTATTTCTTCAATCAAAATGCACCTTCATAGTATGCTTTCATATATCTAGAATATGGAAACAATATTTGGCATCCATTCTTAAAAAGACAATCAGTAGCCTTGGAGAATTCAGACAAGCAACAAAATTAGTAAAAGAAATAGCAGATCTGCCTTACAGGGAATGTCTAAGAGTGCTAAATTTACCATCGTTAAAATATTGAAGATTCAGAGGCGACTTTATTCAATTGCATAAGATGAGATTGATTTCAATCGATTTTTTAGATACAGTTCAACTCTGCATACATGGCATTCTGTAAAAAGATTGTTTACTAATTACAGCCATAGTAACATTAGAACATTCAGAAATTATGTTACTCAATGTTGGAAAGCACTTAACCCAACAGCTAAAACAGCACCAGCACTAACCAAATTCAAACACTTTCTTGTCAGTGACAAAGTTGTAGATTCACTCCATTTTGATGAGTGACCAAAATTAGCACATGCTAAGCAACATCATAATTGGATGAAAACTAAAAACTAAAATGACGGGACGCTTGAAAGGCTTCACGGCTAATATTAGTCCCCACACCTATACCTTACCCTTTCACAAAAATAAAACCATGTTCAATAAATACACATGAATAAAAGTTTCTCAGCTGAACACAAATTTACATGAAAGTAGATGAAAGCCAACATGTTGTCTCACCTTGGCCTTGTTTCCCAGCAGTTCATATCTGCTGATGACCTGCGTGATCTGATAGCCCAGGTTGTCATCACGACTGCTCTGCTTCAGTGTCTGCGCTTTCTCGTGCAGGCTGTCGATGGTGCTCTGCTGAGACTGGATGTTCAACTGCAGTACCTGCATACACAGGGGAAAGACTGAGTCAGTACCTGCATACAGAGGGGAAAGACTGAGTCAGTACCTGCATACAGAGGGGAAAGACTGAGTCAGTACCTGCATACACAGGGGGAAAGACTGAGTCAGTACCTGCATACACAGGGGGAAAGACTGAGTCAGTACCTGCATACACAGGGGGAAAGACTGAGTCAGTACCTGCATACAGGGGAAAGACTGAGTCAGTACCTGCATACAGAGGGGGAAAGACTGAGTCAGTACCTGCATACACTGGGGGAAGACTGAGTCAGTACCTGCATACAGAGGGGGAAAGACTGAGTCAGTACCTGCATACACTGGGGAAAGACTGAGTCAGTACCTGCATACAGAGGGGAAAGACTGAGTCAGTACCTGCATACAGAGGGGAAAGACTGAGTCAGTACCTGCATACACTGGGGAAAGACTGAGTCAGTACCTGCATACACAGGGGAAAGACTGAGTCAGACCTGGTTACCCCTTGTCACAGACCATGCGCTGTTTGGACAGCTGGAATGTTGGTTACCCCTTATCACAGACCATGCCTGGACAGCTGGAATGTTGGTTACCCCTTATCACAGACCATGCCTGGACAGCTGGAATGTTGGTTACCCCTTATCACAGACCATGCCTGGACAGCTGGAATGTTGGTTACCCCTTGTCACAGACCATGCGCTGTCTGGACAGCTGGAATGTTGGTTACCCCTTGTCACAGACCATGCTGTCTGGACAGCTGGAATGTTGGTTACCCCTTGTCACAGACCATGCGGTCTGGACAGCTGGAATGTTGGTTACCCCTTGTCACAGACCATGCGCTGTCTGGACAGCTGGAATGTTGGTTACCCCTTGTCACAGACCATGCATCTGGAATTGATTGTGTATGTTGCTCACCTTGACTCTCTCCAGATGCAGTTTCTTCTCCTGCATGGTGTTCTGCATGGTGGATTCAGCCGCCATTTGGTCTTCCAGCTCCTGCAGCCATCGTACCAGCTGTCCCAAACTGTCGTCGTACACCGTCCACTGGGCCAACATGCCCTCCTGGGAGGACCTGAAGTCAGCATCCACATCGGTTCAGTAGTTTAAGTCAATAATTTTCCTTTCATCATAAGATGACTGCAAATGACAATAAGGAATAATAATGCATTAAAAACCATGCGATTTATCGAACCAGTTGTCCCAAACTGTCGTCATACACCGTTCAGCACGCCCTCCTGGGAGGACCTGAAATCATCATCTACATCGGTTCAGTACTTAATTATTTTCATTCTTGAGATAACAGCAGCAACAAAAGTAAAAACAACCCTTCCACACAATCTGTTCCAAAACATTTTCAGAAGGAACTGTCATATATCTACATACATTTTGTTATAGTATTTTCTGCTTTTTTTTTACCCGAAGAACCTCAAAATTTTGTAACATCCCTTTCCCCTATGGGGATACCGGGGGTCCTTTGTACAAATAGTTCCCCCACCTTCTGGAAGTTCTGTGCTTGTAACTTCCTCTAATCTGTCACTCTCTTTGACTCAGCCTTTTCTCTTTGCTCACTGTCATCTACTATCTTTCTGCCTTACTGGTCCATTCTCCTGCCCTTTTTTCAAGAAACACAGATTTTTTTCCATCCAAAGACGGACATGCTGGGCCTAACTATTTCTTAGTTAGGCGTATAACGGCAACATGACGCATCTGCGCTCATAATGACAAAAAACTGTCAGAGCGATCGAAGAAGAAGAAGAATATTAGGTTTATTAGGCACTTTATAGAGTCACAGAGGCATCTCTCATCCGGAAGACTCCATGTTCAGATCGTAAGGCCTGGTACAAAGTGAGAGAAAAAATCCCTTGTACCCAGGTTCGAACTCGGGTTTACTTGACACGAGGCGAACGCGCTACCACTGTGCCACTTTACACACACAATAGCCCCCCCACACACACACACATGTCACACACAGAAAACAAAGCCCATCTGACCTGGCGTCCATCAACCGACCGGACACAGCGTCGTAATCCTGCTGCAGTGCCTGGATGTCGCGCCGCATGGAGTCACGCCCCGCCACCGAGGTGTTGGGCAGAACCATCTGCAGGTTGTCCAGGGTGATCTGCAGCATGTGCAGGCCCTCCTCCTTCTCCGCTAACAGGTCCTGGGAAAGAATCATCAGGCTTACATCAGTGTGTTGTCCAGGGTGATCTGCAGCATGTGCAGGCCCTCCTCCTTCTCCGCTAACAGGTCCTGGGAAAGTATCATCAGGCTTACATCAGTGTGTTGTCCAGGGTGATCTGCAGCATGTGCAGGCCCTCCTCCTTCTCTGCTAACAGGTCCTGGGAAAGTATCATCAGGCTTACATCAGTGTGTTGTCCAGGGTGATCTGCAGCATGTGCAGGCCCTCCTCCTTCTCCGCTAACAGGTCCTGGGAAAGTATCATCAGGCTTACATCAGTGTGTTGTCCAGGGTGATCTGCAGCATGTGCAGGCCCTCCTCCTTCTCCGCTAACAGGTCCTGGGAAAGTATCATCAGGCTTACATCAGTGTGTTGTCCAGGGTGATCTGCAGCATGTGCAGGCCCTCCTCCTTCTCTGCTAACAGGTCCTGGGAAAGTATCATCAGGCTTACATCAGTGTGTTGGGCAGAACCATCTGCAGGTTGTCCAGGGTGATCTGTAGCATGTGCAGGCCCTCCTCCTTCTCCGCTAACAGGTCCTGGGAAAGTATCATCAGGCTTACATCAGTGTGTTGTCCAGGGTGATCTGCAGCATGTGCAGGCCCTCCTCCTTCTCCGCTAACAGGTCCTGGGAAAGTATCATCAGGCTTACATCAGTGTGTTGTCCAGGGTGATCTGCAGCATGTGCAGGCCCTCCTCCTTCTCCGCTAACAGGTCCTGGGAAAGTATCATCAGGCTTACATCAGTGTGTTGTCCAGGGTGATCTGCAGCATGTGCAGGCCCTCCTCCTTCTCCGCTAACAGGTCCTGGGAAAGTATCATCAGGCTTACATCAGTGTGTTGTCCAGGGTGATCTGCAGCATGTGCAGGCCCTCCTCCTTCTCTGCTAACAGGTCCTGGGAAAGTATCATCAGGCTTACATCAGTGTGTTGTCCAGGGTGATCTGCAGCATGTGCAGGCCCTCCTCCTTCTCTGCTAACAGGTCCTGGGAAAGTATCATCAGGCTTACATCAGTGTGTTGGGCAGAACCATCTGCAGGTTGTCCAGGGTGATCTGTAGCATGTGCAGGCCCTCCTCCTTCTCCGCTAACAGGTCCTGGGAAAGTATCATCAGGCTTACATCAGTGTGTTGTCCAGGGTGATCTGCAGCATGTGCAGGCCCTCCTCCTTCTCTGCTAACAGGTCCTGGGAAAGTATCATCAGGCTTACATCAGTGTGTTGTCCAGGGTGATCTGCAGCATGTGCAGGCCCTCCTCCTTCTCTGCTAACAGGTCCTGGGAAAGTATCACATATTGTGATAAGTTTGTTGTCAATAGTTTTATGCAAAAATGTCGACCCACTTGTCCAACTGCAGTCGTACAGCTATCCAACTGTGACATCTGTGAGGCAGGATTCTCATGAAATACTACTGTCTAAAATGTAACATATGTGAGGCAGGATTCTCATGAAATACTACTGTCTAAAATGTAACATATGTGAGGCAGGATTCTCATGAAATAGTACCGTCTAAAATGTAACATATGTGAGGCAGGATTCTCATGAAATAGTATTAGTCTAAAATGTAACATATGTGAGGCAGGATTCTCATGAAATACTACTGTCTAAAATGTAACATATGTGAGACAGGATTCTCATGAAATACTACTGTCTAAAATGTAACATATGTGAGGCAGGATTCTCATGAAATACTACTGTCTAAAATGTAACATATGTGAGGCAGGATTCTCATGAAATACCTTACTGTCTAAAATGTGCACATATGTGAGGCATGATTCTCATGAAATACTACTGTCTAAAATGTAACATATGTGAGGCAGGATTCTCATGAAATACTACTGTCTAAAATGTAACATATGTGAGGCATGATTCTCATGAAATACTACTGTCTAAAATGTAACATATGAAATACTACTGTCTAAAATGTAACATATGTGAGACAGGATTCTCATGAAATACTACTGTCTAAAATGTAACATATGTGAGGCAGGATTCTCATGAAATACTACAGTCTAAAATGTAACATATGTGAGGCAGGATTCTCATGAAATACTACTGTCTAAAATGTAACATATGTGAGGCAGGATTCTCATGAAATACTACTGTCTAAAATGTAACATATGTGAGGCAGGATTCTCATGAAATACTACTGTCTAAATGAATCTGATGAAATCCTGCTAGTTGTGTTCGCTGTATGTATAGCCCCCCGTACACCAATCTGATGAAATATCTGAGATTCTGTATCAGACATTTGATCAAATTAGTGAACAGCATCAGTTTTATGTCTGTGTGTTGGGCAGAACCAGCTGTAAATCATCTAGGGTGATGTGTAGCATGGTTTGTCTTTTGTAATCACACCACAAGACGATTGGGGTCATCTGGACTATTGCTTGCTGCTGCTTGGTGTCGTACCATAGCTTAAAGACTCCAGGGATCATCCCAACAGCCGAGGCACTTGAACACTATGGTACAAATGCAACAGCTAGGGATTTTTCCCCATGTCTCCACTTCAGAAGCAGGGCACCCATCTTGTGTCTCATTTTTCAGGGCAAAAATTTGTCCTGACAATTTACCATATAATACTGTGGCTTATTTCTTAAACAAAAATATTGGAATTTCAGCTTCCAGTCCTTTCACCTAAAGAAAAGTTTGTTCGTTTTTGAGTGTCAATGATGACCTTCTCTAGCTAGTATCTTCAAAGCCAGTGTTCCCAGTTTTAAAAAGCTAGATCAACTTAAAAACTATGCAGCGGGGCACATAAGGTCACCCATAAACAGATTCCAAATTTGCATGGATTTTCGCCAACTCGTCTTCAAATTTTCGTCTGGTAAAGATGTAGAAATAAATTCGCTATTTTATCAGATGTCTTTTCTTTACAGGCTCAGTTGCAAACATGGCTTTATTAATGACGTTCGGAAACTGACATCACTGATGACGTCATCTTCAAACTGTGAATGTTAAGAGCAGAGTGGCTGAAGTTTATCATGACATAAATTGTATGCCCATGTGGACAAAACAAGCGTATGGCACCCTTTTAGGACACTATTGATGCAGTTTATTATGACATAAATTGTATGCCCATGTGGACAAAAACAAGCGTATGGCACCCTTTTAGGACACTATTGATGCAGTTTATTATGACATAAATTGTATGCCCATGTGGACAAAAACAAGCGTATGGCACCCTTTTAGGACACTATTGATGCAGTTTATTATGACATAAATTGTACGCCCATGTGGACAAAAACAAGCGTATGGCACCCTTTTAGGACACTATTGATGCAGTTTATTATGACATAAATTGTATGCCCATGTGGACAAAAACAAGCGTATGGCACCCTTTTAGGACACTATTGATGCACCCATGTACACAGAACCCATACAGAAGTTTTTGTAAATGTCCACACAGCCAAATTCTTCATACATGCACTAGTGGTGTAAGTATCTTCAATTTACCTGGACGTTGGTCAGTCTGTCCTGGATGGTGGTTTTGTCCCCGTGGATGTCCAGCACACTGGACACTCTGTGCTCCATGTTGGTCATCATTAGTATTATCACATATATCATAGCATACCTGGACGTTGGTCAGTCTGTCCTGGATGGTGGTCTTATCCCCGTGGATGTCCAGCACACTGGACACTCTGTGCTCCATGTTGGTCATCATTAGTATTATCACATATATCATCATAGCATACCTGGACGTTGGTCAAAAAGCTGTGGTAAAAACTATGCAGGATGGTGGTTTTGTCCCCGTGGATGTCCAGCACACTGGACACTCTGTGCTCCATGTTGGTCATCATTAATATTATCACATATATCATAGCATACCTGGACGTTGGTCAGTCTGTCCTGGATGGTGGTCTTATCCCCGTGGATGTCCAGCACACTGGACACTCTGTGCTCCATGTTGGTCATCATTAGTATTATCACATATAGCATACCTGGACGTTGGTCAGTCTGTCCTGGATGGTGGTCTTATCCCCGTGGATGTCCAGCACACTGGACACTCTGTGCTCCATGTTGGTCATCATTAATATTATCACATATATCATAGCATACCTGGACGTTGGTCAGTCTGTCCTGGATGGTGGTCTTATCCCCGTGGATGTCCAGCACACTGGACACTCTGTGCTCCATGTTGGTCATCATTAGTATTATCACATATATCATAGCATACCTGGACGTTGGTCAGTCTGTCCTGGATGGTGGTTTTGTCCCCATGGATGTCCAGCACACTGGACACTCTGTGCTCCATGTTGGTCAGCCAGGCCCGGCAGGCCTCAAACGACTGCAGGTAGGCCTGGTGGTCAACCACGTACTGGTCCCAGCGGCGACACAGCTCCTGAAGGTACAGAACAGAGGGTGTTACGGCTTGAGCTTTGAGGAAAACATGTACATATAGCACACAGTATTGTGCATTTGATTGGCCAGGAAACATTTGAAACATGTGTTTATTGAGGGAAAAGAATAAGCGCACAATGGGCTTGTTTACATCTTGCCCTCGAAACAAAAGAAGAAAAACATAATTTAAACTTCCAATAATGAACAAAACCAACATGGAAAAAAAATGAATAAAAAAAATCTTACGCATTCAAATTCTTCAGGAAGGACTTAAGTAAGCCTGGTGATCTATAACATACTGACTCCAAAGGCGACACAGGTATAATGGCTAAACTTCAAAACAAGTGTCAGTATTTCTATAATGATTAACTTTTGTATTTATGTTATCATAATACAAGCTATTTTCATTTTTTTAAATTGTTCAGATGTGAGGAATATGACTTCCTGGGCCACTCTAAAGAAAAGACCATTGCTTTGTTAAACATCCTCCATCAGCATACTGATGATTCTGATGTTGTGCCTTGCTGCTGGTGACTGCAGTGCTGCACTGCGGGCTGAACTAGGAACAGGATGCTCTGCTTAACTGACATATTCACACACCATCAACTGATCAATGTCTAAGAACAAACAGAACTGTAGTCTTAGTTTCTCTTCTTTTACTGATGTCATTACCTTGCTGTTGGTGAGGGCATTCCTGTATCTTGAGGTCAGCTGGGAGGCCTGGCTGACAACCCTGGAGTCTGCGCTGACGGTCATCAGGTCCTGGGCAGAGTCACTGAGCTGATCCACATCACGCTGGTGTTGAACTATCTCCGATTGAAGAGCCTGGAGGTAATTAGCATAACTGATCAGCATACCTCATGAATATCCTGAACACATAGTTATTTCAAGGTATATAGTATTGATTTTGGATAGTCTGCACTGACTGGTCCTGAGCTGAGTCAACAAGCTGATTCAAGTCATGCTGAAATTGAATTACATCTGTTTAGATAGTGTATTTAAATAATAATTACAAACAAGAAAAAAAGCCCAAGAATATTGCTCAACATTGCTCATGAATATTCATAGCCCTCTTAAAACTGATCCACGTCACGGACAAATGTGATGTGTGCATGCTCACAAAACACCTTCTCTCTCTCTGTCTCTTTCTCTCTCTGTGTCTCTCTCTCTCTCTCTCTATCTCTCCCTCTCTCTGTCTCTCCCTACCTTGAGTTTCTCCAGCTGTGTCTGTTTGTCAGGCAGTGACGACCTGAGGTCCACGTCCCTTAGTCTGGCCTCCACGTCCTTCATCCACCCCCCACACCTCTCCTGCCAGCTCTCAAACTCCCGCCACTGGTCCATGCACGACTCTAGGTCACTCTTGGTCTGCACAAATACAGCACGGAACAGAGCAATCAGTTATCTGTAAAACAAAGGAGACATCCTTTACAATCATCCAGTCCCCAATGTTTTCCTCTCAGCTGTCAGACTGCCTCCACTGGTCCATGCACAACTCTAGGTCACAGTTGGTCTGCACAAATACAGCACAAAACAGAGCAATCAGTTATCTGGTCCATGCACGACTCTAGGTCACAGTTGGTCTGCACAAAATTAATACAGCACAGAACAGAGCAATCAGTTATCTGATCCATGCACCACTCTAGGTCACAGTTGGTCTGCACAAATACAGCACAGAACAGAGCAATCAGTTATCTGATCCATGCACCACTCTAGGTCACAGTTGGTCTGCACAAATACAGCACAGAACAGAGCAATCAGTTATCTGGTCCATGCACCACTCTAGGTCACAGTTGGTCTGCACAAATACAGCACAGAACAGAGCAATCAGTTATCTGGTCCATGCACGACTCTAGGTCACAGTTGGTCTGCACAAATACAGCACAGAACAGAGCAATCAGTTATCTGGTCCATGCACCACTCTAGGTCACAGTTGGTCTGCACAAATACAGCACAAAACAGAGCAATCAGTTATCTGATCCATGCACCACTCTAGGTCACAGTTGGTCTGCACAAATACAGCACAGAACAGAGCAATCAGTCATCTGGTCCATGCACCACTCTAGGTCACAGTTGGTCTGCACAAATAGAGCACAAAACAGAGCAATCAGTTATCTGATCCATGCACCACTCTAGGTCACTCTTGGTCTGCACAAATACAGCACAAAACAGAGCAATCAGTTATCTGGTCCATGCACCACTCTAGGTCACAGTTGGTCTTTCAACACAAACAACGTAAACAGAACACGAAGCACAACCAGGATGATTGTTCAGTTTACCTGTTCAGAACATCGGTTCACAACAGACTTTTATAGGTAAAGCAAACAGGCTCCAAAACGATTCTGGTTTTAATGCTCCACTTTGCCAAATGATAATGAAGGCCTTCAGTCAGCTCTATTTAAGGGCCTTAGCATCTCTGACAATGAAGTTTCTGCTTTGTGGATCACTTAAAGTAGAACAGAACAGAAGCCTCACCTAAGGCCATAATGAAGGTCTCCCAGTCTGCCCTCGTAGCTAAGGCCATAATGAAGGTCTCCCAGTCTGCCCTCAGTGCCTCAGTATCCCACACAATGTCTCTGCCCTGTGGACTATTACCTTAGCTAAGGCCATAATGAAGGCCTCCTAGTCTGCCCTCAGTGCCTCAGTATCCCACACAATGTCTCTGCCCTGTGGACTATTACATTAGCTAAGGCCATAATGAAGGCCTCCCAGTCTGCCCTCAGTGCCTCAGTATCCCACACAATGTCTCTGCCCTGTGGACTATTACCTTAGCTAAGGCCATAATGAAGCCCAGTCTGCCCTCAGTGCCTCAGTATCACACACAATGTCTCTGCCATGTGGACTATTACATTAGCTAAGGCCATAATGAAGGCCTCCCAGTCTGCCCTCAGTGCCTCAGTATCCCACACAATGTCTCTGCCCTGTGGACTATTACCTTAGCTAAGGCCATAATGAAGGCCTCCCAGTCTGCCCTCAGTGCCTCAGTATCCCTGACAATGAGGTCTCTGCCCTGTGGTGCAGTGATCCTACTGAATTGAACCATACAATACAAGACATTGTACTGTTATCTCACCTTAGCCAGAGCGATAATAAAGCCTCCCAGTCAGCCCTCAGGGCCTCAGTGTCCCTGATAATGACATCTCTGCCCTGTGGACTATGGAAGTTCTACTGAATTGAACCATATCCTGCAGTATCTCACCTTTGCTAAGGCCATAATGAAGGCCTCCCAGTCTGCCCTCAGGGCCTCAGTGTCCCTGATAATGACATCTCTGCCCTGTGGACTATGGAAGTTCTACTGAATTGAACCATATCCTGCAGTATCTCACCTTTGCTAAGGCCATAATGAAGGCCTCCCAGTCTGCCCTCAGGGCCTCAGTGTCCCTGATAATGACATCTCTGCCCTGTGGACTATGGAAGTTCTACTGAATTGAACCATATCCTGCAGTATCTCACCTTTGCTAAGGCCATAATGAAGGCCTCCCAGTCTGCCCTCAGGGCCTCAGTGTCCCGCACAACGACGTCTCTGCCCTGTAGACTATGGAAGTTCTACTGAATTGAACCATATCCTGCAGTATCTCACCTTAGCTAAGGCCATAACGAAGGCCTCCCAATCTGCCCTGAGGGCCTCCGTGTCCCTGACAACGTCTCATCCCTGTGGACTATGGACGTTCTACTGAATTGAACCATATCCTGCAGTATCTCACCTTAGCTAAGGCCATAATGAAGGCCTCCCAGTCAGCCCTCAGTGTCCCTGACAATGACGTCTCGTCCCTGTGGACTATGGACGTTCTACTGAATTGAACCATATCCTGCAGTATCTCACCTTAGCTAAGGCCATAATGAAGGCCTCCCAGTCAGCCCTGAGGGCCTCAGTGTCCCGCACAACGACGTCTCTGCCCTGGGGCGCGGTGAAGGGCAGCACTTTCTGAGCCAGGCTGATCACGTTCTTCACCTTGGGCTCACCCTCCATCTTGGTGGCCAGAATGTCCTGCACAGATACAATAACCACCAACAGGATCAGCAATGGATCCTTTTTGATCATCAATTGTAATCATCATTAATTACAATTCATCTGGCACTGCACTGTTCTGGATAACAACCATTTTAACCCCTTCACTGACAGAGGAGAAATAATTGATTTTCTTAACATAAAATTTAAAAGAATTATTAGACTCAAAGTGATGCCATCATCAATGACATCACACAGCCCATGGTATACACGGGGCAGGCAGTGAAGGGGTTAAAGCCTCATTTAACTGGACACACATTGGTGTGCTTGGTGACCAAGGAGCTGAATACGCCATACATCACACAGCCCGTGGTAGACACGGGGCAGGCAGTGAAGGGGTCAAAGCCCCATTTAACTGGACACACATTGGTGTGCTTGGTGACCAAGGAGCTGAATACGCCGTACATCACACAGCCCGTGGTAGACACGGGGCAGGCAGTGAAAGGGTCAAAGCCCCATTTAACTGGACACAAATTGGTGTGCTTGGTGACCAAGGAGCTGAATACGCCATACATCACACAGCCCGTGGTAGACACGGGGCAGGCAGTGAAAGGGTCAAAGCCCCATTTAACTGGACACAAATTGGTGTGCTTGGTGACCAAGGAGCTGAATACGCCGTACATCACACAGCCCGTGGTAGACACGGGGCAGGCAGTGAAAGGGTCAAAGCCCCATTTAACTGGACACACATTGGTGTGCTTGGTGACCAAGGAGCTGAATATGCCATACAGGCAATTGAAGTAGGTCACTCTAGAGGTGTCTAAACATTAGTTAATGCTTAATGCTTTTTGTTAACTTTTACGTTTGCTTCACCTATGTCAGTAATCTAAGTTGTAACTGTCGGTACTTTATTGCATGGAAAATGAAATCATTTCTGGGAAGTTGAAGCTTGAACAACATCAGCTTGTGATTACATAAGGGTTAATTCACACACAGAGTTACAAGAAACAGTAGCTCATCTTTATTCCTATCTCTTCCCATCTTACACCTGATAAGCATTAAAGAGGGAGAAATATCAAAATGATAGCTTTATAACTCAATAGTTTTTCGATAGCAATGTAGGAAATAATTTTACATTTGGCTTACTGACTAAGACGCGAAAACTGTTCTCAATGGATCTATCAGAGCAGAAGTCTTCTGCCAAGTTCACATTCACTGAACGAAACCCTGCATTGTTCTAGACCAGCTGTCAACTGAAAGCAGAGTGCAGACAATCACAGACTGAACTGCATTGTTCTGGACCAGCTGTCAACTGAAAGCAGAGTGCAGACAATCACAGACTGAACTGCATTGTTCTGGACCAGCTGTCAACTGAAAGCAGAGTGCAGACAATCACAGACTGAACTGCATTGTTCTGGACCAGCTGTCAACTGAAAGCAGAGTGCAGACAATCACAGACTGAACTGCATTGTTCTAGACCAGCTGTCAACTGAAAGCAGAGTGCAGACAATCACAGACTGAACTGCATTGTTCTGGACCAGCTGTCAACTGAAAGCAGAGTGCAGACAATCACAGACTGAACTGCATTGTTCTGGACCAGCTGTCAACTGAAAGCAGAGTGCAGACAATCACAGACTGAACTGCATTGTTCTGGACCAGCTGTCAACTGAAAGCAGAGTGCAGACAATCACAGACTGAACTGCATTGTTCTAGACCAGCTGTCAACTGAAAGCAGAGTGCAGACAATCAGAGACTGAACTGCATTGTTCTGGACCAGCTGTCAACTGAAAGCAGAGTGCAGACAATCACAGACTGAACTGCATTGTTCTAGACCAGCTGTCAACTGAAAGCAGAGTGCAGACAATCACAGACTGAACTGCATTGTTCTGGACCAGCTGTCAACTGAAAGCAGAGTGCAGACAATCAGAGACTGAACTGCATTGTTCTGGACCAGCTGTCAACTGAAAGCAGAGTGCAGACAATCACAGACTGAACTGCATTGTTCTGGACCAGCTGTCAACTGAAAGCAGAGTGCAGACAATCAGAGACTGAACTGCATTGTTCTGGACCAGCTGTCAACTGAAAGCAGAGTGCAGACAATCACAGACTGAACTGCATTGTTCTGGACCAGCTGTCAACTGAAAGCAGAGTGCAGACAATCACAGACTGAACTGCATTGTTCTGGACCAGCTGTCAACTGAAAGCAGAGTGCAGACAATCAGAGACTGAACTGCATTGTTCTGGACCAGCTGTCAACTGAAAGCAGAGTGCAGACAATCACAGACTGAACTGCATTGTTCTGGACCAGCTGTCAACTGAAAGCAGAGTGCAGACAATCAGAGACTGAACTGCATTGTTCTGGACCAGCTGTCAACTGAAAGCAGAGTGCAGACAATCACAGACTGAACTGCATTGTTCTAGACCAGCTGTCAACTGAAAGCAGAGTGCAGACAATCACAGACTGAACTGCATTGTTCTAGACCAGCTGTCAACTGAAAGCAGAGTGCAGACAATCACAGACTGAACTGCATTGTTCTAGACCAGCTGTCAACTGAAAGCAGAGTGCAGACAATCACAGACTGAACTGCATTGTTCTAGACCAGCTGTCAACTGAAAGCAGAGTGCAGACAATCAGAGACTGAACTGCATTGTTCTAGACCAGCTGTCAACTGAAAGCAGAGTGCAGACAATCACAGACTGAACTGCATTGTTCTAGACCAGCTGTCAACTGAAAGCAGAGTGCAGACAATCACAGACTGAACTGCATTGTTCTAGACCAGCTGTCAACTGAAAGCAGAGTGCAGACAATCACAGACTGAACTGCATTGTTCTAGACCAGCTGTCAACTGAAAGCAGAGTGCAGACAATCACAGACTGAACTGCATTGTTCTAGACCAGCTGTCAACTGAAAGCAGAGTGCAGACAATCACAGACTGAACTGCATTGTTCTGGACCAGCTGTCAACTGAAAGCAGAGTGCAGACAATCACAGACTGAACTGCATTGTTCTAGACCAGCTGTCAACTGAAAGCAGAGTGCAGACAATCACAGACTGAACTGCATTGTTCTAGACCAGCTGTCAACTGAAAGCAGAGTGCAGACAATCACAGACTTGACTGCTATAGATGTCTCAGTAATTCATTAAAATAAACCAATGTTAAATGTTTCATTCACAAAGGCCTACTCAAGATTTCTCATTCTAAAATATAACACGAAAGGAGTGGCCATTTTGACATGTTACAAATGCTGAATTTGAAAGCAAGCTCTTGATATATGAACAAAGCAAAAACAAATAAACACAAACATTGAAGATGATTATAATGAAAGAAAACAGTATCTGGTGAAAAAAGGTCAGAGAGAGAGAGAGAGAGAGAGAGAGAGAGAGAGAGAGAGAGAGAGAGAGAGAGAGAGAGAGAGAGAGAGAACAGTTTGCTGTCTGAGAGAGAGAGAGAGAGAGAGAGAGAGAGGAGAGAGAGAGAGAGAGAGAGAGAGAGAGAGAGAGAGAGAGAGAGAGAGAGAGAGAGAGAGAGAGAAGAGTTGTTGAGGTAGTAGAACAGAAAGGCTTGGGGTGGGACAAGCTGTCAGATACGTAGAAGGCATAGGAGAGGGGAGACAGACAGGGAGAGGCAGGAGGGAGAATGGGGAAACCCACCTAACCTTAATCCTCAAGCTCCATTTCCAATGATGAACTCCATGAATATAACACCATAAACTAACACAAATCCAGTTGAAACATAGAAGAGAATGGAGGATGGAAAAACCAGACCAGAGCCTAAGACACATTGAGACTTACTGTCTGACCAATGCAAGAAACTAACAGTGAGACAAGGTAATCTAGTATTATGATGACAAGAAAGACACATTGAGACTTACTGTCTGACCAATGCAAGAAACTAACAGTGAGACAAGGTAAAGACCAATGCAAGAAACTAACAGTGAGACAAGGTAATCTAGTATTATGATGACAAGAAAGACACATTGAGACTTACTGTCTGACCAATGCAAGAAACTAACAGTGAGACAAGGTAATCTAGTATTATGATGACAAGAAAGACACAAGAGAGAGGAGGGGGGGGGGGGGGGGGGCATGTATGAATGTTCATGACTTGGAAAGTGTGTGTGTGTGTCAAGTCAAGTCAAGCCAAATTTGTGTGTGTGTGTGTGTGTGTGTGTGTGTGTGTGTGTGTGTGTGTGTGTGTGTGTGTGTGTGTGTGTCTAGTCTTCAAAAGTGCTAGGTCACGTCATCTGAACAGACCTTCAAGTGACTTGGGGGTTGCGCTAGATGCATACTTAGATAAAAAATGTTAAATACATTTTTTCTTCTTCTATTTTTTAAAACAGACTATAGACCTTTATTTCGCAGTGTCCAAGCAAGACCGATCCGGCTACCGTAGCGGTCCCCGGGGACGAACCCCGACAGACACAGCTCCTGCACTTCATTTACCACTACTTTGATCTATGGCATCCTGTGTGTTTACAATGATATGTTGTTGAGCTCCCTCTTGAAGGATACCAAGGAGGGAGCCTCAGCTGCTGCGGCTGGAAGAGAATTCCATACAGGTAAGGTCCTCAGGGAAAAAACTGTATTTAAAAACATTTGTCTTTGTTGATAGTTGCCTAAATATGAGGGAGTGGTTTGATCTGGTGCAGAAGTTGCCAGGAAGGAGGAAGCACTCAGCCGGTATGTCAGCAAGGCCATTTATGATTGTGTGTGTGTGTGTGTGTGTGTGTGTGTGTGTGTGTGTGTGTGTGTGTGTGTGTGTGTGTGTGTGGAGTAATAGTATCATAACAAAAAAATGAGAAAAATATATATAACAGTGCCATCGCAAAATAGTGAAAACTCTCCATGCATCCAAATGACTACATTCTAAAGAATATGACATAAAAAACTACAATGAAACAGACATTACAAAAGGTCAACAGACTGCCGGCACAAACAACACACAAAGCTGCACAAACAACACACAAAGCTGCACAAACAACACACACAGCTGCACAAACAACACACACAGCTGCACAAACAACATCACAAAGCTGCACAACAACACAAAGCTGCACAAACAACACACAAAGCTGCACAAACAACACACACAGCTGCACAAACAACACACACAGCTGCACAAACAACACACACAGCTGCACAGACAACACACACAGCTGCACAAACAACACACACAGCTGCACAGACAACACACACAGCTGCACAGACAACACACACAGCTGCACAGACAACACAGACAACACACACAGCTGCACAGACAACACACACAGCTGCACAGACAACACACACAGCTGCACAGACAACACACACAGCTGCACAGACAACACACACAACACACACAGCTGCACAGACAACACACACAGCTGCACAGACAACACACACAGCTGCACAAACAACACACACAGCTGCACAAACAACACACACAGCTGCACAGACAACAACACAGCTGCACAACACACACAGCTGCACAGACAACACACACAGCTGCACAGACAACACACACAGACAACAACACACAGCTGCACAGACAACACACACAGCTGCACAAACAACACACACAGCTGCACAAACAACACACACAGCTGCACAGACAACACACACAGCTGCACAGACAACACACACAGCTGCACAACACACACAGCTGCACAGACAACACACACAGCTGCACAGACAACACACACAGCTGACAACACACAGCTGCACAGACAACACACACAGACAACACACAACAACACAGACAACACACACACAGACAACACACACAGCTGCACAGACAACACACAGCTGCACAGACAACACACAGCAGCACAACAACACACAGCTGCACAGACAACACACAGCTGCACAGACAACACACACAGACAACACACAGCAACACACAAAGCTGCACAGACAACACACACAGCTGCACAGACAACACACAGCTGCACAGACAACACACACAGACACACACACAGCTGCACAGACAACACACAGCTGCACAGACAACACACACAGACAACACACAGCTGCACAGACAACACACAGCTGCACAAAAGAGACAGAAAGAAGGTTGCTTCAGATGATGAACCACATACAGTAACATATTTGCTTTATCCACTAAAATGGATGTAGATAGAAATGAGGAATATAATTTTTTTTTTTAAATGCACACACAATCTTCACACATCAAACTAAATCATCTAGAATTTAAACACAACACTCTCAAAACTAAGCAAATCATACTGAACAAAACTGTTACATTATCAATCCACAATTAGTAGAAAAACTCAAATCAAACCAACTAAGACTGAGAACTAATAGAAAAGAAACACACACAAACTTTTTTTCCTTTTTATGTTGATGACTTTATCAAATTTACATGGGTGCCACTACACAAAATGAAAACACCTGAAAGGCCGGGGTCCAGGGGTAATGGCCCCCAGCAGCTGAAGCAAAAATGGATTTATGAAGGTATTTTAGTTTGCTTTGTCCACAATTTATACAAATGCTTATTTTAAAGTGTTTGAAAAATACAGTAGACACACAAAGATCCTGTTTGACAAATTAAAACAAAAAGAAAATTCATTTTCTAGTAAACTTCAAAAACAGGAAATCCATGAATTTATAACAATCAGAAAGAATGTTTTTAAAAATGCTGAATTGTTTTGTAAAAAGTGGGTACCGTATGTTTCGGCTCATTGGGCGCTGCTGTGCATGAGGCGAACAGGGCAATTGTCAAGAAAAATCTCACAAAATCCAAGTGGTGTGGTAAATTTCAAGGATAAATAAGCAGATAGCTGATCAATTGTAGAAAGAAAAAGATTCCGATAGCAACTAATGATGACTATTCTTTTAGTACAACACACAATAAATGCTTCAGAGTATGTTGGTATACTGCTTCACATTATTTATCTTTAAATATATCTTATTAAGTGCATATAAATACAATGTCATCCACAAGACAATGCATTCCATCCAAAGCATAAATCTGTATACACATGTACAGATACATTTCACAGAACACTACGACTCAAATCAGTCTTACTCTGGCACTCGGCTCTTCAAATTGAGGCAGATCCTGTTTAGAATTAAGAGAAAATGAAGTCAACGTGTCGCTAAAATAAAAATGAATATAAAATACGGTCATGCAATAGAAGACAAAGAAAGCATGTCCTGAGGACTTTTAAGATGATTAAAAAGCTAAATATAAACAATCATCACCATTACAGTGATAACACACACACGTTTTGCATGAAACCGACATGCCCCATGTTTTCTTACCAAGCAAAACGTGCAAGTTTGTGATAAAACATGCAAGCTATAAAAAGAATCAAGGCTTCCAGATTTCAGCAAACTTCAGCAAAAAAATGTCTCATCTCTACAGCATGTCTACTACTAGCCACATCTCATTCAAAAATGCAGCCTAGACAAACATGAAAAACAATATCTAGCTTTGTATTCTTTAAGCATAAAAGCTGCAGCATGTTTCAGTAGAACAAATAGAGTTGGGAATGGGGGGGGGGGGGGGGGAAACATCAGACAAAATCAAAAGGAAAATGGGTGATGGGGAACGACAAGGAACGAAAGGAAGGCTGGAACTGAACGAATATCTTTTCCCCTATGTTCACCCATTTAGGTAAGGAGTCCATTTATAAAGTTAGGCAAAAAACAACAACATTGGAAGTTTTGCAAATATGTTCCTTCTGTCTTCACACAGAGCAAAAATGTTAATGCTTGAAATAAAGTGAGGCGAAGTTTAAGTTTATCTAGAACAGATGTTGAACAGGTTTGAAACAAAGTGACTTGGTGCTATGCCTCACCTCAACATAGCTGTGTAGGTGGGTTAGTGTGCCGGTGTGCTCCTATGCCTATCAACGAACATCGCACTCTATTTGGGCTGAGCTGCAATGTGGTTAATGCTTTCATCACCACTGATAATGCTAAGACAATTAGCTGATTTATGATATGTACAATACTAATAACTAACAATATAAATATCTAAACAAATGGCTAAATAGTTACCAAGGATGTTCCTGACTGACTGAAATCATTCTACAGAGAAAGAAATATGACAAAACATTTATAGACAGATGCCAAGTCAATATCTTCGTAACACTGACTTCAGCAAACCTTTTCTTTTCAACTGTCCAGAAAAATTGCTTATCCTAAAGTTCACCACAGCTACATCCTAATGAGCGAAAACCATTTCTTCTAATCTTGACATGAAAACAATCAAAACTTCTAGCACACTCCTATGTAAGATTTCAAAAAATTCAGATTGCCTACTTCACTAAAAACATGTGGAGACTACTTTCTAGTTTGTTGCTCAGAAAAGAAACAACTAACCTTCGGAATAAAACCAACCTGGCTTAAACCACACAGCATTTAACCTAAAAACTGGAATGCTTCAACATGTTCTAATGCCTACACACCTAGCAAACCATTTTGCTTTCTAGTAATAGATTAAAAAACAGAAAAACAGAAAATAGGTTCTTTTGGGTTGACCTTTCTTTTTTGAAGGAAAATATAAACACAAACATAATTTCCATGATTTGTACCCTGATTCTAATTTCTGACTACAATTGATGGTAAAGGTGCTATTAGCTGCTAAAAGAACTTGTGCCCAAAGAAGAAGAAACGGAGTAGACATACAGTATTTCAAATCAACAACTGTCAATAATCCTACGTTTGATCTGATTTTATGTCAAAAGCGAGGATTTTCTGGGCAATCTTTTCACATTTTTAAATAGCTTGAATGTATTTCAAATTCAGTTAAGATTATACTTCTCATGCTTTTATATCGGCTAGTTTTATCATTATTTGGATTTATTTGAATGAACTTCCAAGTGCACACAATATTATAATTTTTTTAATTTATAATGTGCCCAAAATGTAAGACACTTTCTGTAGTGGTTTAAGAGACATTTTAATTTTGTCACAAAGACACTATTAGAAATCAGTGAAAGAACAAATTACTCTGAAAATAACCATTAGCTTTTTTCATCACTCATGTGCAAAGAAGCTGAACCAAACAATCAGAGAGAGACAAACAAAAAAGAAAGGAAAGATTGAAGCCCAAATCAAAGAATGCACCAAGACAACAAAGTTGGCAGCAACTTACACATCGCCTCTGTCGACACCAAAAACACAGTGGCATTATTCATCAACAAAATGCACGCAACAATGTCATAAACAAAGCTCCATCACCAACATACTTGCATTGGTTAGTTACGACAACACCATTTCTAACCTCATCTCCCTCTCTAAAAAACAACAACAACAACAACAACACTGCACTCTTTGAATCACTAGGCAAGTCTCTTGCTCAAGTCTTTGCCTCTGCCACCAGTTTGAACTGTTGTATATCGAGTCTCAAGTGAGTAGTTGATTAATCATCCCCTGGACTGCTTTTCACACCAATCATCACTCACACCGTCACAATCGCATCGCATTGACAGCGAATCGTAAGTAGTGTAGCGGGCCTTTCACTGTCACTCTTTTGATCTTTTCCCTTTGCTTTCTGTCATCTACTATTGACTTATTGGCCCAACTCCTGCCTTTCTCTCTGCCTTTTCCTCTCTGTCTGTACATCTCTGACTTATTGGACTCCTGCCTTTTCCCTTTGCTTTCTGTCATCTACTATCTTTCTGACTTATTGCCCCATTCTCCTGCTTTTTCCCTTTGCTGGCTGTCATCTACTATCTCCTTATTGGCCCCATTCTCCTGCCTTTTCCCTTTGCCTGTCATCTACTATCTATTTGACTTATTGGCATACTCCTCTCTGCCTTTTCCCTTTGCTTTCTGCCATCTACTATCTTTCTGACTTATTGGCCCATACTCCTGCCTTTCTCTCTGCCTTTTCCCTTTGCTTTCTGTCATCTACTATCTATCTGACTTATTGGCCCATTACTCCTGCTTTCTCTTTTGCCCTTTGCTTTCTGTCTTTCTACTATCATTATCTGACTTTTATTGCTTTCTGCTACTATCTTCTCCTGCCCATACTCCTGCCTTTTCCCTTTGCTTTCTGTCATCTACTATCTATCTGACTTATTGGCCCCATTCTCCTGCTTTAAACAAAAATCTTCTGATAATTTTCTCCTTTGAGCTCCTCCGACATCAGAATGTGTTGACTGAATGCAGCGGGGAGACCAGTGAAAACTGAAAACCGGACACATATGTACCTCACCCATTATGGCCTTATGGTCTGGGAATGAAGACTTCAGCATTTCATTTATAAGCACGATGAAAGGATTGCTCAGACGTTGAACTTGCTCCACTGTTGAGCGGGTTGATCACTTTATGCTAAAAACAAGCAAGGGATTAGAGCGGTGTGGTGCTATTTTCAGGTGGTTTTAGGCAGACACGGGCAATGGCTTATCTTTGATTGTGGGTTCACACTCGCTGCAGTACAGAACATTTGCATGATTTGCATATCCCCTTTCTGCCAACCAACCGATGTGAAGCAGGTGAATGTGCTCATGCAAAAGCGACAACACTCGAGCAAGTGACTCGTCACATGTGACAGTGCTCGCACAAATAATCAAGCATTAATGTGTCAAAGCTCTAGGAGTATAACCCATCCCTAGTGAAAGCATTGTGACATTTTGGGGATACACCCCAGCAAACTTAATTTGCAAACCTTCGATTCAAATATTATGTTTATTCTAAACATAAACCCCCAGTATAAACACACACGTTCCACAAACACCTTATCCAGTATTGCGAAAGCCAAATACCTCTGGGATATCTCCCTTGAAGAAAGAAAATAAGGATACATTTTGTGTACAAGGTTTTCAGCATGTTAATTTTTCTGATTATTATTTTTTAATCCTAGCATTAAGAGCATGTTAATCTTACTGATTATTTGCTTTAATCCACATTAGAAAGCTTTGCATAGTGACTAAAATATACAACATGAAAAATGCTTACGAAAGTACAAACCAGTTTAAAAAATTACTTTCATAGTTATGTTCAAATGAACTGTTTACGACAATCATAATAATCTAACATCTAAAGAAATGAAATAGCAGTTTACATGAATACATGAACTATGAATGAGCATTGATCTATACAAACAATAAAGGGTTGGAAATACTGTAAATAATTCACTGTTACACAGATCTACACCACTATTATTTAACACTAATAAAAGAACAGAATGATCAAAATGCCTACCTGTATTTTATCCAGCCTGCTCTGAATGGCGTGTCTATCTCCCGACACATCGGAACAAGCGGAGAGTTTTTCCCTGACACTGTTGAGCCACTCCACACAGGAGTTGTAGTTGTCGCTGTATTCCTGGTGCTCCGTCACATACTTCTCATACTGCTGCACACGCTCCTGCATGCAGTACAAAAAAGGACATTTTTAACAAACAAAAAAAGAAGATGCGAGTTCAGTTTTAAGAAAAGTTGAATTTTTGTTCATTTATAAATAAAACAATAAATACCTATTGTTTGCACTGACAAGTACCTGTACATTACAATGTGCATAAGTCTATGTAGATTAATGCATGAATATATGCAAGAGTGCTTTCGTGTGTCAGAGCGAAAATGGCAATGCATGAAAACATGTATAATTATATTCAGACGCTTTTATCGTGCTATTTCTTGTATATGTGTGTGGTGTGCCGCAACAAAGTTACCCTTTGTGGGAGGAATAATAAAGTCGATTGATTGATTGACGGATTGATTGATTGACTGATTGATTCAAGGTCCTATATTTTACAAAGTTGTAAGTTCTATATTTCACAGTCCTACAGCACTATAAATACCAGATCATGAATTATAAACCAATGTTACCAACCTTGGCAGCATCGCAGAGCTTCTGGTATCGTGTGCTGGTGTGGGCCACAAAGCGAGCCAGCTGGGCGTCAGAACTGGCCTGCACCAGACTCTGGGCCTTGTCACTGATACTGTCGATCACCCGCTGGTACGACTGGACATCTTGCAGCAAAACCTGGACAATGCACACAGTCAGAAGACCTTTACATCTATAACTTGTCAAATGCTGGTAAAGTGTGCATCAGAACTGGCCTGCACCAGACTCTGAGCCTTGTCACTGATACTGTCGATCACCCGCTGGTACGACTGGACATCTTGCAGCAAAACCTGGACAATGCACACAGTCAGAAGACCTTTACATTTATCACATGTCAAATGCTGGTAAAGTGTGCGTCAGAACTGGCCTGCACCAGACTCTGGGCCTTGTCACTGATACTGTCCATCACCCGCTGGTACGACTGGACATCTTGCAGCAAAACCTGGACAATGCACACAGTCAGAAGACCTTTACATTTATCACATGTCAAATACTGGTAAAGTGTGCGTCAGAACTGCCCTGTACCAGACTTTGAGCTTTACCGCTAATACTGTTGATCACTCTCTGGTACGACTGGACATCTTGTAACAAAACCTGTCACATACAAAGAATACACAGTTTGAAGACCATTACATCTATCACACACACACACAGAGTGAGCAAGCAAGGATTTCCAAGTCATATTATGTACAATCTGGTTGAAAACAAGACATTAACTCAAATATCACAACAAAGAAAAACAAAACTATGGTCAAAATACAGGTTGTCATTTTTCACTCTTTCTACATGGCAACACTGTTATACTACTAATGTTACAAGCATATCACTGTGTTTGTTTGTTGTTTGTTTTCGTTCCCTGGCTCAAAGACTCCAGGGATCATCCCAACAGCCAAAGCACCTGAACACTATGGTACAAATGCACCAGCTAGGGATGAGAACATTACGTGTGTGACCGTTTTTTATTACCCCGCCATGTGGGCAGCCACACTCCGACTTTGGAGGATATTACAAGCATATCACTGTGTTGCCATGGGGGAAAGAATGAAAAATAACTTGTATGTTGACCTTACCTTGTAGTTCTGCAGCTGTGTCTTCTTCTCCTCCATGGGGTAAAGTGACAAATAACAACGTGTATGTTGACCTTACCTTGTAGTTCTGCAGCCGTGTCTTCTTCTCCTCCATGGGGTAAAGTGACAAATAACAACGTGTATGTTGACCTTACCTTGTAGTTCTGCAGCCGTGTCTTCTTCTCCTCCATGGGGTAAAGTGACAAATAACAACGTGTATGTTGACCTTACCTTGTAGTTCTGCAGCCGTGTCTTCTTCTCCTCCATGGGGTAAAGTGACAAATAACAACATGTATGTTGACCTTACCTTGTAGTTCTGCAGCTGTGTCTTCTCCTCCAGCGTGGCCTGTCCCTCCATGGGGTAAAGTGACAAATAACAACGTGTATGTTGACCTTACCTTGTAGTTCTGCAGCTGTGTGTCTTCTCCTCCAGCGTGGCCTGTCCCTCCATGGGGTAAAGTGACAAATAACAACGTGTATGTTGACCTTACCTTGTAGTTCTGCAGCTGTCTTCTCCTCCAGCGTGGCCTGTCCCTCCATGGGGTAAAGTGACAAATAACAACATGTATGTTGACCTTACCTTGTAGTTCTACAGCTGTGTCTTCTCCTCCAGCGTGGCCTGTCCCTCCATGGGGTAAAGTGACAAATAACAACATGTATGTTGACCTTACCTTGTAGTTCTGCAGCTGTGTCTTCTTCTCCTCCATGGGGTAAAGTGACAAATAACAACGTGTATGTTGACCTTACCTTGTAGTTCTGCAGCTGTGTCTTCTCCTCCATGGGGTAAAGTGACAAATAACAACGTGTATGTTGACCTTACCTTGTAGTTCTGCAGCTGTCTTCTCCTCCAGCGTGGCCTGTCCCTCCATGGGGTAAAGTGACAAATAACAACATGTATGTTGACCTTACCTTGTAGTTCTGCAGCCGTGTCTTCTTCTCCTCCATGGGGTAAAGTGACAAATAACAACGTGTATGTTGACCTTACCTTGTAGTTCTACAGCTGTGTCTTCTCCTCCAGCGTGGCCTGTCCCTCCATGGGGTAAAGTGACAAATAACAACGTGTATGTTGACCTTACCTTGTAGTTCTGCAGCTGTCTTCTCCTCCAGCGTGGCCTGTCCCTCCATGGGGTAAAGTGACAAATAACAACGTGTATGTTGACCTTACCTTGTAGTTCTGCATCTGTGTCTTCTCCTCCATGGGGTAAAGTGACAAATAACAACATGTATGTTGACCTTACCTTGTAGTTCTGCAGCTGTCTTCTCCTCCAGCGTGGCCTGTCCCTCCATGGGGTAAAGTGACAAATAACAACGTGTATGTTGACCTTACCTTGTAGTTCTGCAGCTGTGTCTTCTCCTCCAGCGTGGCCTGTCCCTCCATGGGGTAAAGTGACAAATAACAACATGTATGTTGACCTTACCTTGTAGTTCTGCAGCTGTGTCTTCTTCTCCTCCATGGGGTAAAGTGACAAATAACAACGTGTATGTTGACCTTACCTTGTAGTTCTGCAGCTGTGTCTTCTCCTCCAGCGTGGCCTGTCCCTCCATGGGGTAAAGTGACAAATAACAACATGTATGTTGACCTTACCTTGTAGTTCTGCAGCTGTGTCTTCTCCTCCAGCGTGGCCTGTCCCTCCATGGGGTAAAGTGACAAATAACAACGTGTATGTTGACCTTACCTTGTAGTTCTGCAGCTGTGTCTTCTCCTCCATGGGGTAAAGTGACAAATAACAACATGTATGTTGACCTTACCTTGTAGTTCTGCAGCTGTCTTCTCCTCCAGCGTGGCCTGTCCCTCCATGGGGTAAAGTGAGAAATAACAACATGTATGTTGACCTTTACCTTGTAGTTCTGCAGCTGTGTCTTCTTCTCCTCCAGTGTGGCTCTCAGCGTGGTCTGTCCTTCCAGCTGACCCTCCATGTGCCTCAGCCAGTTCTCCACCTGGGAGTAGCTCTCATCGAACGACGTCCACTGCACCAGAGACACCTCCAGGCGGCGCTGCACTGCTGACAGATCGTCATAGAGGGTGTCCCAGTCCGTCTTTAGTTTGCGCAGTTCCTGGCGGATGACCTCGCGACCTTCGGGGGCCGTGCTGCCGTAGAGACGCTCGCCCGACTCCACACAGTGGTTCAGTTTGCTGAGGCCCGAGTCTCTGTCCCTCACCAGGTCCTAGCGGGGACAGACGTGCATAGCAATGCATTCATATTGTAAGTTCAGTTTGCTGAGGCCAGAGTCTCTGTCCCTCACCAGGTCCTAGCGGGGACAGACGTGCATAGCAATGCATTCATATTGTAAGTTCAGTTTGCTGAGGCCCGAGTCTCTGTCCCTCACCAGTTCCTAGCGGGGACAGACGTGCATAGCAATGCATTCATATTGTAAGTTCAGTTTGCTGAGGCCAGAGTCTCTGTCCCTCACCAGTTCCTAGCGGGGACAGACATGCATAGCAATGCATTCATATTGCAACAGAATTGTTCATTGTTAATGTGGGCTGAAAGTAGGTAATTGAAGCTTAGCCCTTTCAACGCTAGCCATTCCTCAGCCAAAATTTACCATTAAACTTACCCGGGTAGAGAAAATATTTCGTCTGCAATATTGGGGATTCCTCTGTGACGTGCATAAAATAGGGCCTATCCTTACCTCCCAAAATTAAGAACATCAGGTCACTGGATACCAGACCCTCATTTGATGCCTTTTAGTGACATGGGTGTCAAATCATTGTGGTGCCAAGAGGCGACAGTGGCGATGAAAAACTGAGTTGCTTGAAGTAAATCCAAAATGATATAGGCATTCATCCCTCCAACAAAGTTTAAAGCAAACTGCGACATCTAACATGTAACAGAGATTGTGCATAAGACATCATTGTACTAATTCAGTTTTGGTACTAAATGCTTTCCTTGTTTGATCAGCATCACCCTCCTCCTCGTTGGTATTCTGCTATTGTTATGAGTGTTGGTACAGTATGGTTATAATAGATTGGTAGATTTTTTATTAATCTTACTATCTATATAACTAAATACTTACCAACACTCCAAACAAACAAAGGATCCCGCCCAGCCTCCCTCCTGATACTGGTGTCAAAAATTAGAATGACAACACAAGGTCAGGGGAGCCACGTGACCGGTAGTAACTAAGGGAGGTAATGCTACTGGCACAGGGCGGCTTCCTTTATTGGGTAACTAAGGGAGGTAATGCTACTGGCACAGGGCGGCTTCCTTTATTGGGTAACTAAGGGAGGTAATGCTACTGGCACAGGGCGGCTTCCTTTATTGGGTAACTAAGGGAGGTAATGCTACTGGCACAGGGCGGCTTCCTTTATTGGGTAACTAAGTGCATTTGCACTTTTTGGTTTTCCAACTGATAAGCGTGTATGCTATTGTTTTGAGTGTTGGTACAGTATGGTTATAATAGATTGCGACATCTAACATGTAACAGAGATTGTGCATAAGACATCATTGAACATTTTTCCTTCTTTGGTCTATTACCACCAAGAAACCACTAAGCATCTCAACAAACTCTAAAAGTTGTACAAACCTTATACTGACATAACAATAAACACTAAATTGTGAAGGAAAAGACGTTTCAGTGTGCTTACCACTTTTATCAATTCAATGAAGTTAAGAAACTAAAGTGCAATTCTTTGAGAAAATCAATTTGGCATTTCCATAGATTCAAGGGAGTGTACTGTGACAGTTACCTGCACTTTGTCCAGATGCTCTTCTAATTAGGATCTGGATCCAGCAGTGTCCTAGCACTCTGCAAACTTTTCCTTGGTCTTGATCGGCCATTGGGAGGCGTCAGCAAACCTTTTTCTTTTATTACTTTTTGCAACTTTCCTTTGATTCACTCAATATTTCAGCCATCCACATACCTGCACTTTTTCCAGTCTTTCCTCCAGTTCAGATCTGGACCCTGCAGTGTCGGAGCACTCGGCAAACTTTTCCTTGGCCTTGATCAGCCACTGGGAGGCGTCGGCAAACTTTCCCACAAAGCCTTTGTGGTCGGCTACGTTCTGCTCACACCGCTTGATGATTTCCTGTAAACAATAACGACAAGAGGAAATTAAGACAGATAATTCTTGAACAAATGTTGATTTGTTTGCATACAATTCTCCCCACCAATGTTGCTGTGTGCCGTGTGGGTGAGACATATGGTCAAATCTGACTCATCGTTTTTTTGAGGATGATGTTGGGTTTGCTCCACTTTGGCTCTTAAACATGCAGTGCTACTGCTAGGCGGGGTTGTCGTAAGCAACTTTGGTGGAGGGGAGCTAATTAAAGGAGAGTTTGCTCCTTTGTTCATTTCTACCATTTCCTCTCCTAGCCTCACTATTTCAATCTTTGATCAAGTTGAAATTAAGTTTTCATTAGAATTTGATGTTTGTTTCAGTGTGAATGAAGACCATTTAAAGAAAAAAATACCACACGGTAATGGATGGGATACTGCAGCTCTGACCCATCCTAACTCCACAGTGTCTAGTTCACATTTATTACTTTGTCACTGTATGCTGCTCCAACAACAATAAAGTCAAAGTTTTTGCTAAGGATATGTCTGGTTTTACTTTTCAAAGACCAAAAACAACCCTTAAATCTCCAAAACCTGTTAAGCAATAAGTTCAATACATAAACACGCAGCTCGTTTCTCCGACATAACGGGTGAGCCATTCTTCATTTTCATACGTTCAACGAATCAATTGGTCACATTGTTCGTATTGCAAGACCACTGAAGATCTGTACTCACCTTAGTGGTGATGAGCAGAGTCTGGTATCGGGCGGTGAGTTGAGACACAAAGTTCCCCACACGGGACTCTGAGGTGAGCTGCTGCAGCGTCTGAGCCTCGTCGGTGAACTTGTCCAGCTCCGCCTGCTGACTCTTCACTTCCTGCAGCAGTTCCTGGCAGAATACAGCATAATGCGGCTTTCAGAGTGACATGTACATTTTGATTTGAAACTCTCACAGTCACAGCTATATACACTTACAGGCATAAAATGAACATTTGCATGTGTGAACATATAAATTAAGGTATACGAAAGCATGCACACGAGCGCATGCTGCTAAAATGCATGTACATAAATGTGTGCACAACACACATGGATGTAAAAAAGCTTTGTCTAGCTTATTCCTTTATTGTCAATAAAGATCATTTTGACTTGACTTGACACACACACACATACACACTTGTTCATACATCTCCAACATGAACATACACAAGTACTCCCCACGGATAAACAGACAATTATAGACATACACAAACATAGAAATCTGCATGTGCATGCTCTCACACACATCTACACAGATGCACGCATTCACACAGATACACATCTGCAACTGCGCACACACACACACATTCCATATGTTTATATAGCCCAATTCTCTCTCACTCTGTCTTCTTCTATGTCTCTGTCTCTCACCTGGTACTTTTTCAGCTGTTCATGTTTCTCCTCCAGTGTTGACCTTAGGGGACAGTCCTTGACCTGTTTCTCCATGACCTTGACCCAGCCCTGAACTCTCTCATACTTGTCTTCGTACAGTCTCCAGTAGTGCAGGGCCTGTAGATTACAGGGAAAATATCATTTTACTGTGCGGAAAACATATTTTTAGTATTTGGTATATTCTAGTCAAAGAAAGTCTCTGTGAAATTCGGGCTGCAAGCGCGGTGCCTACCCATTTAAAAAGTGCGAGGAGGGGGTAGAGCGGACTTGGGAAACCTAGCCATCAATTTGGTCATACCAGGCAGCAGGATTTCTCCCTGCTCTTACTGACTTTTAACTGGGATTTGTATGTGCGTAAAGCGCACGGGTCAGACTAGCTTTAAGTCCCCATCCGAAGGACTTGACGTTCAGTTCGATTTTCCTGTCGAAATAGAAAGAAAGGGCAAGGCTGGGATTCGAACCCGGGTCACTCAAGCTGCAGTCAGGCATTGAATTTGGCAGGCGAACGTCTTAACCACTCTGCAGACCTGCCTACTTGGAATTTTCCCAATCAGTAGCCCAGCCATCAATTTTCAGTAGCATGGCAAAAAATGTCGTAGCATCCACAAATGACTGCAATCGGCTTGTTCTTTTCCTGAGCCGAAATGCACTGCTTCTATGTTTCGCCGATTGAACGTGTTGCCGGTGTAGCCGAAATAACAGAAAAGTCCAGGGGAAAGCCTGCCTGCCTGATGCAAACACATGTACTTTGAAATCAAAGTCTTTACATGCAAACCAATCTACCATTGCAGCTGCATCAGCCATGTTTCAATACTGTAGTGATAGAAATGGAAAAAAGGCGTGAAGAGCAAAAACAGCAACAAAACAATAACGAGAAATACCTCTGCACACTGTAAAAAACGACTCCTCTTCTTCTTTTGTGTTCCCAGGCCATATGGCCATAATGGGTGAGATGCATAATTATGTGTCCAGTTTTTAGTTTTCACTGGCCTCCCCGCTGCATTCAGATGATATATTTGATTTCGGAGGAGCTCAAAGGAGAAATCTATTTGGAAGATTTTTTGTGAAAAAGGCAGGAGAATGTGCCAATAAGTCAGAAAGATAGTCGATGACAGTACGAAAAGGAATAGGCAGAGTCAAAGAGAGTGATATGCTAGAGGAAGTTGCAAGCACTGAGCTTCCAGAAGGCCTCAGAAATACTTGAACCGAAAGACCCACCCACAGGGAGAAAAAAACACGACTCAATTTACAGAACTCTTTTTGCTCACCTGTTCCAGGCTGTCTTTGAGGGAGTGCAGTTTGAGGGAGTAGTCTTCCCAGTCCAACTTGAGGACGTCCATTTCTGACTGCACGGATTGTCTCCCTTTCAGGGCAGTGGTGTCCATGGTCTCCTGGGCCTGGTGCTCGCAGTCCTTGACCTTGCTCTGCCCTTCTCCAAGCAGGCTGATCAGCTCCTACCACGAGAAAATAACAACAGGAATTGTCATCCAATTTGCCTTCATCTGTGATGATGCTAATGATGTTGATGATGATGATGATGTTGATAATGATGCTGATGATGGTGATGACGCTGTTGATGATGATGACGATGATGACGAAATGATGATGATGACGATGATGATGTTGATGATGACGATGATGGTGATGATGATGTTGATAATGATGATGATGATGACGCTGTTGATGATGATGATGACGATGATGATGATGACGAAATGATGATGATGATGATGATGATAGCTCTATCTACCTGCAGTCTATCCAGCTTGTTGCTGATGGTGGTCCTATCCCCGGTACTGTCGGCACACAGTGTCAGCTTGTCCTTCATCTGTGAGAGCCAGTCCACAGCGGCCTGAAGACTCTCCTGATACTGCTGGTGTAGGGAGACGTGTTGCTCACAGCGTGTGATCATACCCTGAAAAGTAGCACCAAAGTAACCATTAATTATCTCTGTCACATCAGATAGACTTATTAATTATGTGCAACAGACAGTCCCGAGAGGTTTTTGATACTACTAGCATAGCATAGCATAGCATAAATGGCACTATAGGCTATTTTGTTCTAGCCTTTTGCCCTCTAAATATGTTTTTGATAGGCTTGGCTTCATTCACTGATGACTACTAAGGCATCTGTGTTTTATTCATTTAAATCTGTATATTAACTGAATACATTTTGTTTTGAAAAAACTTGTCTATGATATTTTTGAACAAATGTAATGACTGGTGTAGAGACATGTTGTTCACAGCGTGCGATGATCCCCTGAAAAGTAGCACCAAAGTAAACATTGATTATCTGTCACATGAGATTGACTTATTAATGATGTGCAAGAGACAGTCCAGAGAGGTTTTTGATACTACTGCTGACAGCCAGTGATCATTCCATGAACAACAACACCACAGCCATGTTGCTGACAGCCAGTGATCATTCCATGAACAACAACACCACAGCCATGTTGCTGACAGCCAGTGATCATTCCATGAACAACAACACCACAGCCATGTTGCTGACAGCCAGTGATCATTCCATGAACAACAACACCACAGCCATGTTGCTGACAGCCAGTGATCATTCCATGAACAACAACACCACAGCCATGTTGCTGACAGCCAGTGATCATTCCATGAACAACAACACCACAGCCATGTTGCTGACAGCCAGTGATCATTCCATAACAACACAGCACTGAATGGTTATTAATCAACCTACAGAAAGGCTCTTTACTCCGGCTTCCATCTGAAGTCAGTTTTCATAAACACCTGACAATTTCACACAAAGGGGACACTCCTACACTGGCGTCAGAGACCAGCTTTTCACACATGTGAAATTCTTACACAACCGCCGGTGGTTGAAACCCGATGGCCTAACAAAGATTCGCTCCCTTTGGATGGTTGATTTAAGATTCCGCCACCTGAGAAACCAGGGTGTAGCTGCGAATTGGGACTCGGAATGAGCGCTGTGGGAGCAATGCCACTGTACGGCCCAGAAGATGGGACAGCAAAAAAAGAAAGAAAACAAATTCTAACACAGAGCAGAGGACAATTTTATTCAAGAATGACTATGGTTTTGCTACCAGAGGCCATTTGTATATCTAGAGATATTGAAGGATGGATAATTTATCATGCAGAAGGCGCCAATTCTAATCAAAGTGCAATAAAGCATCTTAGCATCATTTCTTTCCGACACACTCACAAATACCTAAGAAGCAGACTCCACTTGTTTTACAAACAACAATTAAACAGCAGTCAGGACATTCTTACCTTTGCGTCAGAGGCGAGTTTTTCGTATCGTGAGCTGATGGTGGTGATAAAGGAGGCCACATCCGAGTTAGACGTGCTCTGCAAAACACCCTGCGCCTTCTCCACCACTGAGTCCACAAGGCGCTGGTGAGAGGTGATGTCCTGGAGTATAGACTGTAACAATAACATTTAGTACTGTTACAGAAGAGTTAGACGTGCTCTGCAAAACACCCTGCGCCTTCTCCACCACTGAGTTCACAAGGCGCTGGTGAGAGGTGATGTCCTGGAGTATAGACTGTAACAATAACATTTAGTACTGTTACAGAAGAGTTAGACGTGCTCTGCAAAACACCCTGCGCCTTCTCCACCACTGAGTCCACAAGGCGCTGGTGAGAGGTGATGTCCTGGAGTATAGACTGTAACAATAACATTTAGTACTGTTACAGAAGAGTTAGACGTGCTCTGCAAAACACCCTGCGCCTTCTCCACCACTGAGTTCACAAGGCGCTGGTGAGAGGTGATGTCCTGGAGTATATACACTGTTTATGATGATGATGATGATGATGATGATGATGACGACAACGATGACTCACCCTATATTTCTGCAGCTGTTGTCATTTTTCCTGCAAGTTGTTTTGAATATCCATGTCTACCCTCATAGTGCCCTCCATATCACTAAATATGATGATGATGATGATGACGACAACGATGATAACGATAACTCACCCTATATTTCTGCAGCTGTTGTCGTTTTTCCTGCAGGGTGTTTTGAATATCCATGTCTGCCCTCATAGTGCCCTCCATATCACTAAATATGATGATGATGATGATGATGACGACAATGATGATAACGATAACACCCTATATTTCTTTAAAAAACAAAAACAAAAAACAAAAACAAAAAACCACCTATATTTCTGCAGCTGTTGTCGTTTTTCCTGCAGGATGTTTTGAATATCCATGTCTGCCCTCATAGTGCCCTCCATATCACTAAATATGATGATGATGATAATGATGATGACGACAATGATGATAACGATAACTCACCCTATATTTCTGCAGCTGTTGTCGTTTTTCCTGCAGGGTGTTTCGCAGATCCATGTCTGCCCTCAGAGAGGCCTCCGTGTCACTCATCCATCGGGTCAGAGAATCCTGACCGTCCACGTACGAAGTCCACTGCATCAGGAAGGCGTCCACTCGCCGCTGAGCCTCGTTCAGTCCGCTGAACAGCCGTTCCCAGTCCTCCTTGGCTCGCCGAAGATCCTGGCGGACTTTCTCGCGGCCTGACCCAGCCGTGTCTGGGTAGAGTTTTTCCCCCGATTCGATGGCGCCGTTGAGACGTTGAAGTCCGTGTTCTTTTTCTGAGAACAACAGCTGAAAATCAAAAGAACAACACAAAAATTAAGAAAATCAACAAAAAATTGAGAACAGCTCAAACCAAACAAATTCGTTTGTTCTAGAGCAAAGTAATAACACAGTCAGAGATTTAAGGAAAAACAAATCCTGATATAATGCTATCGTCAATCAAAAGTGTTAATGCTATCGTGGAACCTCCCTTATAAGACCTTATATTACCTCCCATTATAAGATTCCCTCCCACATAAGACCTGCTTCTCTGAGACATTGCCCTTCTTTGTAAGTAAAACATTACCTCCCTTATGAGACCCCTCCCTCATAAGACCTTATTTTGGATGATTTTGTAAGGTCTTATAAGGGAGGTTCCACTGTATCGGTAATCAAGTGTTAATGCTATTGTCAATCAAAAGCGTTGCCGTTTGAGTGCAGCCCTTACACACTCAGTTTGAGGGGTGGGGGTTCTGTGAAACCTTAACAAATAATTCTTTTAGTTAACAAATTGTCATTGACTGGTGTGGAGGGAGGCAGAGTCAGAGAAACTATTGACAATCAATTCACTAGCTACTTACATTTCTCAACACATACTTGATTCCACAATGGCGCGGTATGATCAATACGTCAGGAGAACAAGTCAGATAGTACGCTCTACACTGGACGGTTTGTCAGAATGGAAGTGGCTGGAAGGAAGCTCCTGGACATTGTTGTGCTTGTAACTTCCTCAAATCTATATCTCTCTTTGACTCTGCCTTTTCCCTTTGCTTTCTGTCATCTACTATCTTTCTGCCTCACTGGTCCATTCTCCTGCATTTGTTCTAGAAATTCTTACAAATATTTTCTCCAGCCGAAGACGGACATGCTGGGCATAACTATTTCTTAGTCTGGTGCATAACGGCAGCATGACACATCTGCACTCATATGACAGGACTCTGAGCGATCAAAGGAGAAGAAGAACAGTGTTGTACCTGAATCATGGAACTCTTTTCCTCCATCGACTCCTGGTCTTTGGCCTAGGCCTTTCTGATATAGTATGTGTAGGCATTACTCATTGTTTGAGGAATTTTTATTAATTCTACTATCTATTTTATCTATATACTTACCATTCCACTACAAAGTGCATATTTGTACAAGATTAGCTTGGAAGACAGAAATAAAACCAAGAGTGTCTTACTACCACAACTCCCAATCCAGGTAACTTCCGGTTAAGCAGACTACTCACTTTCTTGAAAGCAAGCATCTAATAAAAAGGGAAGGTACACGTTCAAAAACCATTAGGAGGGAGGTGGGTGGGTCAATTAAATGTAGTGGAATGGTAATTATATAGATAAAATAGATAGTAGAATTAATAAAAATTCCTCAATCTATTCTATCATCCTTACCATTCCACTACAAAGTGCATGATTACCAACAAGGAGGTGGGTAATGGTTTAGCACTACTCTGAGAACCATGGAACAAACCATGACAGAGATACCACATAAACACACACATACCATCTAAAATAAGAAGGTAAAACAGCAAATCATGTTTACATATCCCCCAAAAGACATAAGTCTATAAAAACAAACAGACAATAAGTCAAACCTCAAAAGGACACCGTCTTGGAGGACAACACAGCACGTCGAATGCCAAACGTGTTGTCCTGCCGGAGAGTAGAAAACTCGCGCAGGCAGAAAGAGGTAAATGTAGTCTCCGACTTCCAGAAGGCGGAGGACATAAGGAAGGGACTGGAACACCCCTGACCAAGACTAGTGAGGTGCTAATAGCCCTAACTTCGTGAGCCCGTATACCTGGGGGCGCAGAACGATCGGCGTGGGAGTAGGCTAGTCGAATCAACTCGACTAACCAGCGAGCCAAAGTGGCCTTACGGATATCATTTGAATAGTTGGAATTCAAAGAAATGAAAAGGCGGCGTTTCTGGCTACGGAACGAGAGTGAACGAAGGAGATATGCCCGCAAACAGCGAACCGGACACAGACATTTTCCTCATCGTCCGGAGCGAGGATGTTAGAGAGACTTTCGATAACAACCAACGGAGAAGCTTGCTGAGCCGATTGATTTTTCGCACGGAATTCCGGTAGAAAAGCCAGGGAGATCGAGGAACCATCCTCCGCGAATTCATAATCATTAACTAAACCGCTAAGAGCGTGGATACCACTCACACGTCTCGCTAAGGCAAGACTAACGAGGAAAAGCGTTATAACAGAAAGAAGCTTAAAAGATAACGAAGAAAGCGGTTCACATTCTGACCTGAGAAAGTGAAGCACAAGAAAAAACGTCCCATAGCGGAAGTCTGATGGTTGGGCGAATCGACTTATTACGCAAACCATCCAAAAAATGGGAAACCAAGACAGAAGAAGCAAAGGAAGGTTGACGACCAGTAGCAATCGAAATAGTGCTAACTGCCGACTTATAACCTGACAAGTTTGGTCCAAGAGGCCCTTCTCATTATGCAAATGAGACGAAAAGAAAACAAACTGAGCACCAGTCGGGTGCAAAGGAGAAAAAGACTCATTGAACAGAAATTGAACCAAGAGGTCCAACGCAAGGAATACAAGGTATTCATGCTTTGACGACGGGATTGAAGAATCACTTCAATGGTTTCACCTTTCAGACCCTGTGACCGCAATCCTGACCGCAAAGTAGCCAAGCGGTCAGGTGAGGGACGGCAGGATTTCGATGTGGAACGCCTGTCCGCGGTTGAACAAGTGACTTGGTGACAACTGGAGGGGAACACCCGGAACGTGGGTGAGAGCTAACAGCTCGGGGAACAACGGACAGTTTCCCATCCTGACGCTATGAGGATCAGAGCAGGACGCTCCCGAGCACACCTTTCCAACACCTTTGGAAGAAGAGCTGTGGATGGGTAGGCGTAGGCCCACAGACCCGTCCACTGGAGACTGAAGGCATTTCTTGCCCATGCCAAGGGATCTGCCAACGGGGAGACGAAAAGCGGAAGACGCCGGCTGAAGCGAGTTGCAAACAAGTCGATGTGTGGGTTTCCCCACATTGACCAAATGGGTTGAAGGACCTGATGGACGAGAGTCCACTCCGTTGCATCCGTGAAAAGGAATTCTTGATGGTGGAGAGGCCGACTGGGAACAGAGGACCCCAGCCAAACCAGATCCAACCACTGGAGAACTGAGCCACGAAACCACGAGCCCAAAACAATCTGAGATTCCAGAGGAAGATGAGAAACCCTGAGTTCCGCACACTTTCGTTGTAACGGACGCCTGTGCAGACGTCCCAGAGGCAAGAGGTCTGCCAAAGACTCCATGATGCCCAGCAACTTGAGAAGTTGACGAACCGTTGCTGAACCTGCCAACAGAACACTTTCCCGAAAGGACTGAATGGACTGGATCTGATCCGGAGACGGACAGACCGTGAACGTCTGGGTATTGAAGACCATCCCCAGAAATTTGAATTCCTGGGCCGGAGTCTAATCCGACTTTTTGACGTTCATGTTGAAAACCAACCTGGACGGACAGGTCCTGGAGCTCCGAAGTGTGTTCCTGGCACCGGTCCCTGGACTGAGCCGAGGTGAGCCAGCCGTCCAGGTACACCTTGAGCCGGATCCCTCTGGACCCGGCCACGCCGACGAACTCCCTGACCACCATGGTGAAAATCCAAGGGGCCAGAGAGAGCCCGGAGGGAAGGGCTACGAACTGATAAGTCGTGTTCCCCCATACGAACCTCAAGAGATGCCTTCGATCTGGGTGGATCGAAATATGGAAAAAGGCATCCTTGAGGTCTATGGAAGTCGCCCAATCCCCCGGCTGGATGAAGTTGTGAACCGAAGCAGCCATCTCCATTCTGAACGCCATGGGGCGCAGAAAAGCATTGAGAGGAGACAAGTCCAGCACTGGACGGAACTCACAGTTCTTCTTTGGTACAGTGAACATGCGCGAGTAGAAACCCGGGCCTGGGTTGGGTACTGGAATCACAGCACCCTTGTCCAGAAGGGACTTGACCTCTGCGTCCAAGATCTGAAAGCGAAGAGGATCTGCAGGCGGAGAAAAGACAATCGGCACCCACGAGACAGAAGGGTACCGAAAGCATCATCCTGGGGCAGAACCTGAGTGGACTCCACCGAGACAACATCCTGGAAAAGCAGCCAGGAGATGACAAACTCCGCATGGAGTCACCTAGAGCAGCCAAGGCCGATACAAAACGGACTATGAGTGGCCGGACCGGGCCACTACACGCTGCTACGCCCTTTCGAACCAGAAAAAATCGAAGTGGCGAGTCTGAGTCAAAAACAAAATGGCCCACATTTGGACAAGACTTGTTCAGAATGGGCAAGCAAAGGATCGATGACGGGAAGAGACAGCTAGTACTAAATGATTAAGATGAGAATCCGCAAAACAGCAGATTCAACCTCTGAACTAGCAAACTGAGAAGCCACGGTACGAATGTGCGACTGCACTTCGTAACCAACTCTACATGCTAAGACCGTTGGAAGGTAAAAATAAAAAACTACCTCTGACGTAGGGACAGACCGAAAGAGCAACATAGTTGCTATCGCATGACGTCAAATCTAACCAGATGACGCGGAAATGTCCCCACCGAAAAGGAAAACATGTAGACAAAAGGCGAAACAGTGTGCAAACGTGACGTAGACTTAACCCATATCAACGCCACCCAGTCAAACAACTGAGCTGACGGCTGGGCATGGAAGATCATGTTAGCCGGACAGTATAGTTCGATCGGGACGGAACCAGACCAAAAAGGATTACTGGAACGGGTGAACGAGACAACTGGTTGAACAACTCATGGTTGTAATCAGAAGAAACCATGCCTGCCAGAACAGACATCATTCGAAAGAACGGCGAAGCCGGGGCAGTTGCCCCCGCAAAAATTCGTTCAGAAGGAAGACAACAAGGGTACGGTTGAACAACTCTCGGTTGCAACCGTGAAAGAAGGAGCGCAGTAAGGCTGCAAGGCCGCCAGATACCCTTGAATGACAGAAACAGAAGGATCTGAAAAAACCTCTTCCATAGAATCCACCGTGTGACCCGAAGTCGTAACTGACGCCGCTGGTTGAGCTGACTGACCGAAGGAAGAACAACCCGACAAAAGGTCCATAACCTCCTGGTGAGAGTAGGTCCGCTGAAGAACCATACCAGCGGTAACGGGCGTGACCGGTACGGGCTGAGGCAAACGTCCCATGGACTGACTGCCCGCCGTCGTACGGCCCTGGGCCTGGGGACTACCCACGGGAGAGGCCGTAGCCGCCGTGACCGTGGTGGACCCGCGAGACCATGTCGCCGTGGCCGGTCCGCTCCGGAGAACCCCGGGTGCGGATGCCGGCCCGGTGCCTAAGGCACCGAGGCTGCCGTCGCCAGGGAAGCTACCCCCATTAGCGGCATCGTCCGTTTTTCGGCCGGCATCACCAGGCGTAATGGTGGCATCGGTGGGTACCGCCCGGTTGTCTATAGCTCTGTAAGACAAGTCGGACAGCACCACCGGTTTCTTCGCAGCTTCTTCTTCCAGAACCGGAAGTGCCCGTGCGGTATCATGAACGCCAGGAACCAATGGGGTACGGGAGCTAGCTTGGCTAGAAGAGCCGTACTGACCTTGTTCGGGAAAAACCCGGATGCCGGTTGCAGCTCCATCCGTGAGAGATCTTCAACGGACAACGAATCCTGGAGTGGAAGACCAACCGTCGAAAAGGCCGGGTCAACGTCCAAAACACCCAACAACATGAGAATCATCCACCGAAATGTGCTGGACCAAACCAGCCGAATCCACTTGGGAGAAGGAGAACGGCATGGCCGAAGACTATTCGCCCGTAGAACGCAAATGAGCCAGCAATTCCGACACCACTTGCTTGTATCTTGAACCGAACGCGAAGAATGAGACTTACTCGAACTTCTTGACCGAGATTTGACTTGGACAAAGACTTTTCTGAAGGACTAGATTTTAGAAAACGGTCTTTGTCATCCCTGGGAGGAGAAGGCTGAGGTTCCTTAGTTGAACTACTTGAAGGTTTGCTAACTAACGCCGAAGAATCTACAACCTTCTTAGAAGGAGTAGATTCCATAACGCGAAACCCGAAGCCAGAAGCCACGCCCACCTTTTGACCAACAGGCCCGAAATCTTCACAAAGATTACAACCAAAAAGGGGGGAGGGCCGAACGAACTTACCCAAGTAGCAAAGCAACACAAAGAAAACCAAAGGAAAAACAAAAGACACTCATTAAGCTGAAAGCAGGAGACAAAATTCCTGGAGAAACAGAAAAACAAACCTGCCTTCCATGCTAGCTTGAAAGAAAGTGAGTAGTCTGCTTAACCGGAAGTTACCTGGATTGGGAGTTGTGGTAGTAAGACACTCTTGGTTTTATTTCTGTCTTCCAAGCTAATCTTGTACAAATATGCACTTTGTAGTGGAATGGTAAGGATGATAGAATAGATTGTAGTGTTTAGCTCAGTGTTAATTCACAGTGCTCTGAGCTCCCTGCAAAGGAAGAAGAGCGCCTTACAAATGTCCAGAATTATCATTATGATTATTACAGTGTTATATGAACAGCGTTGTACCTGGATCATGGCCCTCTTTTCCTCCACAGACTGCTGGCACTGTTCCAGCCTTCTGATATCTCATGTCATACAGTGTTGTACCTGGATCATGGCCCTCTTTTCCTCCACAGACTGCTGGCACTGCTCCAGCCTGGCGGAGGCCTTCTGATATATCATATCATACACTGTTGTACCTGGATCATGGCCCTCTTTTCCTCCATGGACTCCTGGTCCCCCACAGACTGCTGGCACTGATCCAGCCTGGCGGAGGCCTTCTGATATATCATATCATACAGTGTTGTACCTGGATCATGGCCCTCTTTTCCTCCATGGACTCCTGGTCCCCCACAGACTGCTGGCACTGATCCAGCTTGGCGGCGGCCTGCAGCACCCAGTCGTTGTACTCCGACAGGCGGTTGTCAAACACCTGGTGGTCGGCCACGTACTTCTCCCACTTGGAGATCAACTCCTGCACACAGCACGCCACACACGCAGTGACTCAACATTCTTCGCTTCATTCTAACATGCATCAGTACCATTTAAAGTTCCCCCACCTTCTGGAAGTTTTGTGCAAGTAACTTCCTCTAATCTGTCACTCGTTTTGACTCGCCTTTTCTCTTTGATTACTGTCATCTACTATCTTTCAGGTCCATTCTCCTGCCTTTGTTCTAGAAACTCTTACAAACATTTTCTCCAGCCCAAGATGGATATGCTGGGCCTATTTCTTTGCTAGGCACACAATGGCAGCATGACGCATCTGACGTACTAATTGATAGGAAACTGTCTGAGCGACGAAGAAGCAGTTTACCATTATTGTTCTTTAGGTATGATTTTACTGAGAAGCTGCCCTTGCACATGCCCTTGTTGTTTCTAGCTCCACTTTGGACTCAAATGTGAACTATTTGAGCATTAATACAATAACACTTTTAATGCCACTTGTCAACATTTTATAACTTGTATAAAACCTGACATGTAATCTCCTGCCAAAATAATTCTTCTTCTGCGTTCCCAGGCCATACAGCCATATTGGGTGAGGTACGTATGTGTCTGGTTTTCAGTTTTCACTGGTCTCCCTGCTGCATTCAGCGGACACCTGATTTTGGATGAGTCCACATTGAGTGTTGACGCGATGTTTACCTTGGTGAGTGACAGCAGTCCCTGGTACCTGTTGGTCAGCTGGGTCACCTGTGTGGACAGACGCACGTCGGAACTGGTGTGCATCAGGTTCTGAGCCTCATCGGTGAACTGGTCCATCACTGGCTGCTGGGACAGGATCTCCTCACGTTGTTTCTGTTCAAAAGAAAAAAATATTATCAAAATTAGAAATGGAGCCTTTTCTCATTCAGCATATTGTTCAGCACTTTGTCATCACCAATGCACCACCAGTGACTACTCACCTTAAATTTGTTGACTTGCACTTGCTTCTCTTTCAATGTGTTCTTCACGGCATCTATCATCATCATCATCATCATCGTCGTCGTCATTATCATCATCATCATCTTCATCACACCACCATTCACCTTAAACTTGTCAAATTTATCATCATCATCATCATCTTCATCACCACTCACCATATCACTCCACCACTCACCTTGAACTTGTCCACCTGAACTTGTTTCTCCTTCAGCGTGTTCTTCAACTCGTGACTCTTCATGACAGCATCATCATCATCTTCATCATCACCATATCACATCACCACTCACCTTGAACTTGTCCACCTGAACTTGTTTCTCCTTCAGCGTGTTCTTCAACTCGTGACTCTTGACGGCGTTCTCCATGGTTTTCAGCCAATCGGCACAGTCCTCAAACTTTGCCTCGAAGCTGCCCCACTGCACCATGGTCTGGTCGAGGGCGTGCTCAGCAGCCACCAGGTGGCTGCGGTAGTCGTCCCACTCCCTCTGGTGGTGGTCCACCTCGCGACGCAGCACGTCCTGGCCCTGGGCGGAGCTGTTCCGAGCCGTCCTGCCGGCCAGGTCCACCACCGCCTTCAGTCTGCGCTCACCCTCCGCTAGGCTGGTGCTGAACTCCTGCCAGATTACAGGGAGGTTAACTGTAATGCATGTTAAGGCATGGTCACCCTCCGCTAGGCTGGTGCTGAACTCCTGCCAGAGTACAGGGAGGTTAACTGTAATGCATGTTAAGGCATGGTCACCCTCCGCTAGGCTGGTGCTGAACTCCTACCAGAGTACAGGGAAGTTAATTGCAATGCATGTTAAGGCATGGTCACCCTCTGTCAGGCTGGTGCTGAACTCCTGCCAGAGTACAGGGAAGTTAACTTAATGCATGTTAAGGCATGGTCACCTTCTGTTAGGCTGGTGCTGAACCCCTGCCAGAGTACAGGGAAGTTAATTTAATGCATGTTAAAACATGGTCACCTTCTGTTAGGCTGGTGCTGAACTCCTGCCAGAGTACAGGGAAGTTAATGTTAATGCATGTTAAGACATGGTCACCTTCAGTTAGGCTGGTGCTGAACTCCTGCCAGAGAACAGGGAAGTTAATGTTAATGCATGTTAAGGCATGGTCACCCTCCGTCAGGCTGGTGCTGAACTCCTGCCAGAGTACAGGGAAGTTAATGTTAATGCATGGTAAGACATGGTCACCTTCAGTTAGGCTGGTGCTGAACTCCTGCCAGAGTACAGGGAAGCTAACTTTAATGCATGTTAAGGCAGGGTCACTTTCTTATATTGCTAATTATTGTTTGTCTTGCTGGCCAGGTCAACCACCACCTTCAGTCTGCGCTCACCTTCTGTTAGACTGGTGCTGAATTCCTGTTAGGAATTAAAAAAAAGTTTTTGCGTTATGGTGTGTGGACATATGGAAACCCGCTCACATCCCATCCACAAATAAAGTAAAAGAAAGCTGCGACGTACCGAACCAGAACCAGTTATCGTCAGAAGTGGTATCTATGACATACCGAACCAGAACCAGTTATCATCAGAAGTGGCATCTATGACGTATCGAACCAGAACCAGTTATTGTCAGAAGTGGCATATGTGACGTACCGAACCAGAAACAGTTATCGTCAGAAGTGGCATCTATGACATAGCGAACCAGAACCAGTTATCGTCAGAAGTGGCATCTGTGACATACCGAACCAGAAACAGTTATCGTCAGAATAGCATCTATGATGTACCGAACCAGAACCAGTTATCGTTAGAAGTGGCATCTGTGACGTACCAAACCAGAAACAGTTATCGTCAGAAGTGGCATCTGTGATGTACCGAACCAGAAACAGTTATTGTTAGAAGTGGCATCTGTGATGTACCGAACCAGAACCAGTTTTCATCAGAAGTGGCATCTGTGATGTACCGAACCAGAAACAGTTATCAGAAGTGGCATCTGTGATGTACCGAACCAGAACCAGTTATCGTTAGAAGTGGCATCTGTGACATACCGAACCAGAACCAGTTATCGTCAGAAGTGGCATCTGTGATGTACCGAACCAGAACCAGTTATCGTTAGAAGTGGCATCTGTGACATACCGAACCAGAACCAGTTATCGTCAGAAGTGGCATCTGTGACGTACCGAACCAGAACCAGTTATCGTCAGAAGTGGCATCTGTGACATACCGAACCAGAACCAGTTATCGTCAGAAGTGGCATCTGTGACGTACCGAACCAGAACCAGTTATCGTCAGAAGTGGCATCTGTGACGTACCGAACCAGAACCAGTTATCGTCAGAAGTGGCATCTGTGACGTACCGAACCAGAACCAGTTATCGTCAGAAGTGGCATCTGTGACGTACCGAAAGTCAGAAATAAGTGGACCGGACCGGACATGTGGATGGGTTCCCGCATGTAATGTGCACACTCCTTCATATTTCTTACTTCAGGTTTTTTTGTGGATTGTGGATGGGTTTCTGTGTGGAATTTGTGCTTATGTGCACAGGAAGATGGAATGGTTCACTACCTTTCTGTACATTGCTAAATTAGCTGAACTCCTTACCACAGCCTCTTTCTTTTATTGTCGATCGCTCAGTTTCCTGTCATGTAAGTGCATATGCGTCATGCTGCCGTTATGCGCCCAACTAGGATATAATTAGGCCCAGCAAGTGCGACTTCGGCTGAAGAAAGTTTCACAATAATTTATAGAAAAAAGGCAGGAGAATGGACCATTAAGGCCGAAAGATAGTAGATGACAGTAAGCAAAGGGAAAAGGCAGAATCAAAGAGAGTGACAGATTAGATGACATTACAAACATAGAATTTCCAGGTGGAGGACTTATTTATACAAAAGACCCCCCGGTATCCCCACGTGGAGGCTTCAAACACAATACAGTATCATTGGATGCATTCTTTTCTGCTAATCACTGCTCGTCTTATCCATGTATACACTTGTGTATTTGTTTGTGTGGTACTTTATCCCTGTATAAAGCCCTTACCACAACCTCTAATGAAAAAGAAACACCTGAAGGTGATGATGGGACCCAGAGACGCACCGCCTCACCCGCCCTACCAACACAAGAGCAGCCACTTACCTTAATTCTTTCTCGCTTGGCCTGCAGTGACATCTTGTCCCCGGAGCGATCAGCGCAGGTGTCCAGCTTCTCCCTGGCGGCGTTGAGCCAGTCCTGGAAGTGGTGGCTGGCGTCCTGGTGCTGCTGGTGCTCCTTCATCGCGTGCTCCAGACGCTCCAGCACAGACTTCGACAGTTCGCACATCTTCTCATAGTTTCCGTGAAGCTCGCCCACGAACTTGTTCACTTTTGCTGAAGGCGTGGCTTTGGTTAAAGCCTGAGCTTTCTCGCCGAGATTCTCGATGATGTGTTTTCGGGAGAGGATGTCTTGATGCAAGACCTGTTTGTAGAAAAAGAAATGAATGAATGGATTGCTGTGACTCTTAAATGGCTGCAACAGTAATGACTAATGGCAGAATAATACAGCCCAAGTCGTCTTCTTGCGTTGTTAGCTGGGCTATAACCAAACTAAAACACGTCTCTTTCAACACAAAAGAGGTCTACACCATGTCAGTGTTTTGTAGCTGGTAATGAGGCCTTTGAATTTCAAACTTAAACTTTCATGATTATACCATGTGTTCTCTGGTATCCTTATGCTGACTTCAAGGTTCTGGTCAGGGTATGCTTCCTTATATTATTAGGTCTCAAGTGTCCTCTCTTTCTCCACTCCTTCACTCCCCCCTCAGCCCCATCCTCACAAAGACCTGCATTTAACCTCACGACCTTGACCCTGCACTGACCTTGTGGTTCTGCATCTGGGCCTTTTTCTCTGGCAGCGTGGCCTTGAGGTCGGCCTCCTGCTTCAGCTTGACCTCCACGTCCAGCAGCCACTTGTGGAAAGCGTCGAAATTCTCGTCATACGATGACCACTGGGTCAGATTGCTGTCCAGTTTACGCTGGATCTCCGACACTTCATCGCACATCAGGTCCCACTGCTCCCGGACAGATCTGTACAAAGAGAGAATGTGAAGAAAAAGTATGAGATTTGTTGTTGAAATTCTCGTCATATGATGACCGTCAAGTGAGTTTAATAACCAGTGTACGTTGGATCTCTGACACTTCATGGCACATCAGATCCCACTGTTCACGCACATATCTGTAAGAAGAGATAATAAGAACAAAAAGGGGTAGAGGTTTGGTTGAAATTCTCGTCATATGATGAAAACTGGGTCAAGTTACTGTCCAGTGTGTGCTTAATCTCTGACACTTCATCGCACATTAGATCTCACCGCTCACGCACAGATCTGTACAAAGAGAGAACACGAAGAAAAGGTAATAGAATTGTTTTGGAAATTCTCATCATATTATCAACATCAAGTGAGCTTAGTGCTACACTATTTTGTGTCCCAGCCAGCCAGGACCCTTTTTTCAGCAAAATGGAATAAACCATAGTTTTCATGTGTTCATTTTTGTGTCAATCTTTGGGTGATCTAGTAGGGACAGACAGACAGAAAGACGTCTCTGCCATCTGACGCAGCGTTGCACAGACATGTTCTGTGTTCTCCACTAAACTATATACAACATACACTATCTATACAGTGCTAAATCTTGATAGAAATCAAATAAAGGCACACACACACACGTTAGCATACATAAATTCTGAATTATATGCAATAATGCAAGCTTTAGAATTTGTTTATGATCTACCATATTCAATTTATAACATTTTAGTTTGTGTGGATTCAAAATCAGTTTTACAAACACTAAACCAAAGTAACCGTAAAACTCGTAACGACATTGTCTTTGAAATTAAACAGTTGATTCATTGTATTGTTGCAACAGGTATTGGTATTGATTTTTGCTGGGTGCCATCTCATTGTGGACTCTTTTGGAATGAAGTTGCTGATAGAGCTGCCAAAAGAGGGGCTTTTAATAACTCTAACTTGGTTTCTAATGAGAAACTGCCATTATCTACACATGAAATGTACTGTTTATTGGAAAAATCTACTTACATCAACTCATCTGACTTTAGATCTAACATTTTTATGCACAGTAGATCGATAGTTAGCTTAGTGTACAAGATACGACTCAATTCATGGAAAACTAAATACTTGGAAACTAACTGTCTTTGTAATGATAAATTATCAATTCATCACTTACTATTAGAATGCCCAGTATTGCTCTCTAAATATCGAATGATCAATATGGACTTTTTTCGTAAGTATAATAAAACCAAGGATATTTTAAATGACGCAGAAATTGACATTACTGTAATTGCAAAGGCAATGCTGTCCTCAACTATTGGAAGACTACTGTAGAGGTTTTCTTTACTTTTTTTAATATGTCGTTCTTATGCATGTTATTTTACCTTCTTTTTTTTCCCAAAAAAAAAAATGTTTGCATGCTGTCTAAAATCATTATCTATGTGAAAAGACATTAAATTAAAGATTCATTCATTCATAAAGCATTCTAACAAAACCGCAAAACAAAAAATGAACACACACATTTGACATGAATGGAATACAACAGAAACAGCCCTAAAGAGAGAGAGAGAGAGAGAGAGAGAGAGAGAGAGAGAGAGAGAGAGAGAGAGAGAGAGAGAGAGAGAGAGAGAGAGAGAGAGAGAGAGAGAGAGAAGAGAGAGAGAGAGCATAAAGTGCGAGCTGGCGTATAAACTATATACACAGACAGACAGAACAGACATAGAGACAGACAAACCATTACCTGAGCTCCTGCCTGATGATGTCTCAGCCCTCTGAGGCGGTGTTTGGGTAGAGACGCTCTCCACTAACTGTATACACAGACATAGAGACAGACATAGAGACAGACAAACCATTACCTGAGCTCCTGCCTGATGATGTCTCAGCCCTCTGAGGCGGTGTTGGGGTAGAGACGCTCTCCACTAACTGTATACACAGACATAGAGACAGACATAGAGACAGGTAAACCATTACCTGAGCTCCTGCCTGATGATGTCTCTGCCCTCTGAGGCGGTGTTGGGGTAGAGACGCTCTCCACTCTCCACAGTCTGGTGAATCATGCTGGCTCCCTCGTCCCTCTCTGCTGTCAGCTCCTGTCAAAAGTAGTGCAGAAATAGTATCCAAAGCATGCTCTGTGTGGGTTTCTTTTTCTCTGTTGATTGCTCACTTTCCAGTCATATGATGGGACAGTACGAAAAAGCAAAAAAAAAGCCATAAGAGCACACCAACAAATCACACTAATACACATGATACACAGGGACACCAACACAACAGACTCTCTCTCTCACACACACACAACCAAATCACACTAATACACATGATACACAGGGACACCAACACAACAGACTCTCTCTCACACACACACAGGCAACAAATCACACTAATACACATGATACACAGGGACACCAACACAAGAGAGACTCTCTCACCACACACACACCAACAAATCACACTAATACACATGATACACAGGGACACCAACACAACAGACTCTCTCTCTCACACACACACACCAACAAATCACACTAATACACATGATACACAGGGACACCAACACAACAGCTCTCTCTGGGTCACACACACACCAACAAATCACACTAATACACATGATACACAGGGACACCAACACAACAGACTCTCTCACACACACACACCAACAAATCACACTAATACACATGATACACAGGGACACCAACACAACAGACTCTCTCACACACACACACACCAACAAATCACACTAATACACATGATACACAGGGACACCAACACAACAGACTCTCTCTCTCACACACACACCAACAAATCACACTAATACACATGATACACAGGGACACCAACACAACAGACTCTCTCTCTCTCACACACACACCAACAAATCACACTAATACACATGATACACAGGGACACCAACACAACAGACTCTCTCTCTCACACACACACACCAACAAATCACACTAATACACATGATACACAGGGACACCAACACAACAGACTCTCTCTCTCACACACACACACCAACAAATCACACTAATACACATGATACACAGGGACACCAACACAACAGACTCTCTCTCTCACACACACCAACAAATCACACTAATACACATGATACACAGGGACACCAACACAACAGACTCTCTCTCTCACACACACCAACAAATCACACTAATACACATGATACACAGGGACACCAACACAACAGACTCTCTCTCTCACACACACACCAACAAATCACACTAATACACATGATACACAGGGACACCAACACAACAGACTCTCTCTCTCTCTCACACACACCAACAAATCACACTAATACACATGATACACAGGGACACCAACACAACAGACTCTCTCTCTCTCACACACACCAACAAATCACACTAATACACATGATACACAGGGACACCAACACAACAGACTCTCTCACACACACACACACCAACAAATCACACTAATACACATGATACACAGGGACACCAACACAACAGACTCTCTCACACACACACACACCAACAAATCACACTAATACACATGATACACAGGGACACCAACACAACAGACTCTCTCACACACACACAACAAATCACACTAATACACATGATACACAGGGACACCAACACAACAGACTCTCTCTCACACACACACACCAACAAATCACACTAATACACATGATACACAGGGACACCAACACAACAGACTCTCTCTCTCTCACACACACACCAACAAATCACACTAATACACATGATACACAGGGACACCAACACAACAGACTCTCTCTCACACACACACACCAACAAATCACACTAATACACATGATACACAGGGACACCAACACAACAGACTCTCTCTCACACACACACCAACAAATCACACTAATACACATGATACACAGGGACACCAACACAACAGACTCTCTCTCTCACACACACACACACCAACAAATCACACTAATACACATGATACACAGGGACACCAACACAACAGACTCTCTCTCTCTCACACACACACACCAACAAATCACACTAATACACATGATACACAGGGACACCAACACAACAGACTCTCTCTCTCTCACACACACACACCAACAAATCACACTAATACACATGATACACAGGGACACCAACACAACAGACTCTCTCTCTCTCACACACACACACCAACAAATCACACTAATACACATGATACACAGGGACACCAACACAACAGACTCTCTCTCTCTCACACACACACACAACAAATCACACTAACACACATGATACACAGGGACACCACACACACAGACACTCTCACACACACACACACACACACACACACATACACATGATACACAGGGACACCAACACAACAGACTCTCTCTCACACACACACACACACACACACACACACACACACACACACACACACACACACACACACACACACACACACACACACACACACACACACACACACACACACACACACACACACACACACACACACACACACAGACACCTCTCAGTCATTTACCTGCAGTTTGGTGATTCTGTCCTGCACATCCTGTTTGTCTCCAGCCAGGTCGGCACAGATCTGCAGCCTTTTACGCAGTGTGGCCACCCACTCTGAGCACTGCGCGTAGTTGTTCTGGTAGATGGTGTGGTCTTCCACAAATTCCTGCCACCGCCCTATCACATCCTGTGAAACAAACAATAAGGGCTAAAATACAAACAAAGATTAACAGTAACAACATTTGGTCTTTTTCTCAGAAAGTCCACCCACTCTGAACACTGAGCAGAGTTATTCTGACAGATACTGTGGTCTTCTGCAAACTTTTGCCATTGCCCTATAACATTCTGTGAAAAAAAATGTATAACATAATTTTCAACCTACAACATTTTGATACCAACTTCTATACCATACAGTGGTACCCCTCTAATAAGACCTTGAAAGTGCGGTGAAAAAAAAGTCTTATCTAGTTGTTCAAAACTAGGTGATCGGTCATACTCCATAAGTTGGAACTCAGTGAATCAGAATGGTTTCACTTTACAAAAACAAAGTTGAAAAGCTGCTCCTTTCCGCTATCAGACTGATAAATCGGCGTTAGTGTGTGCACTACAACTCTCACTGAATGCAAACAACTCACAAAATCCGATAAATGAAAGCAGCTGGCGCATTAGCGTTTGCCGTGATTTCGGATCTGCGGTGTATGCGGTGCCATTTTGTCAGCTGAGTTGTATGCGCGGTAAAAGTTCTGTGACTAAAAATGAACTGCCAGAGCGTTACTTTGTCATGCTTTGTGTTGTGTTGTGTCGTTGTGCATAATCCAGTATTTAGTAGGTCCGTTATGGCGAAGATTAGGTCTGTACTGTTATGTGTAGTTTGTGTGTGAGTGCAACATGGGCCATCGAAGTTGCCATCGGACCCGTTGCCATGACTTTCGATCACGAGTTCGTCTGCTTTTCATCGAGAGACCAATTTGCACGAACTTGACTGCAAAAAGATAAGATTGTGGTCGCATCTCAACCCCTGAAATCGGGTCGTAAGTCGTATTTGCGGCATAGGATATATAGTGGAATGTGTTCGGGAAAAACAAAATCAGTCGTATGTGAGAAGTCGCATTTGCGAGCGTCTTATTAGAGGGGTACCACTGTACCTGGTAAACTGATAGTGTTCATCTGTAGTCAAACATTGATACACCAATCTACAAGCAAGGCAGCTAAGGCAAGCTGAGTGGGATTCAAACGGACCCATAAATAACATTCATTAATATCTCTGTCATATCATTAACACACTGGCTGTGAATTGAAGTGCGTAAAGAAAGTCAGAATGATCGGTGTAGCATTGAATAATGCCTTAAGGCTTGTGGATCACTCATGTTAGCAAAGCAACAAATAAACATACCAGCCCAGTGTTTATCAGCCCATCATATTTGATGATGAGCTGACTGCTGTAGTTGTGGAGTATAATACTAATAATTCATAATAATGATAATAGTAATTACTATCTATACTAATAATTCACAATAATGATACTAGTAATTACTATCTATACTACCAATAATTCATAATAATATTAATAATTCCACTGACCCGTGCAGTGTTTTTGAGCCCCTCATACTTGGCGATCAGCTGACTGCTGTAGTTGTGGAGTCTGACGTCTGACCCCTGAACCTGGGTGGCCATGTTCTGAAGGTCATCAAACTGACCTTGCTTGCTCAGGATCTGCTGCTGGAGGCTCTGCAAACCACACCATGTTGACAGGAAACAGCGAACAATATACACTGAAGGGGGATACCACTGGATAGGCTCTGTAAACCACACAATGTTGACAGGAAACAGCGAACAATATACACTGAAGGGGAATACCACTGGATAGGCTCTGCAAACCACACCATGTTGACAGGAAACAGCGAACAATATACACTGAAGGGGAATACCACTGGATAGGCTCTGTAAACCACACCATGTTGACAGGAAACAGCGAACAATATACACTGAAGGGGAATACCACTGGATAGGCTCTGCAAACCACACAATGTTGACAGGAAACAGCGAACAATATACACTGAAGGGGAATACCACTGGATAGGCTCTGCAAACCACACCATGTTGACAGGAAACAGCGAACAATATACACTGAAGGGGAATACCACTGGATAGGCTCTGTAAACCACACAATGTTGACAGGAAACAGCGAACAATATACACTGAAGGGGAATACCACTGGATAGGCTCTGCAAACCACACCATGTTGACAGGAAACAGCGAACAATATACACTGAAGGGGAATACCAGTGGATAGGCTCTGTAAACCACACCATGTTGACAGGAAACAGCGAACAATATACACTGAAGGGGAATACCACTGGATAGGCTCTGCAAACCACACCATGTTGACAGGAAATAGTGAACAATATACACTGAAGGGGAATACCAGTGGATAGGTATGTGGATGCACACCATGTTGACAGGAAACAGCGAACAATATACACTGAAGGGGGATACCACTGGATAGGCTCTGAAAACCACACCATGTTGACAGGAAACAGCGAACAATATACACTGAAGGGGAATACCACTGGATAGGCTCTGCAAACCACACCATGTTGACAGGAAACAGCGAACAATATACACTGAAGGGGGATACCACTGGATAGGTATGTGGATGCACACCATGTTGACAGGAAACAGCGAACAATATACACTGAAGGGGGATACCACTGGATAGGTATGTGGATGCACACACATATACACACACACATGCAGCGTCTTTGTGAAGGATTATTCAAGTGGTGAAATTTTTTAATCTGCATACTTTACTTGCTTTATGTTAAAGCTGTCAAACAGTTTGACTCGCTTGAGGTACGGGAAGATGGGAAATAAAGACAATGATTTCTGAAATTGAATTTAACACCTCCAAATACTACTTTAAACAAAAGAAAAAAGAATTAATTCAACACAAATGCACTTAAAAATGTGGCAATGAGAATTATGCCAATATGTGTTTTTTGTGTTTTTGCAACAAGTACGAAAACATTATGTGGCAAATGTTCAAGTCTATTCCACACTTTTTGTCAGGCCATTCCTGTGACACAAAAATGAATGCCTTAAGTGATTTCAGCTGATGTTTTTGCTTCACAGAGAATTCTACATCAATCAAAAATTTATTGTCTTTAAAACATAAAGAAATTCTTTGTCTGGCGTGCACATAAAACACACATATAAACATAGAAATAATAAGACATGCATAATATACAGTAAATAATCATAAGAATTAAATCACAATGCAATATAAAACACACACACACACACACACACACACACACACACCACCCTCACACACACGAACAAACACACACACCACCCTCACACACACACACACACACACCCACACCACACACACACACACCA
>CM065684.1:65055582-65123082 GCA_017654935.2 Phymorhynchus buccinoides | reverse complement strand
CATAGCCCCCTTTCCCTAATCCATCTATCTATCCTTCCATCTCTGACTTTCACAGTCTGTAACTCTCCTTTTCATAGCTCCCTTTCCCTAATCCATCTATCTATCCTTCCATCTCTGACCTTCACAGTCTGTAACTCTCCTTTTCATAGCTCCCTTTCCCTAATCCATCTATCTATCCTTCCATCTCTGACTTTCACAGTCTGTAACTCTCCTTTTCATAGCTCCCTTTCCCTAATCCATCTATCTATCCTTCCATCTCTGACCTTCACAGTCTGTAACTCTCCTTTTCATAGCCCCCTTTCCCTAATCCATCTATCTATCCTTCCATCTCTGACTTTCACAGTCTGTAACTCTCCTTTTCATAGCTCCCTTTCCCTAATCCATCTATCTATCCTTCCATCTCTGACTTTCACAGTCTGTAACTCTCCTTTTCATAGCTCCCTTTCCCTAATCCATCTATCTATCCTTCCATCTCTGACCTTCACATTCTGTAACTGTGTTTTCCTCTCCTGCAGTGCAGCTTTCAGTTTAGGCTCAACAATTACTATTAAAGTATTTCTCTATGTTGTGAATCACTTGCTCTCGCTCTCTCTCCCTCCCTCTCTCTCTCTCTTGTTCTCCCCCTCCTTTCTCTCCCCCCCCCTCTCTCTCTCTCTCTCCTCCTGACCTTCAAATTCTGAAGCTGTGTTTTCTTTTCCTGAAGAGTAGCTTTCAGTTCAGGCTCCACAATCACTTGCTGCTCCGTGTTGTGGATCCAGGTCATCAGCTGATCGAAGTTCTCGTCAAAGGTCGACCACTGCATACGACTGCTCTCCAGCGAGCGTTGAGTTTCGTTCAGCGCGTCGTTGAAGCTCTCCCACGAGTCTCGCATGTTGCGCAAATCTCTGCGCACTTCTTCTCTCCCCTCGTTGGACGTGTTGGGGTAGAGTTTCTCCCCGGCCTCTAAAGCGGCGTTGAACAGCGCTAGGCCTTGCTCCTTTTCAGCCAGTAGGTCCTGCACAAGAAGAAAGGACATTATTTTGTGAGTAAGGATGTATATAAAGGCAGATGTGTGAGTGTGCGCATTCGTATGTGTGTGACACAGAGGTTGGGGGGTTGGGGGAGGTGGAGGGGGAGGGGAGAAGAGAGAGAGAGAAAACATAGAGGCCTTACACACTTATTGCAACAGCCACCACTTTTTCTTCGCTCTTTACTTCATACATGTTTTTCAATCCGTGCAGTCATTGCAAACCAACTGAAGTCCAGCACATCAGATAGCAGCATTGTAGCAGTTTTCATATCATTCTTACAACCTATAATTAACACGCTGGATATCACTTACAGTACGCATTTGGCTATGGCATGAGGAAGGCTTTCTAAACTGATACTTCAGATTTCCTGTGATGAATAAATAATCATGGCAAGCCAAAGATGTGAGGCTTAGGCAATACATCACAAAGACTTCAAATAAATCCTAGAATTAAGTAAGCATATTAAAAGGAAAATAGGCAAATGTTAAGAAAAGCTCCCTCCTCTGCCCATTCCATTCATTTCAGACGGTTTCAGGTTAGGGTTAGGGTTAGGAATAGGGTTTGGGATAGGTTTAGAGCCAGCTTTGTCATCAACTTTCATTTTTTGTGTATTTAACACTAAACTGACCCTAAACTTATCCCTAACCCATTCCCAAACCCTAACCTGAAACCGTCTAATCCATACAAAAATATTTAAAAAAATGGTATGCTATGCGACTGACACTTAACTGACTCTCAACATATCCCTAACCCTATCCCAAACCCTAACCCTAACTGAAACTGTCTGAAATGAATGGCAGGGGCAGAGGAGGGAGCTTTTCTTAACATTTTCCCCCAAATCCTAAAACTACTGACCTGAACGATGGACAGTTTGACGTTGAGGGAGTCTTCGTCCCCCACCATGTCAGAGCACGAGTCCAGTTCCTGCTGGGCCTTGGTCAGCCAATCAACACAGGCCTTGTGACGATGAAGGAAACTGTCATGGTCATCGATGTTCTTCTCCGACTGCTCCACTTGTTCCTGAATTAGCATACATTAACATATATTAGCATACAATACCATACATTAACATAAACACCTTTGTCAAGCATTCAACACAGGCCTTGTGGCGATGCAGGAAACTATCATGGTCATCGATGTTCTTCTCTGACTGCTCCACTTGTTCCTGAATTAGCATACATTAACATATATTAGCATACATTAACATAAACACCTTTGTCAACCAATCAACACAGGCCTTGTGGCGATGCAGGAAACTATCATGGTCGTCGATGTTCTTCTCCGACTGCTCCACCTGTTCCTGTTATAAAATATGCATAGATTAACATAAATATGCATACATTGTGTTTGCTTGCCCTTCCATATTTACACAAACAGATAGGCTTGATACATGGCAGAATGTGGATTGACAAGACAAACTTTCAATAATAAAATGCACAACATGACTCAACACGATACATCAAACGGCGATTACAGTAATTATGCATCTTTGGCAGAGACCAAAACCTGATATCTGGTAACCACTAGGTTGGTGTATGGAGAGTGAGATTTTCAAAGCGCATGTGTGTGTGTGTGTGTGTGTGTGTGTGTGTGTGTGTGTGTGTGTGTGTGTGTGTGTGTGTGTGTGTGTGTGTGAGTGAATCTGACCTTTACAGCAGAAGCCAGTGTCTGGTATCTGGAGACCAGCTGGTTAGCGTAGGAGGCTGTGCGCGCGTCACCGCTGGAGTGGGAGATCTTCTGGGCCATGTCCCGCATGTTGTCAAACTCCTTGCGTCGAGCCAACACTGCATTCTCCATGTCCTGAACACAGCAAAGAAAAAACAATATTATATATAAACAAGAGGCAACGCCGTCAAACCTCGCTGGTTAGCATGTACAGACAGACAGGCAGACAGACTGACCGAGATACACACACAATTCCTCTCCTGCTTTCCAAGAGGCAACGCCGTCAAACCTCGCTGGTTAGCATGTACAGACAGACAGGCAGACAGTTAGCATGTACAGACAGACAGGCAGACAGACTGACCGAGATACACACACAATTCCTCTCCTGCTTTCCAAGAGGCAACGCCGTCAAACCTCGCTGGTTAGCATGTACAGACAGACAGGCAGACAGACTGACCGAGATACACACACAATTCCTCTCCTGCTTTCCAAGAGGCAACGCCGTCAAACCTCGCTGGTTAGCATGTACAGACAGACAGGCAGACAGACTGACCGAGATACACACACAATTCCTCTCCTGCTTTCCAAGAGGCAACGCCGTCAAACCTCGCTGGTTAGCATGTACAGACAGACACAGACAGACTGACCGAGGCTTTCCAAGACACGACGTGACCTTGCTGGTTAGCATGTACAGACAGACACACACTGACGAATTCCTCTCCTGCTTTCCATCATTTCTCAAGTGCACAGTCATACAGTAGGCCCAACGTAATCGTGAGTTTTTGGGAAATAACTTGGTTTTGCACCAATTTATCCTAATCTTGAAGTTTCAAAAAATTATATTGGTTTTGGAGCTTGTACCTTACTAATCGGATTACTTTTTTTGCACATCAATTTCTAAAGTTTGAGACAGTTTTATTACTTCAAATTCAACAAATCTGATTGTAAGCAGCATGCTGTATTTTTTAAATGATTATTCATGCACTTAGATACATCAAAGAATCCTAACAGACAGTTTCCCCCATTCCCTCTACACTGTTTGTTGCTAGCAAGAGCTAGATCTAAACACGTTTTTGCTTAAATGCCTTCTTGCATGGATTGATTGACTACGAATTGTTTTAATTCTGAAATGACAGAATATGTTCATTGAGAAGGTTATTGTAATACCCTCTAAACCCACTAATCCAAAATGTTATCTATTTACGGTGTTTGTTGATATCTTTATAATTCAAATCATTGTTGCTTGAAAGCTTGCGTAAATATCAATATGTGTACCAAGTTTGGTTAACAAACACATTAAAAATCCAGAGAAAAAGCCAACGTTAAAGTTACCACAGACAGACAGACAGACAGACAGCTGGAAAACTGAATGGTCATGAGCATATTACCTCTCTCGTTTACTCGCGAGGTAAAAAGCGGAGAAGTAAGCTTTCAATATGTATCAAATAATGTTCTGGCTGCGTCCATATTTAAAAGGTTAGCATATTTGACACAAATATTTGTTCACGCTCTGGTCTGTTTGCGGGGGTACAGGTGGGGAAAAGGAAAGGCTGGAGTAAGCCAGGGAGGGGAGATGGTAGGATTAGGAGGAGGTCAATACACTAATCTGGCTCATAATCTGCCTTCATCAGTATGAAAAAAAGTTGATCCATCTCTTTATTTAACTTTTCATGCATTCTTAAGTCATTCATAAATTCATTCGGTCAATTGTGAATTCATTAATGAATATAATTCATTCATTCAGTAAATTACAATTAAGGTCAGTTGGTCAAAATTAATTCTTTTTTTAAATGAAGTTTTTTTTTCTAAAATTGTGAAAAAATCAATTGGTAAAAGTACAGACCTTGAAGAAGTCCAGCTGGTTGCCTTTGGCAGCCAGGTCAGGTTTGAGGGTGGCCTCAGAACGTAGTGAGGCCTCCGTGTCTCTGAGCCACTGAGAGAGAGCTTCGTGCTGACCGTCATAAACATCCCACTGGTCTACCGAAGACTCCAGCTTGTCTCTGAAATGATAACATACCATTAAGTCATACAGGTTGTCAAAAACAGCACCTTGGCTTCGCTGCATAGTGAGGTCTCTGTGTCTCTGAGCCACTGGGATAAATCTGACGTAAAGATCCCACTGGTCTACCGAAGACTCCGGCTTGTCTCTAAGAATGACAATACAATTTCAGCATTTAATCGTGTGTATTATCACACACTGAATGTTAGCTAACTGTTGGCGCGGGGACGCCTCACATGGATCGACAAGGCTTTGTGCTGACTGTCACATAGGTCCCACCACTCTCTCTCTGTCTCTCTGTGTCTGTTCCATCTGTCCCACCAGTGTGTTCCACTCTCTCTCTGTCTTACTGTGTCTGTTCCATCTGTCCCACCGGTGTGTTCCACTCTCTCTCTCTGTCTCTCTGTGTGTGTCTTACTGTGTCTGTTCCATCTGTCCCACCGGTGTGTTCCACTCTCTCTCTCTGTCTCTCTCTGTGTGTCTTACTGTGTCTGTTCCATCTGTCCCACCAGTGTGTTCCACTCTCTCTGTGTCTTACTGTGTCTGTTCCATCTGTCCCACCGGTGTGTTCCACTCTCTCTGTCTCTCTCTGTGTCTTACTGTGTCTGTTCCATCTGTCCCACTAGTGTGTTCCACTCTCTCTCTGTCCTACTGTGTCTGTTCCATCTGTCCCACCAGTGTGTTCCACTCTCTCTCTGTCTCTCTGTGTGTGTCTTACTGTGTCTGCTCCATCTGTCCCACCGGTGTGTTCCACTCTCTCTCTGTCTCTCTCTCTGTCTCTCTCTCTCTGTGTCTTACTGTGTCTGCTCCATCTGTCCCACCAGCATGTTCCACTCTTTCTGTCTTTCTCTGTCTCTCTCTGTGTGTCTTACTGTGTCTGCTCCATCTGTCCTACCGGTGTGTTCCACTCTTTCTCTGTCTTTCTCTGTCTCTCTCTCTGTCTCTCTCTGTGTGTCTTACTGTGTCTGCTCCATCTGTCCCACCAGCATGTTCCACTCTTTCTCCAGCGCTCTGTTCTGCTGCTCCAGCTCTGTCAGTTTGGAGCGCGGCAACACCCCGCGCGCAGCATCCAGCCGTGCCAGTGCCTCGGCCCGCTTACGTTCCCCCTCCTCCAGGCTTTGGTTCAGATCCTGGGAAAACCAACCATAGTATACATGTGAGACCCATCACCACGAAAGGGACATTAAGTGTCAAACTGACCAGTCTGAGATCATTATACATTTCAAACATTTCTCTTTCTAATGACACAAACCCATTCTCGTATTTTTCCAATCCAGAGTTATGAGCATTTACAGTTAGTAGGGCGAGTGTTGGCCTTTGTGAGAAACACAGTCTAAAGTCTAGCCTAGCTGAAGAAAATGCATGAACCTACTCATTGTAAAGCACTTATCAAAGTATTTAGAGACAATAATTAAGATTATCCTTTATAGATAAGAAAGATAATATGTTAGAGAACAGGAAAACACTCATAACTCAATAACTGAGACAAAATGAGGTGGGTGTTTTACTTTTCAAGGCTGTTGTGATGCGATATGTCTTTCACTGAGCGAAATAGGGCTAGAGTTTAGCTAGTGCACCTGTTCTGCAGACAAACAAAAAGAATTGGAAAATGCTCACTGGCAAAATGACATTTACTTCTGCATAGGGTTTCTGTATACTGCGATGCCTTAGTCAAACAGACTATACTGCGATGCCTTAGTCAAACAGACTATACTGCGATGCCTTAGTCAAACAGACTATACTGCGATGCCTCAGTCAAACAGACTATACTGCAATGCCTCAGTTAAACAGACTATACTGCAATGCCTTAGTCAAACAGACTATACTGCGATGCCTCAGTTAAACAGACTATACTGCAATGCCTCAGTCAAACAGACTATACTGCGATGCCTCAGTTAAACAGACTATACTGCAATGCCTCAGTCAAACAGACTATACTGCGATGCCTCAGTTAAACAGACTATACTGCAATGCCTCAGTCAAACAGACTATACTGCGATGCCTCAGTTAAACATGCCTTAAACAGACTATACTGCAATGCCTCATAAACAGACTATACTGCAATGCCTCAGTCAAACAGACTATACTGCATGCCTCAGTCAAACAGACTATACTGCAGTCAGTCAAACAGACTATACAGATGCCTCAGTCAAACAGACTATACTGCGATGCCTCAGTCAAACAGACTATACTGCATGCCTCAGTCAAACAGACTATACTGCAATGCCTCAGTTAAACAGACTATACTGCAATGCCTCAGTCAAACAGACTATACTGCAATGCCTCAGTTAAACAGACTATAATGCCTCAGTTAAACAGACTATACTGCAATGCCTCAGTCAAACAGACCGATGCCTCAGTCAAACAGACTATACTCAGTTAAACAGACTATACTGCAATGCCTCAGTTAAACAGACTATACTGCAATGCCTCAGTTAAACAGACTATACTGCAATGCCTCAGTTAAACAGACTATACTGCAATGCCTCAGTCAAACAGACTATACTGCAATGCCTCAGTCAAACAGACTATACTGCAATGCCTCAGTCAAACAGACTAAACATGCCTCAGTCAAACAGACTATACTGCAAGTCAAACAGACTATACTGCGATGCCTCAGTCAAACAGACTATACTGCGATGATGCCTCAGTCAAACAGACTATACTGCAATGCCTTAGTCAAACAGACTATACTGCAATGCCTCAGTTAAACAGACTATACTGCAATGCCTCAGTCAAACAGACTATACTGCAATGCCTCAGTCAAACAGACTATACTGCGATGCCTCAGTTAAACAGACTATACTGCAATGCCTCAGTTAAACAGACTATACTGCAATGCCTCAGTTAAACAGACTATACTGCGATGCCTCAGTCAAACAGACTATACTGCGATGCCTCAGTCAAACAGACTATACTGCAATGCCTCAGTCAAAAACAGACTATACTGCAATGCCTCAGTTAAACAGACTATACTGCAATGCCTCAGTTAAACAGACTATACTGCAATGCCTCAGTCAAACAGACTATACTGCGATGCCTCAGTTAAACAGACTATACTGCAATGCCTCAGTTAAACAGACTATACGATGCCTCAGTTAAACAGACTATACTGCGATGCCTCAGTCAAACAGACTATACTGCATGCCTCAGTCAAACAGACTATACTATGCCTCAGTTAAACAGACTATACTGCAATGCCTCAGTAAAACAGACTATACTGCAATGCCTCAGTTAAACAGACTATACTGCATGCCTCATGCCTCAGTCAAACAGACTATACTGCAATGCCTCAGTTAAAACAGACTATACTGCAATGCCTCAGTTAAACAGACTATACTGCAATGCCTCAGTTAAACAGACTATACTGCAATGCCTCAGTTAAACAGACTATACTGCAATGCCTCAGTCAAACAGACTATACTGCAATGCCTCAGTCAAACAGACTATACTGCAATGCCTCAGTCAAACAGACTATACTGCAATGCCTCAGTCAAACAGACTATACTGCAATGCCTGCAGTCAAACAGACTATACTGCAATGCCTCAGTTAAACAGACTATATGCCTCAGCAAATGACTATACTGCGATGCCTCAGTCAAACAGACTATACTGCAATGCCTCAGTTAAACAGACTATACTGCAATGCCTCAGTTAAACAGACTATAATGCCTCAGTCAAACAGACTATACTATGCCTCAGTCAAACAGACTATACTGCGATGCCTCAGTCAAACAGACTATACTGCAATGCCTCAGTCAAACAGACTATACTGCAATGCCTCAGTCAAACAGACTATACTGCAATGCCTCAGTTAAACAGACTATACTGCAATGCCTCAGTCAAACAGACTATACTGCAATGCCTCAGTTAAACAGACTATACTGCAATGCCTCAGTTAAACAGACTATACTGCAATGCCTCAGTCAAAAACAGACTATACTGACTATAATGCCTCAGTCAAACAGACTATACTGCAATGCCTCAGTTAAACAGACTATACTGCAATGCCTCAGTTAAACAGACTATACTGCTATGCCTCAGTTAAACAGACTATACTGCAATGCCTCAGTTAAACAGACTATACTGCAATGCCTCAGTCAAACAGACTATACTGCAATGCCTCAGTCAAACAGACTATACTGCGATGCCTCAGTCAAACAGACTATACTGCAATGCCTCAGTCAAACAGACTATACTGCAATGCCTCAGTCAAACAGACTATACTGCAATGCCTCAGTCAAACAGACTATACTGCGATGCCTCAGTCAAACAGACTATACTGCAATGCCTCAGTTAAACAGACTATACTGCAATGCCTCAGTCAAACAGACTATAAGTAAAACAGACTATACTGCGATGCCTCAGTCAAACAGACTATACTGCGATGCCTCAGTTAAACTGCGATGTCAAACAGACTATACTGCTATAATGCCTCAGTCAAACAGACTATACTGCAATGCCTCAGTTAAACAGACTATACTGCAATGCCTCAGTTAAACAGACTATACTGCAATGCCTCAGTTAAACAGACTATACTGCAATGCCTCAGTCAAACAGACTATACTGCAATGCCTCAGTTAAACAGACTATACTGCAATGCCTCAGTCAAACAGACTATACTGCGATGCCTCAGTTAAACAGACTATACTGCAATGCCTCAGTTAAACAGACTATACTGCAATGCCTCAGTCAAACAGACTATACTGCAATGCCTCAGTCAAACAGACTATACTGCGATGCCTCAGTCAAACAGACTATACTGCAATGCCTCAGTCAAACAGACTATACTGCAATGCCTCAGTCAAACAGACTATACTGCGATGCCTTAGTCAAACAGACTATACTGCGATGCCTCAGTCAAACAGACTATACTGCAATGCCTCAGTTAAACAGACTATACTGCAATGCCTCAGTTAAACAGACTATACTGCGATGCCTTAGTCAAACAGACTATAATGCGATGTCTTAGAGTCAAACAGACTATACTGCGATGCCTCAGTCAAACAGACTATAATGCGATGTCTTAGAGTCAAACAGACTATACTGCGATGCCTTAGTCAAACAGACTATAATGCGATGTCTTAGAGTCAAACAGACTATACTGCGATGTCTTAGAGTCAAACAGACTATAATGCGATGCCTCAGTCAAACAGACTATACTGCGATGTCTTAGAGTCAAACAGACTATAATGCGATGTCTTAGAGTCAAACAGACTATACTGCGATGCCTTAGTCAAACAGACTATAATGCGATGCCTTAGTCAAACAGACTATACTGCGATGTCTTAGAGTCAAACAGACTATAATGCGATGTCTTAGAGTCAAACAGACTATACTGCGATGTCTTAGAGTCAAACAGACTATACTGCGATGTCTTAGAGTCAAACAGACTATACTGCGATGTCTTAGAGTCAAACAGACTATCTCCAGACTTGCAATTGAACTTATTGTGAAAACTAAATAACTTTTATTTTAAAAAAAGACTGAAAAGGATACAAAACGGGGATTGTGCTAATCACATTTCACCAGTCTTGTTTATAATACAAGTTATTAGTTTGGGCAACAAGTTCCATAATACCTCAATGGACTATCTGGAGTAAGCTCCTTTTGACTCTAAGGCACTGACTATTACTATTGACTAAAAAAAAGTTGAACAATTGATTGAGAGAGCTTCTTCTTTCAAATGTTCAGATTACGTATTGTGGATATGGCCTGCTGCAAACAAAGCCAATTTACACAGATGTTTACTGGTAGTCAATCAGCTGCCTTGTTGTCTATCTAACTATCAAATCAAATCAAAATCACTTTATTATCTCCCAAGGAGAAATTCCGTCCAGGTGCCAGAATAACAAAGACATCGACATTCAGCATGCATGAATATAAGCACATTTTGACTTAAAAAGATACATAAAATGTATACGAACATAGACCTTTAGGACGCTACAAAATACACATGACATGTGGATACATACAAGTCTAAGGATAAGCACGCAGTTACTTTTAACACGATGAACACACATTTAAGCCTAAAAGGATCATGAGTTTAGGAGGTGGATTGATCTACGGATGAAGGATTTCTGTGCCCTGGAGTTGACTTTAAAAGCTTTGTAGCAGCGTCTAGAAGGTAATAATTCATAATGTTTGTTAAAAACATGGGAGGTGTCATTTACAATCCTCCTGGCTTTATGCTTGGTTCGTCTTTCGTACATCTCATTCAAACCCATCTCTCTCTTTCTGACAACTTTGCTACACACATTCACCACATCATCCAACACTCGCTTGTTCTTCACACACAGACTTCCAAATCAACACGTAAAGGAAACAGTAAGCACAGACTCTATCTATCTATATTACAGTGGAACCTCCCTTATAAGACTCCCTCCCACACAAGACCTGCTTCTCTGAGACATTGCCCGTCTTTGTAAGTATTAAAATTACCTCTCTTAAAAGACCCCTCCCTTATAAGACCTCATTTTGGATGATTTTTAAAGGTGTTATAAGGGAGGTTCCACTGTAGTATAATGAACTAACCCATACCTTCATGGTAGCCAGCTTGGCCTCCACGCTATAGCGATCTCCAGCGATGTCCCCGCACCAAGCCAGCTTCTCCTTAGCGGCGGTGAGCCAGCGGGCGTGCTGCTGCTGGGCCTCCTGACAGTGCTGGTCCAGGGCGCCCACCAGAGTGTCATCGATCCGCTCCGCCCGACCCACCAAAGACTCAAACTTCTTGCCCAGAACGTTGGCGTCTTTGGCTAAGCTGGACATCTCCACGGAGGGGTACTTGTTCAGCAGGACTTGGGTCTTGTCCTGAATGGCCAGCATTTTCTTCTTGTGCGAGGCAAGTTCGTCTTGAAGATGCTGTACGTTAAACACACACACAAAAGGGGGGTTATCATTGAGGGGCATTTGTTGAGCAGAACTTGAGTTTTGTCCTCAATGGCCAGCATTAAAAAATGAAAGTGTTTTTTATTGAGGACTATTTCAAGGGGTAATTGCCTGAACGTGCTATCACCTTTCTTGTTTCCTTTTGTGATAACACGTTTAGGCAATTACCCCTCAAATTGTGTTGAATAGGACTCGACTTGGGTTTTGTTCTGAATGGCCAGGTTTTCTTCTTGTGGGAGGCAAGTTCGTCTTGAAGATGCTGTACGCTAAACACACACACACACAAAAGGGAGCAGAACTTGAGATTTGTCCGGAATGGCCAGGACTTTCATCTTGGGGGAGGCAAGTTTATCTTGAAGATGCTGTACACACACACACACACACACACACACACACACACACACACACACACACACACACACACACACACACACACACACACACACCCACACAAAAAGGGGGTATTATTGAGGGGTATTTGTTGAGCAAACTTGAGTTTTGTCCGGAATGGCCAGGACTTTCATCTTGGGGGAGGGACATCTTGAAGATGCTATTGGATTAAAACATGAATTTGTTCTTTATATTGAGGACTATTTGTTGAATAGGACTTGACTTGAGTCTTGTCCTGAATGGCCAAGGTTTTCTTCTTGTGGGAGGCAAGTTTATCTTGAAGATGCTGTCGGTGGAACAAAAAAGAACAGGGTTCATTTATTGAATAACTTGAGGAATGTGTGTGTGCCTGTTGTATGTGAGCGTGCGTGAATGAGAGAGTATGTGCATGTGCATGCAAGCGTCTGTGTGACAGAAAGGGGGGAAGAAGACCCGGGGGAAAAGAGGAAAAAGAAAGAGAGAATGTGTGTGTTTATGTGTTTGCGTGTTGGGAGAGACAGAGAGAAAGAAATAGAAAGAAGAGCTAAGAGACTGAGAAGAGGATCCAGCAAGAGATGTACAGAGAGAGTAAGAAGGGGAGGAGCAAGAGATACTCAGACACAGAGAGTAAGAAGGGGAGGAGACAGATACTCAGACACAGAGAGTAAGAAGGGGAGGAGACAGATACTCAGACACAGAGAGTAAGAAGGGGAGGAGACAGACACTCAGACACAGAGAGTAAGAAGGGGAGGAGACAGATACTCAGACACAGAGAGTAAGAAGGGGAGGAGACAGATACTCAGACACAGAGAGTAAGAAGGGGAGGAGACAGATACTCAGACACAGAGAGTAAGAAGGGGAGGAGCAAGAGATACTCAGACACAGAGAGTAAGAAGGGGAGGAGACAGATACTCAGACACAGAGAGTAAGAAGGGGAGGAGACAGATACTCAGACACAGAGAGTAAGAAGGGGAGGAGACAGATACTCAGACACAGAGAGTAAGAAGGGGAGGAGAGAGATACTCAGACACAGAGAGTAAGAAGGGGAGGAGACAGATACTCAGACACAGAGAGTAAGAAGGGGAGGAGACAGATACTCAGACACAGAGAGTAAGAAGGGGAGGAGACAGATACTCAGACACAGAGAGTAAGAAGGGGAGGAGACAGATACTCAGACACAGAGAGTAAGAAGGGGAGGAGACAGATACTCAGACACAGAGAGTAAGAAGGGGAGGAGACAGATACTCAGACACAGAGAGTAAGAAGGGGAGGAGACAGATACTCAGACACAGAGAGTAAGAAGGGGAGGAGACAGATACTCAGACACAGAGAGTAAGAAGGGGAGGAGACAGATACTCAGACACAGAGAGTAAGAAGGGGAGGAGACAGATACTCAGACACAGAGAGTAAGAAGGGGAGGAGACAGATACTCAGACACAGAGAGTAAGAAGGGGAGGAGACAGATACTCAGACACAGAGAGTAAGAAGGGGAGGAGACAGATACTCAGACACAGAGAGTAAGAAGGGGAGGAGACAGATACTCAGACACAGAGAGTAAGAAGGGGAGGAGACAGATACTCAGACACAGAGAGTAAGAAGGGGAGGAGACAGATACTCAGACACAGAGAGTAAGAAGGGGAGGAGACAGATACTCAGACACAGAGAGTAAGAAGGGGAGGAGATAGATACTCAGACACAGAGAGTAAGAAGGGGAGGAGACAGATACTCAGACACAGAGATTAAGAAGGGGAGGAGACAGATACTCAGACACAGAGAGTAAGAAGGGAAGGAGAAAGAGATACTCAGACACAGAGACTAAGCAAGAGAGAGGCAAAGACATAGACACAGTGGTAGAGAGAGCAAAACAACAAAAATCCCTCAACAGGCCAGCTCACCTTGCAGTCTCCCAGCCTCTGGATGATGTCAGAATCCTGTCCAGAAATATCGTCACATTTGGACAGCACCTCCTTCAGTTTGTTCATCCACTCCGTCTCCTCCTGCATGGCCTGCTGCAAGTCCTGCTGCTCCTCAGAAAAGTTTGACATGGTTGCCGAAAGCTGATTGGCCAATCCAGAGGCCCGTTCGAATTTCTCCTCGACCTCTCGTCGGTTGGCTTCCAGGGCAGGGATTGTCTGCCCCTGGTTCAGCTTGCTGAGGTCGCTGATTTTCTGGGCCACGTCCGACATGACTTGGGCGTAGTAAGGTGCTTCTTCCTACGAAGAGAGAGACAGCAGTTCAACTCATTCCGGACGAATTCCAAGAACACTCAGGAGAATGCCAGTCTAAGCCTAATTCCGAGTATTCTTTGAACAGCGATTTCTAAGTCTAAAACTTGTCTGAATCCATGTTTTTTCAATCCAAACCATGTTTTTCAAGTTACTTCTCTTTGTCACTCTTCCAGTCTTCGTTTCACTTATGTTTGGCACTTCTATTTCCTTTGTTAATAATGCATAACACAACGGGCCCTACATGAGCTTCACTTATGCTTGGCACTTCTGTTTCCTTTGTTAATAATGCATAACACAACTGGCCCTACATGAGCTTCACTTATGCTTGGCCCTTCTATTTCCTTTGTTAATAATGCATAACACAACTGGCCCTACATGAGCTTCACTTATGCTTGGCACTTCTGTTTCCTTTGTTAATAATGCATAACACAACTGGCCCTACATGAGCTTCACTTATGCTTGGCCCTTCTATTTCCTTTGTTAATAATGCATGACACAATGGGCCCTACATGAGCTTCACTTATGTTTGGCACTTCTGTTTCCTTTGTTAATAATGAATGACACAATGGGCCCTACATGAGCTTCACTTATGTTTGGCCCTTCTATTTCCTTTGTTAATAATGCATGACACAATGGGCCCTACATGAGCTTCACTTATGTTTGGCACTTCTGTTTCCTTTGTTAATAATGCATGACACAACTGGCCCTACATGAGCTTCACTTATGCTTGGCACTTCTGTTTCCTTTGTTAATAATGAATGACACAATGGGCCCTACATGAGCTTCACTTATGCTTGGCCCTTCTATTTCCTTTGTTAATAATGCATGACACAATGGGCCCTACATGAGCTTCACAAAATGCTCCAAAAGTTGTTTTGTTTAAAAGTGATACATGTAATAATAAGGAGACTAATAATTCCGATTCAAATGCAAGTCATCACGATTTTAAAGTCAAAATTAAACCTGGATCAACCAGTAATGTTGAAAATGAATCAAAGATTGATGCGAGTTTTGTTGCATTTTTTATTTGTAATATTTTTTCTAGGCAACCCCAGGCCAGCAATGATGTTTGCCTCAGGCAGTGATGTCTGGAAGGGGTTATACTGTTTTCTAGTCAACCCCAGGCCAGTAATGATGTTTGCCTCAGGCAGTGATGTCTTGAAGGGGTTATACTGTTTTATAGTCAACCCCAGGCCAGCAATGATGTTTGCCTCAGGCAGTGATGTCTTGAAGGGGTTATACTGTTTTATAGTCAACCCCAGGCCAGCAATGATGTTTCCTCAGGCAGTGATGTCTTGAAATATACTGTTTTCTAGTCAACCCCAGGCCAGTAATGATGTTTGCCTCAGGCAGTGATCTTGAAGGGGTTATACTGTTTTCTAGTCAACCCCAGGCCAGCAATGATGTTTGCCTCAGGCAGTGATGTCTTGAAGGGGTTATACTGTTTTCTAGTCAACCCCAGGCCAGCAATGATGCCCTCAGGCAGTGATGTCTTGAAGGGGTTATACTGCTAGTCAACCCCAGGCAATGATGTTTGCCTCAGGCAGTGATATCTTGAAGGGGTTATACTGTTTTATAGTCAACCCCAGGCCAGCTAATGATGTTTGCCTCATGCAGTGATGTCTTGAAGGGGTTATACTGTTTTCTTAACCCCAGGCCAGTAATGATGTTTGCCTCAGGCAGTGATGTCTGGAAGGGGTTATACTGTTTTATAGTCAACCCCAGGCCAGTAATGATGTTTGCCTCAGGCAGTGATGTCTGGAAGGGGTTATACTGTTTTATAGTCAACCCCAGGCCAGCAATGATGTTTGCCTCAGACACTGATGTCTGGAAGGGGTTATACTGTTTTATAGTCAACCCCAGGCCAGCAATGATGTTTGCCTCTTGATGTCTGGAATATACTGTTTTATAGTCAACCCCAGGCCAGTAATGATGTTTGCCTTCACTGATGTCTTGAAGGGGTTATACTGTTTTTAGTAACTCCAGGCCAGTAATGATGTTTGCCTCCTACATGATGTCTTCAGGGGTTATACTGTTTTTCCAGGCCAGTACTGATGTTTGCCTTTGATGTCTGGAAGGGGTTATACTGTTTTCTAGTCAACCCCAGGCCAGTAATGATGTTTGCCTCAGGCAGTGAGTCTTGAAGGGGTTATACTGTATGCTTGGCCAGCAATGATGTTTGCCTCAGACACTGATGTCTGGAAGGGGTTATACTGTTTTATAGTCAACCCCAGGCCAGCAATGATGTTTGCCTCAGCTGATGTCTGGAAGGGGTTATACTGTTTTATAGTCAACCCCAGGCCAGTAATGATGTTTGCCTCAGACACTGATGTCTTGAAGGGGTTATACTGCATAGTCAACTCCAGGCCAGTAATGATGTTTGCCTCACACTGATGTCTGGAAGGGGTTATACTGTTTTATAGTCAACCCCAGGCCAGTTGATGTTTGCCTTTGTCTGGAAGGGGTTATACTGTTTTCTAGTCAACCCCAGGCCAGTAATGATGTTTGCCTCAGGCAGTGATGTCTGGAAGGGGTTATACTGTTTTATAGTCAACCCCAGGCCAGTAATGATGTTTGCCTCAGGCAGTGATGTCTGGAAGGGGTTATACTGTTTTATAGTCAACCCCAGGCCACAATGATGTTTGCCTCAGGCAGTGATGTCTTGAAGGGGTTATACTGTTTTATAGTCAACCCCAGGCCAGTAATGATGTTTGCCTCAGGCAGTGATGTCTTGAAGGGGTTATACTGTTTTATAGTCAACCCCAGGCCAGCAATGATGTGTGCCTCAGGCAGTGATGTCTGGAAGGGGTTATACTGTTTTCTAGTCAACCCCAGGCCAGTAATGATGTTTGCCTCAGGCACTGATGTCTTGAAGGGGTTATACTGTTTTCTAGTCAACCCCAGGCCAGTAATGATGTTTGCCTCAGGCAGTGATGTCTTGAAGGGGTTATACTGTTTTATAGTCAACCCCAGGCCAGTAATGATGTTTGCCTCAGGCAGTGATGTCTTGAAGGGGTTATACTGTTTTATAGTCAACCCCAGGCCAGCAATGATGTGTGCCTCAGGCAGTGATGTCTTGAAGGGGTTATACTGTTTTATAGTCAACCCCAGGCCAGCAATGATGTTTGCCTTGATGTCTTGAAGGGGTTATACTGTTTTATAGTCAACCCCAGGCCACAATGATGTGTGCCTCAGGCAGTGATGTCTTGAAGGGGTTATACTGTTTTATAGTCAACTTCTGATTTCCTTTGTTATGATAATGCATCAGACACAATGGGCCCTACATGAAGTTATACTGTTTTATAGTCAACCCCAGGCCTAATGATGTTTGCCTCAGGCAGTGATGTCTTGAAGGGGTTATACTGTTTTATAGTCAACCCCAGGCCAGTAATGATGTTTGCCTCAGGCAGTGATGTCTTGAAGGGGTTATACTGTTTTATAGTCAACCCCAGGCCAGTAATGATGTTTGCCTCAGGCAGTGATATCTTGAAGGGGTTATACTGCATAGTCAACCCCAGGCCACAATGATGTTTGCCTCAGGCATGATGTCTGGAAGGGGTTATACTGTTTTCTAGTCAACCCCAGGCCAGTAATGATGTTTGCCTCAGGCAGTGATGTCTTGAAGGGGTTATACTAATAGTCAACCCCAGGCCAGTAATGATGTTTGCCTCAGGCAGTGATGTCTTGAAGGGGTTATACTGTTTTATAGTCAACCCCAGGCCAGTAATGATGTTTGCCTCAGACAGTGATGTCTGGAAGGGGTTATACTGTTTTATAGTCAACCCCAGGCCAGTAATGATGTTTGCCTCAGGCAGTGATGTCTTGAAGGGGTTATACTGTTTTATAGTCAACCCCAGGCCAGTAATGATGTTTGCCTCACTGATGTCTGGAAGGGGTTATACTGTTTTATAGTCAACCCCAGGCCAGTAATGATGTTTGCCTCAGGCACTGATGTCTGGAAGGGGTTATACTGTTTCCTAGTCAACCCCAGGTTAATGATGTTTGCCTCAGACACTGATGTCTGGAAGGGGTTATACTGTTTTATAGTCAACCCCAGGCCTTCAATGATGTTTGCCTCAGGCACTGATGTCTGGAAGGGGTTATACTGTTTTATAGTCAACCCCAGGCCACAATGATGTTTGCCTCACACTGATGTCTGGAAGGGGTTATACTGTTTTTAGTCAACCCCAGGCCAGTAATGATGTTTGCCTTGATGTCTTGAAGGGGTTATACTGTTTTATAGTCAACCCCAGGCCAGCAATGATGTTTGCCTCAGGCAGTGATGTCTGGAAGGGGTTATACTGTTTTATAGTCAACCCCAGGCCAGTAATGATGTTTGCCTCAGGCAGTGATTGTTCTGGAAGGGGTTTATAATAGTCAACTCCAGGCCACAATGATGTTTGCCTCAGGCACTGATGAAGGGGTTATACTTAATGATGTTTGCCTTTGGCCTGATGTCTTGAAGGGGTTATACTGTTTTATAGTCAACCCCAGGCCAGCAATGATGTTTGCCTCAGGCAGTTGTCTTGAAGGGGTTATACTGTTTTATAGTCAACCCCAGGCCAGCAATGATGTTTGCCTCAGGCAGTGATGTCTTGAAGGGGTTATACTGTTTTCTAGTCAACCCCAGGCCAGTAATGATGTTTGCCTCAGGCACTGAATGAAGGGGTTATACTGTTTTCTAGTCAACCCCAGGCCAGCAATGATGTTTGCCTCAGGCAGTGATGTCTTGAAGGGGTTATAAATAGTCAACCCCAGGCCAGCAATGATGTTTGCCTCAGGCAGTGATGTCTTGAAGGGGTTATACTGTTTTCTAGTCAACCCCAGGCCAGCAATGATGTTTGCCTCAGGCACTGATGTCTTGAAGGGGTTATACTGTTTTCTAGGCAACCCCAGGCCAGTAATGATGTTTGCCTCAGGCAGTGATGTCTTGAAGGGGTTATACTGTTTTATAGGCAACCCCAGGCCAGTAATGATGTTTGCCTCAGGCAGTGATGTCTTGAAGGGGTTATACTGTTTTATAGTCAACCCCAGGCCAGTAATGATGTTTGCCTCAGGCAGTGATGTCTTGAAGGGGTTATACTGTTTTCTAGTCAACCCCAGGCCAGTAATGATGTTTGCCTCAGGCACTGATGTCTTGAAGGGGTTATACTGTTTTCTAGTCAACCCCAGGCCAGTAATGATGTTTGCCTCAGGCAGTGATGTCTTGAAGGGGTTATACTGTTTTCTAGTCAACCCCAGGCCAGTAATGATGTTTGCCTCAGGCAGTGATGTCTTGAAGGGGTTATACTGTTTTCTAGTCAACCCCAGGCCAGTAATGATGTTTGCCTCAGGCACTGATGTCTGGAAGGGGTTATACTGTTTTATAGTCAACCCCAGGCCAGTAATGATGTTTGCCTCAGGCAGTGATGTCTTGAAGGGGTTATACTGTTTTCTAGTCAACCCCAGGCCAGTAATGATGTTTGCCTCAGGCACTGATGTCTTGAAGGGGTTATACTGTTTTATAGTCAACCCCAGGCCAGCAATGATGTTTGCCTCAGGCACTGATGTCTGGAAGGGGTTATACTGTTTTATAGTCAACCCCAGGCCAGCAATGATGTTTGCCTCAGGCAGTGATATCTGGAAGGGGTTATACTGTTTTCTAGTCAACCCCAAGCCAGCAATGATGTTTGCCTCAGGCAGTGATATCTGGAAGGGGTTATACTGTTTTATAGTCAACCCCAGGCCAGCAATGATGTTTGCCTCAGGCAGTGATATCTTGAAGGGGTTAAACACAATGAAGGACAATGAATTAGAAAACAGAGAATAACAAAATAAGTCATCAATGTATGTAAGGTACTGTCTTGCTAAAAGAAAAATGTCCCACCTGAACGTAAACTAATCTCAATCTCTGCTGATTGGTTTTTGCCTTCTCTTCTTTTAGAAAAAAATATATATCACATTTCAAAATAGACTGAGCAAGGAAAATCACTTAATTTCAAGTAAATAAAATGAAACACAACTAGACATTTGGGGCTTTTTTTTCAAGCAAACCTCTGTGAAATATTATAAAAATGATTGCAAATTAAACACCTGTTAAAATAATTGAAAACCAAAAGTCGGTAACTCGCTTTGTCTTTGACGGAGCTGACGAAAGAGAAACAATGTGCTCTTGAAAATGATTTTGGCTAAAGACACACTGACCCGAAAAACGTTCTTTCTAAAAATGCATAGATATCACTGAGATAAATTGTTCTGCATAAACCGCACCACAGTTTCCTTTGGTTACCCACAAATCGAGTGTCAAAGGTGGTCATTTTTACCTGGATTTTTTTTACCAGTTGTGACTCCCATACAAATTCCCCCACATTTAAAACGATACAGCACTTTAAAGAGCAGCCTCAGGGGAATTTGTATGTGGGTCACACTTGGCCATACACAATCCAGGGACTTCATTTTGCTGGGTCCGTGTGTTTTTAAGGACTTAATAAATGAGAGAAGAAAAAAAAATCAGTGACCTTGAATTTGGTGAGTCTGGCCTCCACAGTGACAGCGTCATCAAAATGTTTGACACTGTCATCCAGCTTTGTCAGCATGGAGTTGACCCAGCCAGCCAGCTCATCGTTCGATGATGACACCTGGTCCCAGCACACCATCTGAGCTTCAAGGTTCTCCCTGTGAGAGTCCACCACCTGTAGGAATGAATAAATCATCATCATCGTCATCATCATCATTCAGCTCATCGTTCGATGACGACACCTGGTCCCAGCACACCATCTGAGCTTCAAGATTCTCCCTGTGAGAGTCCACCACCTATAGGAATGAATAAATCAACATCATCATCATCATCATCGTTCAGCTCGTCGCTCGATGACGACACCTGGTCCCAGCACACCATCTGAGCTTCAAGGTTCTCCATGTGAGAGTCCACCACCTGTAGGATAAATAAATCATCATCATCATCATCATCATCGTTCAGCTCGTGATTTGTGGAAGACACCTGGTCCCAGCACACCATCTGAGCTTCAAGGTTCTCCCTGTGAGAGTCCACCACCTGTAGGATAAATAAATCATCATCATCATCATCATCAGCTTCAAGGTTCTCGTTCAGCTCGTCGCTCGATGACGACACCTGGTCCCAGCACACCATCTGAGCTTCAAGGTTCTCCATGTGAGAGTCCACCACCTGTAGGATAAATAAATCATCATCATCATCGTTCAGCTCGTCGCTCGATGACGACACCTGGTCCCAGCACACCATCTGAGCTTCAAGGTTCTCCATGTGAGAGTCCACCACCTGTAGGATAAATAAATCATCATCATCATCGTTCAGCTCGTCGCTCGATGACGACACCTGGTCCCAGCACACCATCTGAGCTTCAAGGTTCTCCCTGTGAGAGTCCACCACATGTAGGATTAATAAATCATCATCATCATCATTCATCATCGTTCAGCTCGTGATTTGTGGAAGACACCTGGTCCCAGCACACCATCTGAGCTTCAAGGTTCTCCCTGTGAGAGTCCACCACCTGTAGGATAAATAAATCATCATCATCATCATCATCGTCATCGTCATCATCATCATCATCATGAGTGTGTATTTAGCTTTTCTGCTGTGTTTTCTGCTGATAAACGTATTGATGACTGTGATTGCTTTTAGTCTAACTAATTATCTTTTATTAGGCATGTGTACGTATAATTGTATTCATTTTAGTTCATTGTATTATTGCGGAAGAGAAGGGTGGGTTTGGAGAGAGGAGGTAGATGGTGGGAGGGGATTGAGAGAGGAGAGTGGAGGGAGGAGGGAGGGACAGGAGGAGGGAGAGAGGGGGAGAGAGAGTCATAGAGAGAGAGAGATGTTTTGGTTTGATTGTTCAAATAGGGTCTATAATGTTTCATTGCCAAAGCCCTGTGATGAGATGATGTTGATGGTAAGGGTGGAGGGTTGCATGAAAGTGAGCGCGTAAGCGGGCGTACAGTTGTTAAAGTGAGCAGGGCGTGTGAAGTGTGAAAGAAACTTTTAAAGCATGTAATTACAATTTATTTTGTTATTTTATAAATTGTTTGGTTTCTTGTGTGTATATTTGATGTGTCCGCAGGAAAATTATCCTTGTTTTTATGAGGACAAAATAAAAGTTGAGTTGAGTTGAGTTGAGTTGAGTTGAGTCATCATTCAGCTGGTCATTTGCGGAAGACACCTGCGCCCAGCATCGCCACCCACGTTTCTAAGTTCTCCATGCGAGATTCTATCACCTTGTGGGAATAATAACGGTAATGACTATAAGAATCCGGATGCCAATAATGATGAAAATGGTTAGCATGACACAAAGAAGAAAAAGAGGAGGAAGAAGAAGAAATAAATTAAGATAGCATTTAATTACTCTGTTTAGCCGACCGTCACAATTTTGTCTGTGCATTTTTTTCTTCTTGTTGCCCTATCTAATGAATAGTTATTTTTGTATGTGACTTGGAAAAATAAAAATGCAGTTTAAACCAAGAACAACAAGAACAAGAACAAGAACAAGAACAACAAAATCAAAAGCAACCTAGACAATAACAATGACAATCTTCATAATGATATGAACAACAACACTATCAATGACGATGATGTAGACGATAGCAACAATGATGACAATCATAATAATGATGATTCACCTTGTTAGCGGTCTCCCAGTGGTGGTTGGTTCGGTCCAGGTCCTGTTCCATGATGTTTGGGTTAAAGGCGGGCACCTTACGCAGGGCCTCCAGCAGCTGAACACCTTTGTTGTTCATGTGGTCCAGCTGAGTCTGGTTGGCGTGGAGCTCAAACTCCGCATTCTGCACAATTTAAAGAGAGAGAGAGAGGGAGAGGGAGAGGGAGAGAGGGGGGAGAGAGAGAGAGAGAGAGAGAGAGAGAGAGAGAGAGAGAGAGAGAGAGATACACAATGGACATGTCATCCAATCACCATGTGTGTGTATTGGGAAGATGAGAAGTGTTAATCAAAATGCAACTTGTCTAATTCTGGTTAGCCTGTACCTCAAGTTCTGTATTCTTTTCTACAGAAAAGCATCCGACTTTTCTTTTCTCTTCTTAATCATAAACCATACTTTCTTTCTAATGTCAAAGAATTTCTTTTCTGAGTATCAATACTGTTGTCTTTGTTATTTAACAACATTTTCTGAGAGCTAATCTTCATTTTTTTCACAAACAAAAACCACTACTTTGTTCCTGTTCTAAGCATCAATACTGAAATGTTCTTTTTCTTATTTAACGAGAATTTTTTGGAGATCTAATTTTCAATTTTCTCCAACATAACCAGTACAGTGGAACCTCCCTTATAAGACTCCCTCCCATATAAGACCTACTTCTCTGAGACATTGCCCTTCTTTGTAAGTATTAAAATTACCTCCCTTATAAGACCTCATTTTGGCTGATTTTTGAATGTCTTCTAAGGGAGGTTCCACTGTACTTTGTTCTTTTTGCTCACCAAACAACCATCAGTCAAGCCTGTTTCCAGAACATACCTTGTGTTGGTCCAGCGCCTTCTTGACGTCCGCCTGGTTGGTGAAAGCGATGTCCTGTTCCACCACAGGGCTGACTGACTCCAGCACTCGGCCCACGCCCTGCTTGGCGTCATTGTACGACTGCCACAGGTTGGACACCCCGCTGTAGCACTGGTGCTGTTCGCCTAGCTTACGCTGAATTCGCTCCCACACCTCGCTCACCTGAAATATCATCATCATCATGGTCATTGTCATCATCATCATTATTATCATGATCATCAAAGTTAGTCACTTTTGCTTAGCATCATTCAAGGTTGAATATGCCATTGTAGCATTGGTGCTGTTCGCCTAGCTTACGCTGAATTCGCTCCCACACCTCACTCACCTGAAATATCATCATCATCATTATCATGGTCATTGTCATCATCATCATTATTATCATGATCATCAAAGTTAGTCACTTTTGCTTAGCATCATTCAAGGTTGAATATGCCATTGTAGCACTGGTGCTGTTCGCCTAGCTTACGCTGAATTCGCTCCCACACCTCACTCACCTGAAATATTATCATCATCATCATTATCATGGTCATTGTCATCATCATCATTATTATCATGATCATCAAAGTTAGTCACTTTTGCTTAGCATCATTCAAGGTTGAATATGCCATTGTAGCATTGGTGCTGTTCGCCTAGCTTACGCTGAATTCGCTCCCACACCTCGCTCACCTGAAATAGCAGCACAATAATTATCATCATCATCAGTATTAGCATTATCATATTAGATCATTACATGACTTCTCCACCCGGGGGGATACTGGGGGGTCTTTTGCATAAATAGTTCCCCCACCTTCTGGAAGATCTGTGCTTGTAACTTCCTCTAATCTGTCACTCTCTTTGACTCTGCCTTTCCCTTTGCATACTGTCATCTACTATCTTTCTGCCTTACCGGTCCATTCTTCTGCCTTTTTTCACGAAACACTTTTAAAAACATTTCCTCCAGCCGAAGTCGGACTTGCTGGGCCTAACTATTTCTTAGTTAGGCGCATAACGGCAGCATGACACATATGCGCTCATAATTGACAGGAAACTGTTTGAGTGATGAAAGAAGAAGAAGATTACATGACTTGCCCAGCCTGAATACTGGTGCTGTTCGCCTAGCTTATGTTGAATCCACACCTCGCTCACCTGAAATAATGATATGTTTTAATATTTAAACTTATTAGTAGTTTGAGGTTTGCCTGTCTGTAATCAAAGAAATGATAAATATACCTGTAAAGAAACCAATGAAAATATGTCCAGGTTGTTTCAATGAAGATGATAAACCGGCCATTAACTGATTACATAGCAGAACTTACTAAAGAAAACATGAATAAGTACACAGACACACACACACACACACACACAGACAAAGACACACAAACTGACCTGGGACAGGTGTGACTGTACTTGTGCTGATTTGGAGGGGTCAGCGTGCATGATCTGTCTGCCCAGTTCACGTAGCTGTTCGTATTCTGGGTTGTGGGAGAACATGTCATCGCGAATGTCCTGCACACATCAAGAGTAAAAATCATCATCATCATCATCAACATCATCATCATCATCAACACCATCACCATCAACATCATCATCATCATCAACATCATCGTCACCATCATCATCATCATCATCATCATCATCATCACCATAATCATCATCATCATGTCTGCCCAGTTCACGTAGCTGTTCGTGTTCTGGGTTGTGGGAGAACATGTCATCACAATGCCCTGCACACATTAAGAGTAAAAATCATCATCATCATCATCAACATCATCATCATCATCGTCATCATCATGTCTGCCCAGTTCATGTAGTTGTTCGTGTTCTGGGTTTGTGGGAGAACATGTCATCACAATGCCCTGCACACATCAAGAGTAAAAATCATCATCATCATCATCATCATCATCATCATCATCATCATCATGTCTGCCCAGTTCACGTAGCTGTTCGTGTTCTGGGTTGTGGGAGAACATGTCATCACAATGCCCTGCACACATTGCCACTAACAATCTGCAATAAAGAACTGAATCCAATCACATAATAATTCCAATCAACAACAAAACACTGTAGCATGAAGGAACTAGTAACTAAGTACTTTTTTTCTCAATTTTATAAATAAGTTCCTACCCTCAACTTACCAGATTATCAGAAAATGAACTTGCCACATTGAACTTTGCTTCCCTTTTGCTAACCCTGCTCAGTTTTATATCATCAGAATCTTCACATCGATGAAGGCGGATGATTGATGGAAGAAGAATTGAATAATAGCCTTCATAGGCTCCTTCAACGTAACTGATACAGATCTGTCTGTCTGTTAATCCTCCCCAACCTACCTTCTCTCTGTCTCCCTGTCTCCCGCCTCTCTCTCTCTCTATCACTCCAATCTCTCAGACTAGACAGCTAGTCTCCCTCTCTTTCTACCTCTTTTTTTCTCCGAGTCTCTCTCTCCTGCTCTCTCTTCAGTACTTGATACCCCTTCTCCCCAAATCCCATATTGAAAAGAACCTATGTGTTTAGTCAATAAAATGTCAATAAAAAGTCTCTCTCAGTCTGTCTGTCTCCCTCTCTTTCTCTCTCTCATTTACCTCAATTTATCTGACCAGGTCCTTAATGCCCTGCAGTGAGGATGACCCTGATTTGGCCTTGCCTATCCTGGACTCCACCTTCAACTCTTCTAGCCCCATGAGCACATCACACTTCACTCCCACCTCTGAGTTCCTTTACACGCTAAGTCCTTCAACTCTTCTACTCTAGCCCCATGAGCACATCACATTTCACTCCCACCTCTGAGTTCCTTTACACGCTAAGTCCTTCAACTCTTCTACTCTAGCCCCATGAGCACATCACATTTCACTCCCACCTCTGAGTTCCTTTACACGCTAAGTCCTTCAACTCTTCTACTCTAGCCCCATGAGCACATCACATGTCACTCCCACCAAATGCAAAGACATTCACTGCCAAGTGGCCTGCCATGTGTTTGTCTATTTTCAGAGCTTATGTCAGTGATTTGTTTCCATTAAAGCAACGCTTGCGCACTAAAAAAAATAGACACTCCCCTCTTGTCAAGAATGGAAAACACATGATGCCAGAAGAGCTAAACAACTAAACAATTGTACTGACCTCGATTTCTCCGACCAGGTCCTTAATGCCCTGCAGTGAGGATGACCCTGGCTTGGCCTCGCCTATCCGGGACTCCACCTGCTGGAGAGCTCTGACCAGGACGTCTTTACGCTCTCCAAAGGCGTCGCTCAGCTGCAGCAGCTCTCCTAGATGCTCCTCTTTCTGCGAGGCCGTCTGGCCCACCGAGCCGCACAGGGCTTCCAAGGCCTGGGCAAAATAAGAAGACATGTTGTAAGCACACAAAATATACATTAGATATTATCATAATGTATGCATATAACATAGTCACAAAGCTGGAGCAGTTCTCCCACATGCTCCTCTTTCTGTGAGGCCGTCTGGCCCACAGGGTTTCCAAGGCTTGGGAAAATCAGATGACAAGTTATAAGCACGCAAAATATGCATTAGATATTGCAATAATGTACATGTAAAAAAAGCAAACTTAAAAAAAAAAAAGATTCTTCTTCTCCCTCTTTCATAAAGTTTATGTTGAAGTATCCCACTTCAACTTTGTGAAGACTCTGATACTCTAAATGAGGGGGTTTCCACTAATAACCAAGTCAAAGTGAGGTGACTGCCCAGATGATCAGCCTCAAAGGGAAGGGGGAAGGGGAGGAGAGTGAATGGGGAGGGGAAAGAGGGAGGAGGGGGGTGGGATATGAGGGGGACGGCGAGGGGAGCGAGCGTTAGATCCGGGCTTTGAATTCCTCCACCGAGGCTGATGTAATTGCCTCTGGTGGAAGACAGTTCCACTCCGCCACAGCCCTAGGGAAGAAGGAGAACTTCCTGTAATTGGTCTTGCACGCAGGAAGTAAGTAGGCTGCGGCGTGCATCTGTCTTGAGCGACGAGTCGGAGGGTGGGGGACTGGCCTGTGGGGAGTGTTGATGGCCACCTCTCCTTGATGAAACTTGAAGAAGTCTAGCAGAACGCCGCCTGTCCTTGAGGGGGGGGCATTGCAGCTGAGTCAGCATGTTTTTGACGCTGGATGTCTGGCGATTGACAGCCCAGCCGGCTGCACGGCGTTAGATCCTCTCAATCTTGCCGGTGTTCTTGACTGTGTATGGATCCCAGACGGGTGCTGCATACTCAAGAGTGGGCCTTACCAGGGCTTTGTAAGCTGTTTCTTTGACAGCGATGGAGCCCACCTTCAGGTTTCTGCGTAGAAAGCCAACGGTCTCGTTGGCCTTGTTAGAGATGTGGGAGTCCCAAGAGACATCTTTCGAGATTGAGACCCCCAGGTACTTTGTCTCCTCGACTGTTTGCAGTGTCTGGCCATGGAGATGGTAGTTGCCAGACTGTGTGGTCTTTTTCCTTGACACGTGCATGGTCTGGCATTTTCAGGATGAAATTTCATCTTCCATCTCTCCTCCCATTCAGCCATGTGATCAAGATCCTGCTGGAGGGTCGTGTGGTCTTGATGTGATTCAATGGTCTTGTGGCACAGGATGTCATCAGCGAAAAGCCTGGAGGTTGAGGACAGACGTTCCGGCAAGTCATTGATGTAGAGCATGAAGAGGGTCAGGCCCAACACTGATCCCTGAGGGACACCTGACTCTACTGGGACTGTTTGTGTTCCAGTCAGCTTTGTTCAACTATAACCACAGCACGTTAGAAAGAAAAATGGCTATTCAGGAAAGGGGGGCTAACTTTTATGTTCAGTGGGAAACGCACTGCTCATGATATCTACCATTACCAAGAGCAGCATCCTCTGTGAGGTTCTGTCCTTGATAACCATATGGGTTATCTCTGTCTTTAGTTCTGATCCAAAATGTAAAGTCCTGTGTGTGGCTCTGTCTTTGATGACCATCTGGGCAGAGGTCATCATCATCTATCTCTCTCTCTCTCTCTGTGTCTCTCTCTGTGTCTATGTGACTCACCTGTAGTTCAGATCCAAAATGCAGTGTTCTCTGTGTGGCTCTGTCTTTGATGACCATCTGGGCAGAGGTCATCATCATCTATCTCTCTCTGTGTCTCTCTCTCTCTGTGTCTCTCTGACTCACCTGTAGTTCAGATCCAAAATGCAGTGTTCTCTGTGTGGCTCTGTCTTTGATGACCATCTGGGCAGAGGTCATCATCTCTCTCTCTCTGTGTCTCTCTCTGTGACTCACCTGTAGTTCAGATCCAAAATGTAGTGTTTTCTGTGTGGCCCTGTCTTTGATGACCATCTGGGCAGAGCTCATCATCTCTCTCTGTCTCTCTCTGACTCACCTGTAGTTCAGATCCAAAATGCAGTGTTCTCTGTGTGGCCCTGTCTTTGATGACCATCTGGGCAGAGGTCATCATCTCTCTCTGTCTCTCTCTGACTCACCTGTAGTTCAGATCCAAAATGTAGTGTTTTCTGTGTGGCCCTGTCTTTGATGACCATCTGGGCAGAGGTCATCATCATCTCTCTCTCTGTGTCTCTCTGTGACTCACCTGTAGATCAGATCCAAAATGTAGTGTTCTGTGTGGCCCTGTCTTTGATGACCATCTGGGCAGAGGTAATCATCTCTCTCTGTGTCTGTGACTCACCTGTAGTTCAGATCCAAAATGTAGTGTTCTCTGTGTGGCCCTGTCTTTGATGACCATCTGGGCAGAGGTCATCATCTCTCTCTGTGTCTCTGTGACTCACCTGTAGTTCAGATCCAAAATGTAGTGTTCTCTGTGTGGCCCTGTCTTTGATGACCATCTGGGCAGAGGTCATCATCTCTCTCTGTGTCTCTGTGACTCACCTGTAGTTCAGATCCAAAATGCAGTGTTCTCTGTGTGGCCCTGTCTTTGATGACCATCTGGGCAGAGGTCATCATCTCTCTCTGTGTCTCTGTGACTCACCTGTAGTTCAGATCCAAAATGTAGTGTTCTCTGTGAGGCCCTGTCTTTGATGACCATCTGGGCAGAGGTCATCATCTCTCTCTGTGTCTCTGTGACTCACCTGTAGTTCAGATCCAAAATGTAGTGTTCTCTGTGTGGCCCTGTCTTTGATGACCATCTGGGCAGAGGTCATCATCTCATCCAGGGTCTCTGCATTCTGGTTCCAGGGACTCATCGTTTTCCTCAGCTCTTGGATCTCACCCATGATTTTGGCCACCTGAAACGTGAGAAAGAATGCAACACATTCACTGTCTAAGTTAAAGTAAACAGAAAGTGTGATATTCCGGTGACTTGGTAAATGTAAAGGGCACAGTGTCCTTGACAAGGTCACTCCAAAAGTATATCATTATCAAGGAATTATATGGGTATTATTCAATTGAGTAAAGGCAGTGAAGAAAATCTTCATGATTCTTGTGATCTGATCATCGAACAGGGCTCAATGTAAAAGCACTAACAAACAAGTGGGCATTTGAAGATCAGAATGAAGCTTCAGTATGTCAAATCCATTTCATTAATACTCCATTGTATTAATAATTCAAGTGAAAAGAAAACAGAACAGAGCTCAGCAAAAGCAATATTAATACAGAAATCTCCCATTACAGCTATCCAAATTAGGTTTCTCAATTTGGCCCGAGCTGCCTTGTGAGCGACACTGTATTTCACACACACATACAGAATGACACACACACACACACATACACAGTGACACACACACATACCAACTGACCTCTTCTTTGATGTCCGGAGCAGCCAGCCGTGCCTGGAGGTTCTTCAGTTTGGCCTGAGTGGCCTTGTGAGCGTCGCTGTATTTCACAAACACACACACACACAGTGACGCACACACACACACACAGTGACACATACACACACAGTGACACACACATCAACTGACCTCCTCCTCTTTGATGTCCGGAGCAGCCAGCCGTGCCTGCAGGTTCTTCAGCTTGGCCTGAGCGGCCTTGTGATCGTCGCTGTACTTGCTCCACTGCTGGCACACGTTCTCTCTTTCACCGATTAGGTCCTCCATTTTGGTGTAGCCTTCCACCACCTATCAACGTATCATAACAATGCACTTTACTATAGGCCCTCCATTAGCCTTCAACCACCTGATCAACATATCATAACAATGCACTTTACCATAGGCCCTCCATTTTGGTGTAGCCTTCAACCACCTGATCAACATATCATAGCAATGCACTTTACTATATATATAGCACTACCCCCTGTGGAATATAGGGGGCCTTTTGTACAAACAGTTCCCTCACCTTAAGGAAGTTCTGTGCTTGTAACTTCCTCTAATCTGTCACTCTCTTTGACTCTGCCTTTTCCCTATGCTTACTGTCATCTACTATTCTGCCTTACTGGTCCATTCTCCTGCCTTTGTTCTAGAAATTGTTACGAACATTTTTCCCATCCAAAGACGGACATGCTGAACCTAGCTACTTCTTAGTTAGGCGCCTAATGACAGCATGATGCATCTGCACTTATAATTGACAGGAAACTGAGCGATCGACTAAGAAGCATCATAACAATGTACTTTACTACAGCTCTCTTTCTCACTGAAGCTCAGAGCAGATAGAAGGGGAAAAAGAACAAGCAAAAACAACAGATATAAAAAGAATAAATGCTGCAAATGTTAAAAACTAGGCTACAGAAAGTCATTATGATACAACACAAATATGTGTGAAAACATGCACAACACACACACACGCACAACACACACTCACCACTACAACTGCTCTCCACCATCAGTTAAATAAAACCACAGCTCATTAACTTAGAAATCATGTCTAAAAAGTACACACACACACAAAATGATAATGAAGAACTTGCACAGAAACGAACCTATTTAAACATGATATTTCCAATGATTGTAGGCATACATGCACAACATACATCAGGAAGACCACGCACCTTGTGGAATCTGTCCATGAGCACAGCTCTCTCCTCTTCGCTGCAGTTCTGGATGAGGTCTTTGAATTCCTGCTGCAGGGCTTGGAAGGCTGGGTCCTGATCGTTGCAATCCTTCTTCATGGCCTGAACATGGAGGCAGGAAAGTACAATACAATACAGGCCAGAATCAGGGCTCCCAGGGACCCCCATTTGGGGGTCTATGAAGCACTAACATTCTAAAGGACCCTCTAAAAGAATGTGCAGGGGGTCCCAGGGATGCACTAGAAAAATTATTTTTAGCATTCGCAATGCCACTGGGACCCTCTATCTCGCTTCTAGGGCCCTCTATGCTGTAAGTGAAGGAGTCCCTGGGACCCCTTGTTTTGCGGGACGATTGGGAGCCCTGAGAATACACAAAGACACACACACAAGCATGTGCGCGCGCACACATACATAATAACAACATACAGTATTTATATGGCGCTAAATCTTTATAGAATTCAAATTGATGCGCACACACACGTCAACATTCATAACGCATTCAAACAGAAACGCTATATCAAAACAAACACACACGTTTGACATGAATGGAATACAACAGAAACAGCCCCAAAGGCAAGAGAGAGAGAGAGAGAGAGAGAGAGAGAGAGAGAGAGAGAGAGAGAGAGAGAGAGAGAGAGAGAGAGAGAGAGAGAGAGAGAGAGAGAGAGAGAGAGAGAGAGAGAGAGAGAGAGAGAGAGAGAGAGAGGGGGGAGAGAGAAAGAGAGTGCGCTTCAATGACGGGGGAACAGGTGGGTTTTGAGGTTTGATTTGAAAGCAGAGAGGGTTGGTCGCTGACGGAGGGAAACAGGAAGCTTGTTCCAGGTCGGTCCTGAAACAACATACACACACACACGGCCTAAAGATGGACACAGGAAAGTAGAATACAATACATGTGAGCATAAACAAACACACACACGTGAGCATGCACACACACACTGCCGGAGTCCAGTTTTCTCTGCACCTTCTTCACCCATTTCTTTGTGTCTCTCTATCTTGGGGGCCCCCCCCCCCCCCCCTCTCTCTCCCAAGAGGTCAGAAAGTAAGAGCATACCTTCAATTTTGCCAAGGTATCAGCCACTTCATCGGAATAAATCTCGCTGCCGGAGTCCAGTTTTCTCTGCACCTTCTTGACCCATTTCTCCATGTCGCTGAGTCGGCCGTAGAAGTCTCTGCGGTGCTGCAAAGCGGAGGCCAGCACTTTCTGCCTCTCACCCACAACCGCGTTGGCCTCTTCGAAAGTGCCACGGACCGCGTCTTGTTTCGACTGGAGCACATGCAGGCCTTCTGGGCTGGCGTGGGGAGCCACTTGTTCAAACTGGCGCTGCAAGGCATTGAGCTGGGGCTGTTGGCTGCGGACCTCTTCCTGGAGAGCCTGGAAACACACAGGAAGGCTGTCTGCACTTTTACATAAACTTCCGTATGGAAATCCATCCACCATCCGCAAAATAAAAAATAATAAAAAATCTGGAAGTATGAAATATGAAGGAGTGTGCACATTACACTTGGAGGCCCACCCGCTGACAGGAACCGCCTTGACATAAGCTAGAACACCAAGGCTACATCAAAATGTTGCTATGCTCTGCATAGCTATGCGGGGATTGTTTTTTAGCCATGGCAAGCTCCTAGCATAACACCATCAGTCTAAAATCCTCTGAAGTCGGAGTGTGGCTGCCCACGTGGCGGGGTAATGAAAAACGGTCACACACGTAATGTTCTCATCCCTAGTTGATGTATTTGTGCCATAGTGTTCAAGTGCTTCACTGTTGGGATGATCCCTGGAGTCTTTAACCCTTTCATCGCCACTGTCGCCTCTTGGCACCACAATGATTTAACACCCATCACATGAGGGTCTGGTATCCAGTGACCTTATTATGTTCTTAATCTTGGGAGGTAAGGACAGGCCCTATTTCATGCATGCCAAAGAGGAATCCCCAATATTGCAGACAAAATCTTTTCTCTACCCAGGTAAGTTTAATGGTAAATTTTGGCTGAGGAATTGCTAGCGCTGAAAGGGTTAAGCCCTGGTAAGACAACAACAACAACAACCTATAACAGGAAAGTGTGTGAATGCTGGAAGCAGACCTACCTTGGCCAGGGCCAGCTCATGCTCCAGCACCTGCACATCGGTGGTCCCTGTGTTGGGGTCCTGGGACAGGCGGTTGTGCAGGCCAGACAGGCTCTCCTGGAAGTTCTCCAGCTGGTTGCTGTAGGCGCTCCAGGCTCCATGCATCTTCTCCACCTGAGTCATCATCATCAACGTCATCATCATCATCATCACACAATCATTATCATCACAGTATAGTAACGCAATACAATGATGTTCGTCTGTCCCGAGGGATGATGACCATGCTTCAACAGTTCATCCTTGTGGAAATCTAGGATGCTGGATGAGTTCGCATATGGCTAGTGAGGCCAATGCGAGCCAGGAAGGATCTCTGACAGTGAGGACAGGAGAAAGAGTTGGGGGGATCTGTCGGGGCTGCAGAGCTGCGACTGTTCAGGCGGGTCTTGCGTGCCTCACGCTTTGCATGAGATGTCTCGATACAGTGCGCCTCGAAGATGGCGGCTCCCTTTGTGACTGCACTACGCCATGCTGGTCTGTTCGGTGCCAGGGTTTCCCTTGAGGGGACATTGATTTAGGGAACGCAATGCAACAGACACTAACATAATGCCTATCCTTGGTCCAAGACCAATCTTCAGGCACTAGATATTCCAAGTCACACACATCAGAACAGAAGTGGATCTAGGGAGAATTGATATGATAGGCATGAGAAGAGGATGAAGAAGTGTGAATCTTTCAACAATGCCAGAAAGATGAGGGCAAAGAGTTCCTATCGGTGCCTAGTAGACAGAAGAGTTTTGGCCAACACTTTTGAAGTCTTACCTTGTGTGAGCGGTCCTCAGAGGAGGCGACAATAGTGGCCCACCTCTTCTGGATAGCGTCGAGGTCGCGTGTCATGTTGGGTTGGTCCATCAGGTAGCCTGCCTCTGTGCTCATCTTGTCGAAGATGGGCAGGTTTTCTTCACACTCACGCAGAAACGCCTGCACAAAATTACCATACAACAGTTTAAAAGTCTCAACTCATCCTGCTACTACTCTCATATTGTCAAAGACTGACAGGGTTTCTCTGCATTTATGCAGAGACGACTAAAAAGAATAATGCAAATTAAAAGCTTCAAGCCATCCTGTTATATCCTGTTAAAGTTGGGCACACACAAAAAATCGTAACTTTTCCACCCTCTTCTCAGTCAACACACACACACACACACACACAAAAGCAAACATTATTGCTTATTCAATGTTCCATCTGAAAATAAACTATTTGACTTTTGACACACACACACACACACACACCTGATGCAAGTCATAGAGATCCTTAGCCTCCTCCAGACTGGCACATTTGGGCAGCTCTGTTTCGCAGTACTTTTCGGCCTTGACGATCCAAGGCATCAGCTGTTCATGTAGGGACTGGAATCGCTGCCAGTGGGCCACGTTGCCTGACAGGGCCTGACTGCGGTCACGGGCCCTGGAGAGGAACACAGAACAACGCATAATACAATACAATAATGATGATAATGAGTTGTTCATGTAGGGACTGGAATCGCTGCCAGTGGGCCACGTTGCCTGACAGAGGACTGGAGAGGAACACAGAACAAAGCATAATACAATACAATAATGATGATAATGAGCTGTTCATGTAGGGACTGGAATCGCTGCCAGTGGGCCACGTTGCCTGACAGAGGACTGGAGAGGAACACAGAACAAGCATAATACAATACAATAATGATGATAATGAGCTGTTCATGTAGGGACTGGAATCGCTGCCAGTGGGCCACGTTGCCTGACAGAGGACTGGAGAGGAACACAGAACAAAGCATAATACAATACAATAATGATGATAATGAGCTGTTCATGTAGGGACTGGAATCGCTGCCAGTGGGCCACGTTGCCTGACAGAGGACTGCATAATACAATACAATAATGATGATAATGAGCTGTTCATGTAGGGACTGGAATCGCTGCCAGTGGGCCACGTTGCCTGACAGAGGACTGGAGAGGAACACAGAACAACGCATAATACAATACAATAATGATGATAATGAGCTGTTCATGTAGGGACTGGAATCGCTGCCAGTGGGCCACGTTGCCTGACAGAGGACTGGAGAGGAACACAGAACAACGCATAATACAATACAATAATGATGATAATGAGCTGTTCATGTAGGGACTGGAATCGCTGCCAGTGGGCCACATTGCCTGACAGAGGACTGGAGAGGAACACAGAACAACGCATAATACAATACAATAATGATGATAATGAGCTGTTCATGTAGGGACTGGAATCGCTGCCAGTGGGCCACATTGCCTGACAGGGCCTGACTGCGGTCAGGGGCCCTGGAGAGGGGAAAAGCAACAAAAAATAAAGGAACACCACAGTCCATTTGAAGTAATTTTAGCTCATGCTCATTTTTAGCACTCATCATTTTCATAACCCAATCCAAAGTTCTTATCCTTTCTTTTGTTGTAGTACAGCACTTGTAAGGGGGATACTCGGGGATCTTTTGTATGAATAGTTCCCCACCTTCTGGAAGTTGCGTGCTTGTAACTCCTCTATCACTCTGCCTTTTCCCCATGCTTAGTCATCTGCTATCTTTCTGACTTACTGGTCTATTCTCCTGCCTTTTTTCTATAAAAACCCTGCCAACTGTTTCCTTTCTACAATTTGTGACATGCTAGTTTATTTGTTGTCCACTGGCATCTAGGCAGGAGACCTCAAGCACTTGACTGGGCACCCACTGTCCATTCTGCTGTGCACACGTGCTGGTATGGCCCTTTTCATGTAGTTTAGGTTACTTAGATTAGATATGTTTGTTATCCTTTTGTACAGTATGTTTATAGTCTGGACTCGACAAGTAAAGCAGAAGGGCTGACATTTCCAGCACTGCCTAGACGTATTAGCTATAGTTTACAATGATAGAGGTGTCATGTTATAAGCTGTTCTGTATTTGTTGTCATGTTTTCAAATTGTTTAACATTGATAAGATACATTGATGTGTGTTTTGTAATATGTGGTTGAACTTTATGTGGTGACAGTCGTGAGATGACCCTAGTTGTCCACGAGACAATACATGACTGACTGCTCACCGTGTGCACAGGCTCTCCCACTGGTCAACTGAGATGACCCTAGTTGTCCATGAGACAATACATGACTGACTGCTCACCGTGTGCACAGGCTCTCCCACTGGTCAACTGAGATGACCCTAGTTGTCCATGAGACAATACATGACTGACTGCTCACCGTGTGCACAGGCTCTCCCACTGGCGGCGCACACTGGTCAACTTGGATTTCAGGGCCGCTGTTTCCCGGGATCTGAAGTTCTGGGTTAACCCTTTAGCATCCTTCTCCAGGTTCTCCAGTGTGATGTGGTTCTCATACACCTGGCTGGAAATGGCCTGCATAATATAAAGATGAAGGGTTAACCCCTTAGCATCCTTCTCCACTGTGATGTGGTTCTCATACACCTGGCTGGAAATGGCCTGCATAATATAAAGATGAAGGGTTAACCCTTTAGCATCCTTCTCCAGTGTGATGTGGTTCTCATACACCTGGCTGGAAATGGCCTGCATAATATAAAGATGAAGGGTTAACCCTTTAGCATCCTTCTCCAGTGTGATGTGGTTCTCATACACCTGGCTGGAAATGGCCTGTATAACAAGTAGCAGATCATTAATTTCCATTAGCTGCTAATTTAAAGCCCAAGCTTTTTCTTGCAGCAGCGTTGGATTCCAAGGACAGATAAACATGTATTGCATGTTGATTTGTTTTGACATTCTAGCCACAGAGAACATAGTAGGAAAAACTCTGGTGCTTTTAATAACAATCGGACAATAGTTCATTCACAAAGCATTATTTCCCTCGCATCACTGAAGCTGCATAGTCGACTCACTGGAGCCAATAGCATATACGTCTTTGATATTGTGTAGATAGTTTGTGTCACTGAGCTTGCAAACTGTATATCTCTTTGCCAGTTGTACTTTGCTTTGTTTCCGATACAAATGCTATTTACACTTAAAGTGTTTTATTACCTACTGTCTACCTTTTCAGAGATGGTGCTAGAAATGTTCACTTTAGGCCATTTGGCCTAAACAGCCACAAAACCTTAGGCCAATTTCAACAATTTTAGGCCCTCTCACTCGGTCAACATAAACTCTCAATGACAATGAATTTGATTTGGTTTTTTAACTGTCAGTCACTTCTTTTTTTTTCCTCAGATTCTCTCGCTTATAAGTTTTGTCTTCTTTTTGGGAGGCATTTCAATCAAAAACCAGTGAAACACTGACGCTAAAGGACGACAAGATCACACAGACTCACACTACGGTGTGGCAAACGTCCGCCATAAGCAGCAAGGGAAGCAACTCTCACGAGGCAATTGGCCTTGTGCTAGCAAAATCATGACGCGACAAAGTTAGCTTTTTGATCTCGGTCACACGCGGTGCAAGCAAACTTTGTTTCACTTCGTTGTTCATAAAAAAAACGGATACACTTCGTTGTTCATAAAAAAAACGGACATACTCGTGCCGATTTGGTAATCAAACCTTCGGCCCACTGGGCCGACAGGACGGTTGACTTTTAGGACATTTTTTGTAATTTTCGGCGAATTGCCGAAGGCCGACGGCAAACAACAACCCTGCTTTTACTATCTATCATCACTTTTTTGTTGTTGCTGCAAATGTAATGCATACTCGGATGCATAAACGAATATGTACAAATGTATTTGCCTAGATGATCGCTAAGACATGTTTTCTAATGAAAGCAAACCTCAGTATTTTCACCTCTAACAACAACAACACACAGAGTCCCATCAATTCACCTCCGCCTTTCTCAGCTGGTTTTCGGGCGTCTCCTTCTTGTTCTCGTAAACCTCATTGAGCTTGGCCTCTTTCTCGTTCAGCCAATCGCAGAAGTTGTTGAGGCGCTTGTAGTACTCGTTCCACTTGGCGATGGTCATCTCGAGGTCAGACAGCTTGGCGTTGAGGCGATGGCCCACGCCGTCCAGCCGCTTGTCGATGTCGGTCATCTCCCCCTTCAGGGGTCCTTGACGTTCGCGGCTGGCCCCCTCGCAGAGTAAGGCGTTCAGCTTGGTCATCTCACTCAGGCTGCCTTTCAGCTTGTTCAGGGTCGACTGCAACTCCTGCAAAGGACGAATCCAGGCAGAAAAACAATATAATAAACAAACGAAAGCAGGAGAAAAACAAACACAGAGCAAAATTTAACAGTATGGTGATTCTGACAAATCAGGGTGTGGCTGTGAGTTGGGACCGTGGGAGCAATGCCACTGTATGGCCCAGAAATTTCTTCAAAATAGTTGGGGGTTTTCATTCTTTACTGAAGCATGTGGTTTGAATAGCTAATGAAACAACAAAGGCTGAAATCCTGTGCTTCATTTATTTTGTGCATGCAACAGAGCTTTGATTGTCACAGGTGTGTGTCTATGTCGCTCAAATCTCCCTTCTGACTCATTGGATTTGAGGACAGTGTTGATTCTTACACACAGGTGTGTGTCTATGTCGCTCAAATCTCCCTTCTGACACATTGGATTTCAGGACAGTGCATCACAAACTTGTGCACTGATTCTGACCCCTAATTTCGAGGATAGAATTAACACTGATTAAAAAAAAGATGACACAAAATGTGATGGCATTCCACCTTTTTAGACTGGGGTTCTTTCTGCGCTGATTCCTGGGCCAATATCTCCGGCGGTTTCTCCAGCTCATTCTCCGCCTTCAGATAAATGAACTATGACAATAATTATCCCCCCACCTTTTGGACTGGAGTCAACTATGACAATAATTATCTCCCCACCTTTTGGACTGGAGTCAACTATAACAATAATTATCTGCCCACCTTTATGACAATAATGATCTGCCCACCTTTATGACAATAATGATCTGCCCACCTTTATGACAATAATTATCTGCCCACCTTTATGACAATAATGTTCTGCCCACCTTTATGACAATAATTATCTGCCCACCTTTATGACAATAATTATCTGCCCACCTTTATGACAATAATGTTCTGCCCACCTTTATGACAATAATTATCTGCCCACCTTTATGACAATAATGATCTGCCCACCTTTATGACAATAATGTTCTGCCCACCTTTATGACAATAATTATCTGCCCACCTTTATGACAATAATGATCTGCCCACCTTTATGACAATGCCCACCTTTATGACAATAATCTGCCCACCTTTATGACAATAATTATCTGCCCACCTTTATGACAATAATGATCTGCCCACCTTTATGACAATAATCTGCCCACCTTTATGACAATAATTATCTGCCCACCTTTATGACAATAATGATCTGCCCACCTTTATGACAATAATGATCTGCCCACCTTTATGACAATAAATCTGCCCACCTTTATGACAATAATGATCTGCCCACCTTTATGACAATAATTATCTGCCCACCTTTATGACAATAATTATCTGCCCACCTTTATGACAATAATGTTCTACCCACCTTTATGACAATAATTTTCTGCCCACCTTTATGACAATAATGATCTGCCCACCTTTTTGGACTGGAGTTCTTTCTGTGCTGACTCCTGGGCCAGAATCTCCGGCGGTTTCTCCAGCTCGTTCTCCGCCTTCTTCAGATACTGCATCAGCGTGGTCTTCTCCCCCTCATACTGCTCCCAGTCCTTCACCTTTTTCTGAAACCAGAAGTCAAGCGTTTGCCGTTTGACTGCAGCACAATGTTCACCCAGAAAAGGATACGAGCGTCTGCACATATACATGGAAACCCATGCACACACCCCATCCGCATTCCACAAACAAGTAAAAGAAAGTCAGAAGTAAGCGGACAGGACATGTGGATTGGTTCCTGCCTGAATGCGCACATTGCTTCATATGTGTTACTTCCAGACTTGTTTGTGGATTGTGGTGGGTGTCCGTACGGAACTTGCACTATGTCTGCACAGGGCCTAAGAAGAAATCCTAGAGAAAGCCAGACTGCGGAAGGTCTTCAAGGAAACTGTTAGGAGAGGATAGCAGGCCCCACTTCAAGGAAACTGTTAGGAGGATAGCAGGCCCCACTTCAAGGAAACTGTTAGGAGAGGATAGCAGGCCCCACTTCAAGGAAACTGTTATGAGGATAGCAGGCCCCCCTTCAAAGAAACTGTTAGGAGAGGATAGCAGGCCGCACTTCAAGGAAACTGTTAGGAGAGGATAGCAGGCCCCACTTCAAGGAAACTGTTAGGAGAGGATAGCAGGCCCCACTTCAAGGAAACTGTTAGGAGAGGATAGCAGGCCCCACTTCAAGGAAACTGTTAGGAGAGGATAGCAGGCCCCACTTCAAAGAAACTGTTAGGAGATGATAGCAGGCCCCACTTCAAAGAAACTGTTAGGAGAGGATAGCAGGCCCCACTTCAAGGAAACTGTTAGGAGAGGATAGCAGGCCCCACTTCAAGGAAACTGTTAGGAGAGGATAGCAGGCCCCACTTCAAAGAAACTGTTAGGAGAGGATAGCAGACCCCACTTCAAGGAAACTGTTAGGAGGATAGCAGGCCCCACTTCAAAGCAAAGACTGTAGGGGAAAGATGACCAGAGAAACAAAACATACTTCAGCCCTAATGTCATATTCTCTGAAGAGCCTGGTCACATCCTAGTCACTTCTTCTTCTTCTTCTTCTGTGTTCCCAGGCCATATGGCCAAAATACATATGTGACCAGTTTTCAGTTTTCGCTGGTCTCCCCGCTGCATTCAGCCAACACATTCCAATTTCGGAGGAACTGTGACCACTGTTACCTTGAGCTTGTTGTGCTTGGCCTGGGCCAGCTGGTTGGTGTCCCTCCACTTCCTGTCCAGGTCGGCCACCGTCTGCGAGATGAAGGCGGGGGCGTTACGGTCCTGCTGCAGCCGCTTGCCCTGCTCTATGTCCTTCTGCACGTTGGCCTTCTCCGACTCCAGCTTGGTCAGCAAGGCCTGTGGATACAGAAATAATGATGTATAACAACACAGGGGCTGCTCTTTGACCTTCTGGACGTTGGCCTTCTCTGACTCCAGCTTGGTCAGCAAGGCCTGTGGATACAGAAATAATGACGCATAACAACACAGGGGCTGCTCTATGTCCTTCTGCACGTTGGCCTTCTCCGACTCCAACAAAGCCTGTGGGCAAATAAAAGTACACAAAGTATGGTTGCAAATGTCCGATACAATCCAATGCTTAAATCATGTGCTCACTTCATGTTCTTGCAGATAAGCACTAGCGTCATCCAAAGAATCAATCGCAGGATTTTCCATGGAAAGTCCATGGCCAGTTTTTAACGACTCGCCCAACCAGTTGTTTTACATTATGTCCCAATACAATACACTACCACAATACATCACAATAATGTGCTCACTCCGTGTTCCTGCAGATCGGCTCTGGCGTCATCCAAAGAATTTTTTAACATTATACAGTCGACCCCCTCACGAACAGCCCTCTGATTTACGACCTAACCTCTTTTACGACTGAAATATGAATGACGGATCGTTTTTCTTCTAAACTTGCCTCCTCATTTTACGACTCCCTCTCTAACGCGTTTTACGACCGTAAATCTTGTTGATTTTACGACCGATGCAACACATTCTGACAATTATCAGTCGCAAAAACGTATGATATCTATCCTTCTCGGCCTCAGTTCGAGCCGACGCACAGCTGGGGTACCACTGTTGTTAGGTCAATCTCGGTAAAAACGAACCGTTCTCATGCCGAAATTGAAGAATTTAATCAGCGATATCACGATCTGACCACTAAATGTCACCACTTTTATGCACATGTGTCATCACTGAGCAGTTTATGATCAAAGTTTGAACTGAAACAGTCGCGATCGTGTCGATCTTTACGAACTCTGTGCACACGTAGGCCTAAATGCGAAGTCAACTCCCAAGTTGAAACTAGGTGATCGGTCACACTCCATAAGTTGGAACTCAGTGAATGGTCTCACTTTACAAAACAAAAGTTGAAAAGCAGCTCCTTTCCGCTATCAGACTGATAAATTGGCGTTAGTGCGTGCACTGAAACACTCACTGAATGCAAACTACTCACAAAATCCGATAAATGAAAGCAGCTGGCGCATTAGCGTTTGCCGTGATTTCGTATCTGCGGTGTGTGCGGCGCCATTTTGTCAGCCGAGTTGTATGCGCGGTAAAAGTTCTGTGTGTGCAAACTGTGACTGAAAATGAACTGCCAGAATGTAAAATGGCGAAAATTAGGTCTGAACTGTTGCTATGTGTAGTTTGTGTGCGAGTGCAACATGGGCCGTCCAGCACACTTTCTGTTTTCGCTCGTTTTCGTATATTAGCTAGACTGCGGATGTTTCATTCAAGAATGACGGAGAAAGCATGTTTTAGTTCTAGTGTATGCATGTGCTGTGCGTCATATACGGTGTAGTGAGTCACTGAGTGCATTGTTTTGGTCACCCCTCTTTTACGACCGATTTTTTGCGATTTTTTGAAGGTCTTAAAAGAGGGGGTCGACTGTATTACAATACAATACACGACCACAATACTATATGAACAGCACAATAATGTGCTCACTCCATGTACCTGCATCCAAAGAATCGACCACAGGGTTTTCCATGGTAAGTCTCCAGCCAGTTATTTATACATTATATATAATAATACATCACACAATACATCACAACGAACGGATGTCAAAAAGCTTTATCAAGCTTATTCTTTTATCGTCAATAAAGATCATTTTGACTTGACTTGACTTGACAAACAATACAACAATGTGCTGACCTCATGCTCTTGCAGATAAGCCCTGGCGTCATCCAAGCTGTCGATCACAGGGTTCTCCATGGCAAGTCTTTGCGCCTCATCCAGCCAGTTGTTTTTACGATCCATGTTGTCGCGGAACTCAAACCCTTTGTTGAAGATGCCCGACTTGCCCATGGTGGCGTCCATGTTGGGCCGTAGCCCTTGGAAACGGGCCATCAGCTCGCGGAGTCGTTTGCGCTCCGCGTTTGCGTCAGAGTCGGGGGCGTCTTGTAAAAGTTCGTCCAGGTTTTTTTCGAGGCGTTTGGCTTCTTCCACGTTTTTGTCCATGCTGCGCATCTCTTTCTGTAAAAACAACAAACCAATAACAGAATAGAATAAGATGAGGTTCAGAGCGTTCCGGAATTAATCAGTGCAGATTCTGTGGGTTTGAACATTGAAAGGTGTGCAATAGTTGCATGGCATGAGTACCGTATTTTACGGACTATAAGGCGATGCTTTTCTCCTAGACTGAGACCCCTTCGCCTTAGAATGTGACTGATAATATAGTAAGAAAATATAATAACAAATATGAATTTTGTGCAAAATTTGGGGGGTGCGACTTATAATCAGGTGTGCCTTGTAGTCTGTAAAATATGGTACCTTAGAACAGTTGACACTTCAATTCATATTGATGAAGTGCGTGCGTGCGTGTGTGCGCGTGTTTGTGTGTGCATAACACTTACCTGGAATTTGGCCAGTAGTTCTTTGTATTCCTCACTGGTGAGGTTTTCCTGAGCCAAGTCTTTCATCAGTTTCTCCACACTGCCTGCCCAGTCTGACATGCCTTGCAGTCTGTTCAACACACACAATATTAAGGCAGTGTTTTAGGAAGGAAGGTCGCACAGGGGTTAAGACGTTTGCCTGATAATTTCAATGCGTGAGTGACCTGGGTCTGAATTCCGGCCTTGCCTTTTCTTTCTAGTTCAATGGGAAAATCGAACTGAAAATCATGTTCTTTGGATGGGGACTTAAAGCGAGTCTGACCTCTGCGCTTTACATGTATACGTAAAAGTCCTACGGAAGTTAAAAGTCAATAGGAGCAAACTGATAGCTAGTTTCCCAAATCTGCCTCCCCCCCCTCTTCAACCCGCCACCCCCCACCCCCAAAAAGGGAGGGGGTGCTGCGCTTGTGGTGACGTGCTCTCTGGGTGAGAGCAGCTCAGATAAGTCTCTGTGACTTAAAAATACCAAATACCAACTATAATTCCCACAACCTGACAAACCTCTTCCCCGTTTTGAAAACAATCACAGAAAGGCGCAGCATCTTACTTCTGATTGAACTCCTTCCCCTAGGTGCCTATAGTGCCATTTATGCTATGCTATGCTAATACAATCCCAGCATCTCACTTCTGATTGAACTCCTTCCCCTAGGTGCCTATAGTGCCATTTATGCTATGCTATGCTAATACAATCCCTGCATCTCACTTCTGATTGAACTCCTTCCCCTAGGTGCCTATAGTGCCATTTATGCTATGCTAATACAATCCCAGCATCTTACTTCTGATTGAACTCCTTCCCCTAGGTGCCTATAGTGCCATTTATGCTATGCTATGCTAATACAATCCCAGCATCTCACTTCTGATTGAACTCCTTCCCCTAGGTGCCTATAGTGCCATTTATGCTATGCTAATACAATCCCAGCATCTCACTTCTGATTGAACTCCTTCCCCTAGGTGCCTATAGTGCCTTTATGCTATGCTAATACAATCCCAGCATCTCACTTCTGATTAGTGCCAGGTGCCTATAGTGCCATTTATGCTATGCTAATACAATCCCAGCATCTTACTTCTGATTGAACTCCTTCTGATTGAACTCCTCTCCTGCTCTGCAGCTGCAGGTGCCTATAGTGCCATTTATGCTATGCTATGCTAATACAATCCCAGCATCTTACTTCTGATTGAACTCCTTCCACCGCTCTGGCAGCTGCTTGAGCTGCAGGTGCCTATAGTGCCAGCGGTCCACGTGCTATGCTATGCTATGCTAATACAATCCCAGCATCTTACTGACCTGATTGAACTCCTTCCACCGCTTCTGGCAGCTGCAGGTGCCTATAGTGCCATTGCTGCTATGCTATGCTAATACAATCCCAGTCATTTGATATTTCAACAGGTGCAAAATGATCTTCGAACAACTGTATAAATTTTTTCTTTCTCTTCTGATAAAATAGTGAACTTTCCTTCCACCGCGTTTATTTGCTTCTGGCAGCTGCAGGTGAGTCATTTTTTCTTTATTTGTTATTTTTCAATGATAGAATATTGATAGATGCCATGATCAATGGCTATATTGGTGATCTTATATTGATATGCTAATATTAGACTATTTGCCCAACTTATTTATTCAATGAGAAAATTCTGAGACTATATGAACTATATTGATATACAATGATCTGGCAGCTGATTTTGATATTTCTGCAGATATGCATAGCCGTCAATGGACTATATTTAGAAGGAGGTGTAGATCAATTTTTTCCCATTGATAGCGGTATATTACGTTTTCAATGATAGAATATTGATATGATCAATGATAGAATATATTGATATGATCAATGATAGACTATATTGATAATTGTATTGATATCAATGATAGACTATATTGATATGATCAATGATAGACTATATTGATATGATCAATGATAGACTATATATTGCCTGATGATATGATAGATATGATCAATATATTGCTATTTATTCAATGATAGACTATATTGATATGATCAATGATAGACTATATTGATATGATCAATTGACTATATTGATATGTTTATATTGATCATGATTGAATATATTATGATCCATGATAGACTATATTTATGATCAATGATAGGCTATATTGATATGATCAATGATAGACTATATTGGTGATCAATGATAGACTATATTGATATGATCAATGATAGACTATATTGATATGATCAATGATAGACTATATTGATATGATCAATGATAGACTATATTGATATGATCAATGATAGACTATATTGATATGATCAATGATAGACTATATTGATATGATCAATGATAGACTATATTGATATGATCAATGATAGACTATATTGATATGATCAATGATAGACTATATTGATATGATCAATGATAGACTATATTGATATGATCAATGATAGACTATATTGATATGATCAATGATAGACTATATTGATATGATCAATGATAGACTATATTGATATGATCAATGATAGACTATATTATTGATATGATCAATGATATGATAGACTATATTGATATGATGATATGATCAATGATAGACTATATTGATATGATCTATATTGATATGATCAATGATAGACTATATTGATATGATCAATGATAGACTATATTGATATGATCAATGATAGACTATATTGATATGATCAATGATAGACTATATTGATATGATCAATGATAGACTATATTGATATGATCAATGATAGACTATATTGATATGATCAATGATAGACTATATTGATATGATCAATGATAGACTATATTGATATGATCAATGATAGACTATATTGATATGATCAATGATAGACTATATTGATATGATCAATGATAGACTATATTGATATGATCAATGATAGACTATATTGATATGATCAATGATAGACTATATTGATATGATCAATGATAGACTATATTGATATGATCAATGATAGACTATATTGATATGATCAATGATAGACTATATTGATATGATCAATGATAGACTATATTGATATGATCAATGATAGAATATATTGATATGATCAATGATAGACTATATTGATATGATCAATGATAGACTATATATTGATATGATCAATGATAGACTATATTGATATGATCAATGATAGAATATATTGATATGATCAATGATAGACTATATTGATATGATCAATGATAGACTATATTGATATGATCAATGATAGACTATATTGATATGATCAATGATAGACTATATTGATATGATCAATGATAGACTATATTGATATGATCAATGATAGACTATATTGATATGATCAATGATAGACTATATTGATATGATCAATGATAGACTATATTGATATGATCAATGATAGACTATATTGATATGATCAATGATAGACTATATTGATATGATCAATGATAGACTATATTGATATGATCAATGATAGACTATATTGATATGATCAATGATAGACTATATTGATATGATCAATGATAGACTATATTGATATGATCAATGATAGACTATATTGATATGATCAATGATAGACTATATTGATATGATCAATGATAGACTATATTGATATGATCAATGATAGACTATATTGATATGATCAATGATAGACTATATTGATATGATCAATGATAGACTATATTGATATGATCAATGATAGACTATATTGATATGATCAATGATAGACTATATTGATATGATCAATGATAGACTATATTGATATGATCAATGATAGACTATATTGATATGATCAATGATAGACTATATTGATATGATCAATGATAGACTATATTGATATGATCAATGATAGACTATATTGATATGATCAATGATAGACTATATTGATATGATCAATGATAGACTATATTGATATGATCAATGATAGACTATATTGATATGATCAATGATAGACTATATTGATATGATCAATGATAGACTATATTGATATGATCAATGATAGACTATATTGATATGATCAATGATAGACTATATTGATATGATCAATGATAGACTATATTGATATGATCAATGATAGACTATATTGATATGATCAATGATAGACTATATTGATATGATCAATGATAGACTATATTGATATGATCAATGATAGACTCAATGATAGACTATATTGATAGATCAATGATAGATATTGATATGATCAATGATAGACTATATTGATATGATCAATGATAGACTATATTGATATGATCAATGATAGACTATATTGATATGATCAATGATAGACTATATTGATATGATCAATGATAGACTATATTGATATGATCAATGATAGACTATATTGATATGATCAATGATAGACTATATTGATATGATCAATGATAGACTATATTGATATGATCAATGATAGACTATATTGATATGATCAATGATAGACTATATTGATATGATCAATGATAGACTATATTGATATGATCAATGATAGACTATATTGATATGATCAATGATAGACTATATTGATATGATCAATGATAGACTATATTGATATGATCAATGATAGACTATATTGATATGATCAATGATAGACTATATTGATATGATCAATGATAGACTATATTGATATGATCAATGATAGACTATATTGATATGATCAATGATAGACTATATTGATATGATCAATGATAGACTATATTGATATGATCAATGATAGACTATATTGATATGATCAATGATAGACTATATTGATATGATCAATGATAGACTATATTGATATGATCAATGATAGACTATATTGATATGATCAATGATAGACTATATTGATATGATCAATGATAGACTATATTGATATGATCAATGATAGACTATATTGATATGATCAATGATAGACTATATTGATATGATCAATGATAGACTATATTGATATGATCAATGATAGACTATATTGATATGATCAATGATAGACTATATTGATATGATCAATGATAGACTATATTGATATGATCAATGATAGACTATATATTGATATGATCAATGATAGATCTATATTGATATGATCAATGATAGACTATATTGATATGATCAATGATATGATCTATATTGATATGATCAATGATAGACTATATTGATATGATCAATGATAGACTATATTGATATGATCAATGATAGACTATATTGATATGATCAATGATAGACTATATTGATATGATCAATGATAGACTATATTGATATGATCAATGATAGACTATATTGATATGATCAATGATAGATCAACTATATTGATATGATCAATGATAGACTATATTGATATGATCAATGATAGACTATATTGATATGATCAATGATAGACTATATTGATATGATCAATGATAGACTATATTGATATGATCAATGATAGACTATATTGATATGATCAATGATAGACTATATTGATATGATCAATGATAGACTATATTGATATGATCAATGATAGACTATATTGATATGATCAATGATAGACTATATTGATATGATCAATGATAGACTATATTGATATGATCAATGATAGACTATATTGATATGATCAATGATAGATACTATATTGATATGATCAATGATAGACTATATTGATATGATCAATGATAGACTATATTGATATGATCAATGATAGATATATATTGATATGATCAATGATAGACTATATTGATATGATCAATGATAGACTATATTGATATGATCAATGATAGACTATATTGATATGATCAATGATAGACTATATTGATATGATCAATGATAGACTATATTGATATGATCTATATTGATATGATCAATGATAGACTATATTGATATGATCAATGATAGACTATATTGATATGATCAATGATAGACTATATTGATATGATCAATGATAGACTATATTGATATGATCAATGATAGACTATATTGATATGATCAATGATAGACTATATTGATATGATCAATGATATATTGATATGATATTGATATGATCAATGATAGACTATATTGATATGATCAATGATAGACTATATTGATATGATCAATGATAGACTATATTGATATGATCAATGATAGACTATATTGATATGATCAATGATAGACTATATTGATATGATCAATGATAGACTATATTGATATGATCAATGATAGACTATATTGATATGATCAATGATAGACTATATTGATATGATCAATGATAGACTATATTGATATGATCAATGATAGACTATATTGATATGATCAATGATAGACTATATTGATATGATCAATGATAGACTATATTGATATGATCAATGATAGACTATATATTGATATGATCAATGATAGACTATATTGATATGATCAATGATAGACTATATTGATATGATCAATGATAGACTATATTGATATGATCAATGATAGACTATATTGATATGATCAATGATAGACTATATTGATATGATCAATGATAGACTATATTGATATGATCAATGATAGACTATATTGATATGATCAATGATAGACTATATTGATATGATCAATGATAGACTATATTGATATGATCAATGATAGACTATATTGATATGATCAATGATAGACTATATTGATATGATCAATGATAGACTATATTGATATGATCAATGATAGACTATATTGATATGATCAATGATAGACTATATTGATATGATCAATGATAGACTATATTGATATGATCAATGATAGACTATATTGATATGATCAATGATAGACTATATTGATATGATCAATGATAGACTATATTGATATGATCAATGATAGACTATATTGATATGATCAATGATAGACTATATTGATATATATTGATATGATCAATGATAGACTATATTGATATGATCAATGATAGACTATATTGATATGATCAATGATAGACTGATAGACTATATTGATATGATCAATGATAGACTATATTGATATGATCAATGATAGACTATATTGATATGATCAATGATAGACTATATTGATATGATCAATGATAGACTATATTGATATGATCAATGATAGACTATATTGATATGATCAATGATAGACTATATTGATATGATCAATGATAGACTATATTGATATGATCAATGATAGACTATATTGATATGATCAATGATAGACTATATTGATATGATCAATGATAGACTATATATTGATATGATCAATGATAGACTATATTGATATGATCAATGATAGACTATATTGATATGATCAATGATAGACTATATTGATATGATCAATGATAGACTATATTGATATGATCAATGATAGACTATATTGATATGATCAATGATAGACTATATTGATATGATCAATGATAGACTATATTGATATGATCAATGATAGACTATATTGATATGATCAATGATAGACTATATTGATATGATCAATGATAGACTATATTGATATGATCAATGATAGACTATATTGATATGATCAATGATAGACTATATTGATATGATCAATGATAGACTATATTGATATGATCAATGATAGACTATATTGATATGATCAATGATAGACTATATTGATATGATCAATGATAGACTATATTGATATGATCAATGATAGACTATATTGATATGATCAATGATAGACTATATTGATATGATCAATGATAGACTATATTGATATGATCAATGATAGACTATATTGATATGATCAATGATAGACTATATTGATATGATCAATGATAGACTATATTGATATGATCAATGATAGACTATATTGATATGATCAATGATAGACTATATTGATATGATCAATGATAGACTATATTGATATGATCAATGATAGACTATATTGATATGATCAATGATAGACTATATTGATATGATCAATGATAGACTATATTGATATGATCAATGATAGAATATATTGATATGATCAATGATAGACTATATTGATATGATCAATGATAGAATATATTGATATGATCAATGATAGACTATATTGATATGATATGATCAATGATAGACTATATTGATATGATCAATGATAGACTATATTGATATGATCAATGATAGACTATATTGATATGATCAATGATAGACTATATTGATATGATCAATGATAGACTATATTGATATGATCAATGATAGACTATATTGATATGATCAATGATAGACTATATTGATATGATCAATGATAGACTATATTGATATGATCAATGATAGACTATATTGATATGATCAATGATAGACTATATTGATATGATCAATGATAGACTATATTGATATGATCAATGATAGACTATATTGATATGATCAATGATAGACTATATTGATATGATCAATGATAGACTATATTGATATGATCAATGATAGACTATATTGATATGATCAATGATAGACTATATTGATATGATCAATGATAGACTATATTGATATGATCAATGATAGACTATATTGATATGATCAATGATAGACTATATTGATATGATCAATGATAGACTATATTGATATGATCAATGATAGAATATATGATATGATCAATGATAGACTATATTGATATGATCAATGATAGACTATATTGATATGATCAATGATAGACTATATTGATATGATCAATGATAGACTATATTGATATGATCAATGATAGACTATATTGATATGATCAATGATAGACTATATTGATATGATCAATGATAGAACTATATATTGATATGATCAATGATAGACTATATTGATATGATCAATGATAGACTATATTGATATGATCAATGATAGACTATATTGATATGATCAATGATAGACTATATTGATATGATCAATGATAGACTATATTGATATGATCAATGATAGACTATATTGATATGATCAATGATAGACTATATTGATATGATCAATGATAGACTATATTGATATGATCAATGATAGACTATATTGATATGATCAATGATAGACTATATTGATATGATCAATGATAGACTATATTGATATGATCAATGATAGACTATATTGATATGATCAATGATAGACTATATTGATATGATCAATGATAGACTATATTGATATGATCAATGATAGACTATATTGATATGATCAATGATAGACTATATTGATATGATCAATGATAGACTATATTGATATGATCAATGATAGACTATATTGATATGATCAATGATAGACTATATTGATATGATCAATGATAGAATTATATTGATATGATCAATGATAGACTATATTGATATGATCAATGATAGACTATATTGATATGATCAATGATAGACTATATTGATATGATCAATGATAGACTATATTGATATGATCAATGATAGACTATATTGATATGATCAATGATAGAATATATATTGATATGATCAATGATAGACTATATTGATATGATCAATGATAGACTATATTGATATGATCAATGATAGACTATATTGATATGATCAATGATAGACTATATTGATATGATCAATGATAGACTATATTGATATGATCAATGATAGACTATATTGATATGATCAATGATAGACTATATTGATATGATCAATGATAGACTATATTGATATGATCAATGATAGACTATATTGATATGATCAATGATAGACTATATTGATATGATCAATGATAGACTATATTGATATGATCAATGATAGACTATATTGATATGATCAATGATAGACTATATTGATATGATCAATGATAGACTATATTGATATGATCAATGATAGACTATATTGATATGATCAATGATAGACTATATTGATATGATCAATGATAGACTATATTGATATGATCAATGATAGACTATATTGATATGATCAATGATAGACTATATTGATATGATCAATGATAGACTATATTGATATGATCAATGATAGACTATATTGATATGATCAATGATAGACTATATTGATATGATCAATGATAGACTATATTGATATGATCAATGATAGACTATATTGATATGATCAATGATAGACTATATTGATATGATCAATGATAGACTATATTGATATGATCAATGATAGACTATATTGATATGATCAATGATAGACTATATTGATATGATCAATGATAGACTATATTGATATGATCAATGATAGACTATATTGATATGATCAATGATAGATATATATTGATATGATCAATGATAGACTATATTGATATGATCAATGATAGACTATATTGATATGATCAATGATAGACTATATTGATATGATCAATGATAGACTATATTGATATGATCAATGATAGACTATATTGATATGATCAATGATAGACTATTGATATGATCAATGATAGACTATATTGATATATCAATGATAGACTATATTGATATGATCAATGATAGACTATATTGATATGATCAATGATAGACTATATTGATATGATCAAATGATAGACTATATTGATATGATCAATGATAGACTATATTGATATGATCAATGATAGACTATATTGATATGATCAATGATAGACTATATTGATATGATCAATGATAGACTATATTGATATGATCAATGATAGACTATATTGATATGATCAATGATAGACTATATTGATATGATCAATGATAGACTATATTGATATGATCAATGATAGACTATATTGATATGATCAATGATAGACTATATTGATATGATCAATGATAGACTATATTGATATGATCAATGATAGACTATATTGATATGATCAATGATAGACTATATTGATATGATCAATGATAGAATATATTGATATGATCAATGATAGACTATATTGATATGAATGTCATTGTGCCCCCCCTCCTCGCCCCCCACAAGATACGAGCATTGAGGCCTATTCATTCACAATTTCAACTTTGACTTCTATATCTGTATTTCTCTCTTTGTCTGTATCTCTCTTTTCTCTCTCTCTATCTGTCTCTCTCTCACTCTCTCTGTCTAACTCACCCTGTGTTTTTGCAGAGCCTCTTTGACGTAGGTGTTAGCAGCCAGCTGTTCCTGCCCCTGTCTGAAAGTGTGCTCTGCCTTGCTGATCTGGTGCTCAAACTTCTCCTCAGGAATCACAAACTCCAGCTTCAGCAGCTTGATAGGGGCTGCCGCCATCACAGTCTGCATAGCCACAAACATAGGAAGTGGTCATTTTATTGTGTTGCTTGCTTTTAAAGTTGATTTTAGCCCCAATGAATTGAATGGGCTACACTGAGTAAAGGCAAAGATGTACTGTAGTGTCTCTCTCTTTTTCTCTCTTTCTCTCTCTCTCTCTCTCACTCACACACACACACACACACACACATCAAATTTTTGCATTTTTGAGAAAGGGATAGGGTTAGGATCAGCAAACAATTATTTTCATAAAACCGAAAGAAGCAGACTTTGAGATTGAGGGTCGTAAACATGAAGGGGGTGACTACAGTACCTCTTTGCCAAAGATTTTTGTAAACATGCACAAACACATGTATACTATGTCCATGCACACACATGTCTACACAAGCATGCACACACATATACATGCATGTTCACACACACACACATACCCATACCCCTTCACTCAGCCTATGCAAAAGAATTGCATAAGAAATTATAAATGATCAAAGAATAACGATGGCTGACTAAAGATGTGTTCCTCTGACAACAGTGGATGATAAATGACAGACCTCACTGGTTTCTGAAACACGATAAAGTTTTGTTGCTTTTTATTCATTATGGGATCTAAGCTGTCATTGTAACCAGGGCCTGTATTCACATTGAGGTAGTATGAGACTTATCATCATATCTCAGAAGTCCTTCTAAAATCCTACCACTTTAGAAGGACTTCTAAGATATGATAATAAACCTCATACTATCTCAATGCGAATACAGGCCTAGATATACACCAGATTACATTTCAAGACAATTCTGATGTATCTCACCCCCACCCCCCTTTTTCTCTCTCACACAGTGACACACACACACACCTTCCATCTCTGTTCCATGGCAGTCATGGTATCTTTCAGAGGTTTCTGGTCGGCAGGCGCCAACTGTTTCACTATCTCCTGACCATTGGTCAGATACTCCTGAAGTCTCTTCTGGTCCGCCCGCTCAAAGAAAGTCTGAAACAACACAATGAAACAGAAAGCGTTGAACAGCATATTAAATTGTAAGATCATTAATATTTCATCTTTTCCATTCAAATTCAAGCATAAAAATGACACACACACAAAACCCATACCCCCACAAGTTGAAAGGTTATAAGCCATATAGTAAAAATCAGAGTAAATTTAACACACTCAATCAGTAATGTCATTTCCTTTCTTTAAATTATGTCATCTTCAGAAGAAGACAATTCCATCAAAACCTCCAACAGGACTATTCACTCAAGGCTTTTGTGAGAGGAAGGGGGGAGGGAGAGGTCAGGCTTTCTATGTCTAGAAAAGAAATTGATGACCATTAGGACCTTCACAACACAAAGCAGTCCGGTAGCAGGTAGGTCCTTTAATAGAAAATAAACACACAGTGTGTCTCCCTTCTGTGTCACACTGAAGACGGGCTTATGGCCTGAAACATCTGTGTCTTCATTTTCCATTAAAGGACCTACCTGCTACCGGACTGCTGTGTGTTTTGTTGTGTTTCTACGTCTAATTTTCCACAACATGAAGTCATTGCTTAGGAAACTTCCACAGATGTTTTCCTGAAGCCTCTCATCCCTGGCATGCCTTTGATGTCTTCATATTTCCCATGTGCTGTGGAAATGATCAGTGGTTTAAGTTTGACACCAGTCCTCTGATGTCTTCACATTTCCCATGTGCTGTGGAAATGATCAGTGGTTTAAGTTTGACACCAGTCCTCTGATTTCTTCACATTTCCCATGTGCTGTGGAAATGATCAGTGGTTTAAGCTTGACATCAGCCCTCAGACTCTCTGCTCCTATCTATCTACAAGGAAGATCCTTTAAGTGACACACTGACACCTGAATGATTTCAAGACATGACAACAAATAGTGTTTACCGTAAAATGCAGACTATAAATGAGTATAAGCCGCTACTTTTTTCCTCAACTTTGGCCCATGCGGCTTATAGACTGATGCGGCTTATCTGTGGATTTTTTTCCATTCTACATTGATCAGTATGATTAAATCTGTTTCTGGCCACATTCTTCAGCCTATTTTGAGCTTCTTTAGACTCAACACTAGTTTTGGTAATCTAAAGATTGAAATCTCATGCTTAAAGCGTCTGAGAACATTAAATACTCATGTTCTGATAGGATAATTTCTATATTTATGTTGGTTTGTGCACATACAATTTTCTCTGCGGCTTATAAACTTGTGCGGCTTATATGTGAATAAATACCTAATATTTTGTCAATTTAAGGGATGTGGCTTATATACAGGTGCGTCTTATAGTCCAGTTTTTACGGTACTAAGATTGAAAGGATTCTGGTACTGTCTAAGTAGGACAGCTTCCTTTGCTAATTAATGACATGAAAGTACCTTCAGCCCCCCGCCACCACCCCCCAAACCCCACGTCAAAAAATCCAACATGTACAACAGCAACTACTACAACAACAAACCTTGTGTTTGCGGATGAGGCTCTCGGTGTCATCTTCGTTGTCATCGACGACGGCCTGAGCGGTGTCCAGCCATTCGTCCAACTGCTGCTGTCGCTGCACCAGAGATCTCCACAGCCGCGCAATGCCCTCAAGCTTCTTCTCCCAGTCCTTGGCCGACGTCACACAGTTCTACAGAATAAAAAAAACCATTTGAATCATCAGCCGAAGACAGACGTGCTGGTCTTAACTTAGGTGCATAACAGCCTCATGACATCTGCGCTCATATGACAGGAATCCCCCCCCCCCCCCACCCCCACCCCCGTGTGGATACCAGGGGGTCTTTTGTATAAATAGTTCCCCCACCTTCTGGAAGTTCTGTGCTTGTAACTTCCTCTAATCTGTCACTCTCTTTGACTCTGCCTTTTCCCTTTGCTTACTGTCATCTACTATCTTTCTGCCTTACCAGTCCATTCTTCTGCCATTTTTTCATAAAACACTTTCAAAAAGATTTCCTCCAGCCGAAGTCGGACATGCTGGGCCTAGCTATTTCTTAGTTAGGCGCATAATGGCAGCATGACTGGCTTCCTGTCAAATTCCGCTGGCAGTTCAAGATGGCTACTTTCGCTTTTCGTTACTTTGACAAAACTCTTCCTCAGTACCTCTCTTCTTCTCTCTGCACCTACCAAAGCTCTCGCACTCTTCGTTCTTCTTCCCAGAAACTTTTCTCCCTGACCATACCCGTAACCAGTCCATTCTTCCTTCATTCAAGTCCCAACTAAAAACCCACTTCTTCAGGAAAGCTTTCTCTCTGTAAAGTCTATGATCCTTTCCCTACTCTTGTCTTCCAGCTCATTGACGTTGAGTATGAGGTTAATGCGTGTGCGTGTGTGTATGGGGTGGGGGTGGGGGGGGTTGGTTGAGGGGAGGTGGGTGTTAGTGTGTTGTGCTATGATTATATGCAATACATTCTCTAATGTATTCATTTTCATAGAGATGTATGGTGAGGATACCTGAACCAGTCTGTTAGAAACGTTTGTACGAATGGTGAGTGAAAAGCGCATTGAGTTGCTTAGCAAGATTATGCGCTATATAAGCATTATTATTAATTATTATTATTATTATGACGCATCTGTGCTCATAATTGACAGGAAACTGTCTGAGCGATCAACAAAGAAAAATCAGCATTCTAGTCCATATTATTAATACCTCTTTCTTTCTTCGTATTTCTCCTTTTTCTTTTATTTTTATACAAAAAAACCTCATCCCATTCCATCCCCTGTCCCCCAAATCTCCCCCCCCCCCCCCCCCCCCCCCCCATTTTAAACCACTTAAGCTAACTCACTCATTTGATGTATCCATCTTGTCTACTTACCTCCTCCCTTCCTGCAAACCAGCTACAGGAAGTACTCCATTTTTCCACGGACGATCAGCGAGTGGAACTCCCATCTGAGGTCGTAACATCACCCACAGTGGAAGGCTTCCCCCTCCCCCTACATCCATCGCCTCCCACCCCTCCCTCCAGTTTTCTCCGTGATTCTCATGATCTAGCTCACAACGCCCACCAAACCCTGTCCCCCCTGCCCCTACAAGTTCTGCCCCCCCCCCCCCCCCCCCCTCAAAGTGCCCCTACAGCAGCCGTGTGTCAGCTGCTAGACTGGATAGTCCCCAAGTTTTAGTACAACAACAGAAACATCAGCAAGATGATGGCGGCTGTTCGAGGAACGAAGAAGAAGAACTCACCTGAAATCTGGTGTTAGCGGAGTTCATCAGATTGTCGGCCGGTGAGAAGTCCACGTTCTTCAACTTGGGCTTGGTGCCGCTGATCTTCTGGAACACTTTGTTCTTGCTCTCCAGGATGGACTTCTGGTACGTGATCTCTGAAAAGAACGTCTGGAAGGAAAAGAAAGAATAATAAAATAAGAACGATGTTCAAAGCATGCATGTGTTTGTTGTTCAGTGCATGTCTAGTTGTGTCTAGGAGTGTTGTAAAGCACTTGGACTTGGACCAAGGTAAGACGATGTAACTTTTATAAGAACACAAAAGTACAGTTTGTTCACGGTATGACCATCCAGTCTGGCCTCAGCAATACTACTTGTGTAATGCTCATGATACTTTTGATAGTGGAGACAGAACTTAAACTGATCACAATGATAATGATGGTGACAATAATGGTGATGATAATAACCTACTTTATGTCTGTCCAGTCTGGCCTAAGCAGCATCAGCAGTGCTGTCCAGTTTGTGAGAGTTGAGCAGCTGTTCTCCCTCAGACAGCCACTGGTCTACATGATCATCATCATTATCATTACTACTGTCATTATCAATACATACTTTGTGTCTGTCCAGTCTGGCCTCAGCAGCATCAGCAGTGCTGTCCAGTTTATGAGAGTTGAGCAGCTGTTCTCCCTCAGACAGCCACTGGTCCAGATCCAGCACCCCAGTTTCCAGGGACTCCACATTGGGCAGGACGGCCTGAAAACGCACATCACAATCACACCAGGTAATACCCAAGCAATGGACCTTAACAACCAGCTCTCATCATCGATTGACAGTAACAATGCAGATCTGTATAACTAATGCTTTTGCTACTGCAATGGGTACCGGGGGTAATCATTGTGCAGCTTTGTCTTTTGTGAAGGGCGTGTGTACATGCGTGTGTGTCTGTTGTGCGTGTGTGTGCGTATGTGAGTGTTTCCAATGCTGATTGTAAAGCGCTTTGTGCTCGATAAAAAGCACTATATAAGTGTCCGTTTATTATTATTATTATTATAATTTAATTTCTCTAACTAGGAGGAATTGCATACTAGCTTTCTGTGTAGTTACCCTTTGGAGACCATCTCCAAAATTCGCTATACAGTGGAACCTCTCATATAAGACCTCCCATTATAAGACTCCCTCTCATATAAGACCTACTTCTCTGAGACATTGCCCTTCTTTTTAAGTATTAAAATTACTTCCCTTATAAGACCCCTCCCTTATAAGACCTCATTTTGGATGATTTGTGAGGGTCTTATAAGGGAGGTTCCACTGTACTGAAACTGAGCAAGGATGTATACAGTGGAACCTCCCTATTAGACCTTCCCTATTAAGACTCCCTCCCACTTAAGACCTACTTCTCTGAAACATTGCCCTTCTTTGTAAGTATTAAAATTACCTCCTTTTTACTATATGCATTCATATGTGCATATGTGTAAATATTAACTTTCCTCTGACCTTGAGGTACTTGATTCGCTCGGGGATCTCCTTGCGGAGCCTGACGATGACCTCCTGCTGCCTGTTGAGGGTCTGCAGCATGTCAATGACCACCTCTTTTGTGTGTATGTGTGTGTGCACTGATGTGTGGATTATGTAGTGTTACAAACATTCACTGACCTTGAGGTACTTGATTCGTTCGGGGATCTCCTTGCGGAGCCTGACGATGACTTCCTTCTGCCTGTTGAGGGTCTGCAGCATGTCGTTGACGGTATCCTGGGGCGTGTCCTTCACCAGAGACTGGGCCGTCTTGGTGGTGACCTTGAACTCACTCTCCACCTGGCTCACCTGGCCGTTCAGCTCCTGCTCAGTATCATGCACATGTTGAAATGTGTTTAAAAGTCATGCGCGTCTGTTCTCACAAGTTATCATGCAAAATAGCGCATGTACATGTCTACATGTACACATGCGTCCATGAACATAAAAGTTTACACCTGCATGCACAAAGACACTCACTACCTGTGCACAACAGTTTTGCATACACACATTATTGTTTCTTATTACACACACACACACATCTGTACACACACTGTGACCTACACACACACACACGCCTGTGGGCACATACTCTATAAGGCGATACTTCTTTCCCAGACTGAGACCCCTGCACTTTATGACAAATAATACCGTAAGAAAATAGAATTAAAAAATCTGAATTATGTGTCAAATGTTGGGGGGTGCGCCTTATAGAGCCAAACATATGGTACACTATGTTTTATCAGTCTTTGTTTGTCTCAAAAACGCATAGACACAGATGCACACACTTATTCTTAAGCAACATTTTAAACATTCATTTTCCCCCTCTCTGAGTCTCGTTCTCTCTCTCTTTCTGTCTTACAGTTACACACACACACACACCACACCACTCACACACACACACACACTACGCTACACACACACACACCAGGCCACACACACCACACACCACACTACACTCACATCAAGATGCAGCAGATGTTCCTTCAGCGGGGCGTGCACACACGGCACCTCCTTCCCCAGGACCTCCTGTGTCTCGGCCAGCCAGGCCTGCAGATTGCTCACCCCCTCCTCATACTCCTTCCTGGCCCGCCCAATCACCTCCGTCTGCTTGTACTTCTGGAACCTCCCTGTCAGGGCCGGACACCTCTCGTTCATACCATCCAAAATCTCTTTCACTTCCGCGGCCACATCCTCCTTCACGTGGCCGATCAAGAAATTCCCCGAATCGTTCAGCGCTTTCAAACGATCTTCGCACTGCGATGTGTCCTTGAAGAACTCTTGGATGTCGTCGGTGTTTTTGGAAGCCATTATGGCTTCTCCGTCTTTGAGCCACGAGGTCAGCACGTCGACTGAGCTGCCGAAGCTTCGCCACGATTGGATGACTTCGTCCAGCATTGGGCGAACGCTGCGGATTTCAGCGGACACTTTCTTCCAGCGATCGGAGGCTTCAGTGAGAAACCCGTCCAGTTTCGGCGCCTGGGCTTTGTCGGCCTTTTTGAAGTTTTCCGAGCATTTCTTGAGTTCTGTGAGCGTCCTGTCAAAGCTTTGCATCAGTTGTTGTTTGTCCACTATGTCCTGTTGGAGAAAAAAAATAGAAGGGAAGACTGTGTGAAAGAGAGATGTTCTTATGTACAGGATGGCATGTCTTAGCAATCGATATGATGGGATTTTACAATATACAATATTGTAATATATGACATGAAATTTTAAGAAAATCAAAGAGAAACGTAATGATTGCACAGACTTCTTCCACCCAACCCTCTCCATACCCACATCCACATTATTATCCATGCTAACCTCGACAAACCTACGGCTACCTGGTAATCTCTCAGTGTAGCCTATCAAGCTTCCTACACCTTCCTGTCCAAAAGAGCGACCTTTTCTCTAAGGCCCCCTTCCCCTTCTCTCTCATCTCTCCCCCCTTTTTCATTTCTCTCCTCTGTTTGGACCTCCTCTCTTTCTCTCCCTGTCCATCTCTCTCTCTGTCTCTCCCTCTCTCTCTCTTTACCTGATAATCTCTCAGTGTAGCCTCCATGCCATCCAGCCTGCCACACTTTGCTGTCCATCTCTCTCCCTCTCTCTCTCTTTACCTGATAATCTCTCAGTGAAGCCTCCATGCTATCCAGCCTGCCACACTTTGCTGTCCATCTCTCTCTCTCTCTCTCTCTCTCTACCTGGTAATCTCTCAGTGTAGCCTCCATGCCATCCAGCCTGCCACACTTTGCTGTCCATCTCTCAGTGTAGCCTCCACGCCATCTCTCTCTCTCTCTCTCTACCTGGTAATCTCTCAGTGTAGCCTCCACGCCATCCAGCCTGCCACACTTTGCTGTCCATCTCTCTCTCTCTCTCTCTACCTGATAATCTCTCAGTGTAGCCTCCACGCCATCCAGCCTGCCACACTTTGCTGTCCATCTCTCTCTCTCTCTCTCTACCTGGTAATCTCTCAGTGTAGCCTCCACGCCATCCAGCCTGCCACTTTGCTGTCCATCTCTCTCTCTCTCTCTCTACCTGATAATCTCTCAGTGTAGCCTCCACGCCATCCAGCCTGCCACACTTTGCTGTCCATCTCTCTCTCTCTCTCTCTACCTGATAATCTCTCAGTGTAGCCTCCATGCCATCCAGCCTGCCACACTTTGCTGTCCATCTCTCTCTCTCTCTCTCTCTACCTGATAATCTCTCAGTGTAGCCTCCACGCCATCCAGCCTGCCACACTTTGCTGTCCATCTCTCTCTCTCTCTCTCTACCTGGTAATCTCTCAGTGTAGCCTCCACGCCATCCAGCCTGCCACTTTGCTGTCCATCTCTCTCTCTCTCTCTACCTGATAATCTCTCAGTGTAGCCTCCACGCCATCCAGCCTGCCACTTTCTGTCATCTCTCTCTCTCTCTCTACCTGATAATCTCTCAGTGTAGCCTCCACGCCATCCAGCCTGCCACACTTTGCTGTCCATCTCTCTCTCTCTCTCTCTACCTGATAATCTCTCAGTGTAGCCTCCACGCCATCCAGCCTGCCACACTTTGCTGTCCATCTCTCTCTCTCTCTCTCTACCTGGTAATCTCTCAGTGTAGCCTCCACGCCATCCAGCCTGCCACTTTGCTGTCCATCTCTCTCTCTCTCTCTCTACCTGATAATCTCTCAGTGTAGCCTCCACGCCATCCAGCCTGCCACTTTGCTGTCCATCTCTCTCTCTCTCTCTCTACCTGATAATCTCTCAGTGTAGCCTCCACGCCATCCAGCCTGCCACACTTTGCTGTCCATCTCTCTCTCTCTCTCTCTACCTGATAATCTCTCAGTGTAGCCTCCACGCCATCCAGCCTGCCACACTTTGCTGTCCATCTCTCTCTCTCTCTCTCTACCTGGTAATCTCTCAGTGTAGCCTCCACGCCATCCAGCCTGCCACTTTGCTGTCCATCTCTCTCTCTCTCTCTCTACCTGATAATCTCTCAGTGTAGCCTCCACGCCATCCAGCCTGCCACTTTGCTGTCCATCTCTCTCTCTCTCTCTCTACCTGATAATCTCTCAGTGTAGCCTCCACGCCATCCAGCCTGCCACACTTTGCTGTCCATCTCTCTCTCTCTCTCTACCTGATAATCTCTCAGTGTAGCCTCCACGCCATCCAGCCTGCCACACTTTGCTGTCCATCTCTCTCTCTCTCTCTCTACCTGGTAATCTCTCAGTGTAGCCTCCACGCCATCCAGCCTGCCACTTTGCTGTCCATCTCTCTCTCTCTCTCTCTACCTGATAATCTCTCAGTGTAGCCTCCACGCCATCCAGCCTGCCACTTTGCTGTCCATCTCTCTCTCTCTCTCTACCTGATAATCTCTCAGTGTAGCCTCCACGCCATCCAGCCTGCCACACTTTGCTGTCCATCTCTCTCTCTCTCTCTCTACCTGATAATCTCTCAGTGTAGCCTCCACGCCATCCAGCCTGCCACACTTTGCTGTCCATCTCTCTCTCTCTCTCTACCTGGTAATCTCTCAGTGTAGCCTCCACGCCATCCAGCCTGCCACACTTTGCTGTCCATCTCTCTCCCCTCTCTCTCTCTACCTGGTAATCTCTCAGTGTAGCCTCCACGCCATCCAGCCTGCCACACTTTGCTGTCCATCTCTCTCTCTCTCTCTCTCTCTACCTGGTAATCTCTCAGTGTAGCCTCCACGCCATCCAGCCTGCCACACTTTGCTGTCCAGCCAGCCAGCTTCTCCTCGGCAGCCCCGATGTATCCCAGCAGGTCGAAGCGACACAGCAGGTAGTCCATGTGGGCCAGGTTCAGGGTGCCCCCGGTGCTGACCGCCTCCAGGCGCTTCATCATCAGGTCCATGTGAGGCCCGTGCAGCATCTCGCCTTCGTAGCGACCCGCGCGCTTCGTTTGTTGGAGGAACTGCCGCCACGAGTCTAGGTCCTTGAAGAAATCCTGATAAAAGGGAAGAAAAATAATTAGCATACAGTATTTTTCTGTCTATAAGGCGCACCTGATTATAAGGTGCACCCCCAAAATGTTTCACAACATTTTCATTTTGTTATTACAGTTTCTTACCATCATGTTATTATTGGTCACGTTATAAGGCGCAGGGGGCTCAATCTAGGAAAAAGGTATCGCCTTAGAGTCTGTAAAATACGGTACACAAAATTCAGATTGTGTCATTCTATTTTCTGACTATTTTGTAGTCATATTATAAGGCACAGGGGTCTCAGTCTGGGAGAAGAAAAAGTATGGCCTTATAGTCTGAAAAATATGGTAGTTTTTTGTAATACCTTTCTGTACTTTCTTCTTTCTTTCATCGTTATGTTTCTACCTTTGTTTTGTTGAAACACCAGTGAGTTATGAGCATCTAGACTTGAGCACACAAACTCAATGAGATCATCAAGTATTTTTGACTTTGACTAGACAGACAAACGACACATTTGTATTCAAACACACACACACACACAAACAAGCACATGAACACACACACTTCTGTTTTTTGTTTTGTTTTCCAATTGTGTGTGCAGGTGTGTGTGTGTGTGTGTGTGTGTGTGTGTGTGTGTATGTGTGTGTGTGTGAGTGAGCGTGTGAGTGTGAGTGAGCGTATGTGTGTGTGTGTATATGCGCACACGCGCGCATGTGTGTATGTGAGTGTTTCCTCCCCCAGCTTTCTCTCCCTCTCTCTTCCTCCCTATTCCCTTCTCTCTCTTCTGTTTGGTTCTTTGTTGTTGTTTTTTTTCTTTCATTATACTGATCATAATGTTTTCTGTTTTGTGTTCCTGTAAATATGTTAAGTTCATTGATTTTTGATTGATGTGTATTTTTTTTTATGAGGGCAGGATGAAAAAAAGCTTTGTTAGCTTATTCTTTAACCCTCAATAAAGATGATTTTGACTTGACTTGACTTGACACACATTCAAGCACATGAATACACACACACTGTCTTGTTCACCCACTCACTCTGTGCTGTTTGACCATCTCAGCCAAGTGATCCAGGTTGTCATCAGGGTTGACCAGTAGCTCTGTCTCAGCCCTCAGCAGCTTCTCTGCATCGTACATCCCTGCCCCCCCCCCCCCCCCCCCCCCCCCACACACTGCCTTGTTCACCCACTCACTCTGTGCTGTTTGACCATCTCAGCCAAGTGGTCCAGGTTGTCATCAGGGTTGACCAGTAGCTCTGTCTCAGCCCTCAGCAGCTTCTCTGCATTGTACATCCACTGGCCACACTGGCCCAGCTTGCCCGGCAGGCTGGAGTCCAGCTTCAACAGCCACTGCCTGGTCTGCTCGTCCACCTCCTTCCACCGACCGTCCAGTTTGTGCCAGTCCTCTTTCTTCAGCCGCATGGCCTTGCCAGAGGTCACTTTGTCCCCAATTTTCTTGTAGACGGGCTCTCGGCGGTCAAATTCAGTTTTGAAGCCAATGTAGTCCTGAAAAAAATGAAGCAAAGAATTTTGTTTATCTACTGAAGCAAACATTAATGGTTCAATAATGTTAATATGTTAATTAATATCATACAGGGCTCATCCTTAACTTTTCACAGGATTTAGATAAAGTGGCATGGAGGATATGTAACTATTTAAAAGCAATGAGCGTGAAAGCGTGTGCATTCATGCATGTACGTGCATGCAATGCGCCCAAGTAAGTATGTATATGTGTGCATGATATGGAGCAAGCATGCCAAAAACATGCATGTACGGATGCTTGAGTGCAAATATATTTGAGTATTTGAGTATTTGAGAAGTTAAAGCACAATTACTAGGAATTGAGCCTGTCTGTCAGTCACTGGGCCCTGACTGTGGCCTGGAGCAATATAATGATGGAATAATCATAATTTACCAGAATTCAGACTGTCTGTCATGTGTCTGACTGGTGGCCTTGAGCAATATACAATGAAAACAATGATGGAATAGTTATAATTTACCAGGAATTCAGCCTGTCTGTCATAAGTCTGACTGGTGGCCTTGAGCAATATACAATGAAAATGATAGACTAGTCATAATGTACCAGGAATTCGGCCTGTCTGTCGGTGACAGGGTCCTGACTTGTGGCCAGCAGTTCCGCGGCGTCGTTGTTGAGCCAGGTCATCAGAGCGTTGAAGGCCTGCTGCTCCTTCTCTCCAGTGCTCAGGTCATCCCCCGGGACTCCCCGCATCTGGAGCACAGCAATGCGTACGTGTTCAGTGGGCTTTGTCGAGGTTGTGCTCACATGCCTACATTATGTGTGAAGTGATATGTATGTCTAATTTGCATCATAAACATAACCATCCCCAGCACCTGTCTATTCTTGACAAAAAGAGTGGGGAAGGGTTTTGGACAAA
>CM065684.1:65048082-65053082 GCA_017654935.2 Phymorhynchus buccinoides | reverse complement strand
CATAGACATGACATGACATGACACAGTGTGGCATGACATGACAGACTCACTTTGCCAGCACACTCTCTGCCCAGAACAAACAAGCTCTGTTTCTTGTTGGACAGACCCTCCCCAACCAATGCATAGAAATGACATGACACAGTGTGGCATAACATGACAGACTCACTTTGCCAGCACACTCTCTGCCCAGGCCAACAGGCTCTGTTTGGGCAGGGCCTGTTTCTTCTTGTTGGACAGACCCTCCCCAACCAATGCATAGCAATGACATGACACAACATAACATGGTATGACATGACATGACAGACTCACTTTGCCAGCACGCTTTCTGCCCAGGCCAACAGGCTCTGTTTGGGCAGGGCCTGTTTCTTCTTGTTGGACGGACCCTCCCCGTCCATGTCCGGCACATTGGGAACCTGGGAGATGGTCTCCTCAATCTGTAGAGAGAAAGAAAGAAACACATATAACAGCAATTAAACATTAGAACAGTTTTTGTCATTCAATGTGAAACATGCACATGCACTAGAATTGAGAACGAACGACTTAACGTTTATGGGGAGATTTTTCCCCGCTATCTCTGTGAAGAGGAACAGATGAAATCAGTGGGATACGTGGGATACGTGTCTGCCCTTTGGATTAAGTTATGATCCCAGAGTTATTGTCCGTGGCGTCTGCCACAAGTTTCTATATTCACACTGTTTCTTATATATTCTTTTTTTCCAAATTAATTTGTCTGATCACAATGTTAAGCAAACATCGGTGTGTGTTTTTCTTCAATGCTTTAAAATCAAATTTAATAAGCGCAAGCCTTCATTATGAATCATTACAGTCAAGACTGTTGTCAAATGAATAGCAGTCTTACTTTTCTTCCGTGAACTTGCAATAACCGATGACGTTAAAACAAATATTTTGATAATTTGCTTACGTAACCGGGTGTTAATGGAACGCAAAGGGATGCAATTTTAGACACTAGACGTGATCACGATAAATTCCATAAGGTTCTCTGGCAAAAGGATTATAAAATTACTATTGGATATTGTAATAATTGATACATGTTCTATCCAAAAGAGAAGAACAGATCGGGTTTTTAAAGAAAGAATAAAACTAAACTAGCACAAAAAAGCAGACATTGCCTGCTGCACCTCACCATGAAAGAATAAAATAAAATGTGATGGAAATGAAAAAGACTTGAAAAAAGGTGAAACAAATCAGAAGACTGTTTGTGTCACTTTGCATAACTGTGCATAGCGTACCTGGAAGTATAAAATGATGGTCCAAACCAGACCAGACCCAGCACAATGGAGGCAGAAGACTGTTTGTGTCACTTTGCATAGCGTACCTGGAAGTATAAAATGATGGTCCAGACCAGACCAGACCCAGCACAATGGAGGCAGAAGACTGTTTGTGTCACTTTGCATAACTGTGCATAGCGTACCTGGAAGTATAAAATGATGGTCCAGACCAGACCAGACCCAGCACAATGGAGGCAGAAGACTGTTTGTGTCACTTTGCATAACTGTGCATAGCGTACCTGGAAGTATAAAATGATTGTCCAGACCAGACCAGACCCAGCACAATGGAGGCAGAAGACTGTTTGTGTCACTTTGCATAACTGTGCATAGCGTACCTGGAAGTATAAAATGATGGTCCAGACCAGACCCAGCACAATGGAGGGTTTGCCATCAGCGATGCTTGTGGCGTTGACGTTGACCAACTTGATCTGTGCACAGAAAAACAAATGAACAGAACAATGATCTTGTTGGATGTTCCATAAAAATGCTACAATAGGAATTAACTCAACACAGCTCGGTGTTGCGAAACAGAGCTCAGTCTGTCTTTGAAAAGTGCACCACCGTAACTCAGCTGGCAGCTTTGGGCATTGCAAAACAATATAAATGGACACTTGATCAAAGGTCTGAGGAACAGAGAATGAGCAGAACACGGAAAGCTCAAAGCCAGCAAAACACACAAGGGTCAGTCTTCACCTGTGCACTACAGCTTCATAAAAAAAAAGATTACTTTATTTAATGGCCTGAAGGTGCACCAGAACTCTAAATGTTGCCTGAAACACCATGTCATCTGGACAGTGATTGATATCCACTTTGTACTATTAACCCGGCCTTTCACTGACAAAGAAAAATAGAAAAAATATCGATTTTCTTAACATAAAATTCAAGAGACCCTGTTAGACTCAATCTCAGAAAATGGTCTAGATATATATCTTTCCTGGCTTTTCTAAACCAAAAACCATCATTCCAGGGCTATGACATCAAAAGTTATGACATCATCAATGACATCACACAACCTGTACAGGCTGTAGTAGACAGTGAAGGTGTCAAGTAACACCCACAGAATATACACTCTTCAACTTCATTCAGCAAAGAGTGAGCTATGCTCACGTTCTTCTGTTCCAGATAGTTGAGTGCTGTGGTGATGTTAGCGATGTGGTGAGGTCTGCGTAGTTTGGCTCCCTTCTCCATTGGCTGTCAACACACAATACATCCATGAGCCATAATGAGTGACAGACAGACAGATAGAGAGAGAGAGAGAGAGAGAGAGAGAGAGAGAGAGAGAAGAGAGAGAGAGAGAGAGAGAGAGACTAGAGAGAGAGAGAGAGAGAGAGAGAGAGAGAGAGAGAGAGAGAGAGAGAGAGAGAGACGAAACGAGACTCAGAGAGAGAGAGAGAGACGAGAGAGAGAGAGAGAGAGAGAGAGAGAGAGAGAGAGAGAGAGAGAGAGAGATACATGCACACACCACACACACACACACACAGGCACATATATGACACACACGACACATCTACACACACACACCTACACACACCTACAAACACACACAAAGAGAGAGAGGGAGAGAGAGAGATAGGTAGACAGACAGACAGACAGACAGAGACTCTTACATAGAGATCTATGTATGTATATCCCTGCATGCATGCGTTTGCAAAAACGTGTGTGTATAAATGTATGTACGTATCAATAAAGTGAATAAACGTAACGATATGGCATTCTTCTTTTCATGATGCCAGGTGACAAACCAAGTGTACCAGACTACCACACCCCGTTTCTTCATTTCCCTGTGACATGTTCTGAGAGCGTCAACTAGTCACCAGACTACCACACCATTTCCCTGTGACATGTTCTGAGAGCGTCAACCAGTCACCAGACTACCACACCCCGTTTCTTCATTTCCCTGTGATATGTTCTGAGAGCGTCAACTAGTCACCAGACTACCACACCCCGTTTCTTCATTTCCCTGTGATATGTTCTGAGAGCATCAACTAGTCACCAGACTACCACACCCCGTTTCTTCATTTCCCTGTGATATGTTCTGAGAGCATCAACTAGTCACCAGACTACCACACCCCGTTTCTTCATTTCCCTGTGACATGTTCTGAGAGCGTCAACTAGTCACCAGACTACCACACCCCGTTTCTTCATTTCCCTGTGACATGTTCTGAGAGCGTCAACCAGTCACCAGACTACCACACCCCGTTTCTTCATTTCCCTGTGATATGTTCTGAGAGCGTCAACTAGTCACCAGACTACCACACCCCGTTTCTTCATTTCCCTGTGACATGTTCTGAGAGCGTCAACTAGTCACCAGACTACCACACCCCGTTTCTTTATTTCCCTGTGATATGTTCTGAGAGCGTCAACTAGTCACCAGACTACCACACCCCGTTTCTTTATTTCCCTGTGATGTTCTGAGAGCGTCAACTAGTCACCAGACTACCACAGCTGTGACATGTTCTGAGAGCGTCAACTAGTCACCAGACTACCACACCCCGTTTCTTCATTTCCCTGTGACATGTTCTGAGAGCGTCAACTAGTCACCAGACTACCACACCCCGTTTCTTTATTCTGAGAGCGTCAACTAGTCACCAGACTACCACACCCCGTTTCTTTATTTCCCTGTGATATGTTCTGAGAGCGTCAACTAGTCACCAGACTACCACACCCCGTTTCTTTATTTCCCTGTGATATGTTCTGAGAGCGTCAACTAGTCACCAGACTACCACACCCCGTTTCTTTATTTCCCTGTGACATGTTCTGAGAGCGTCAACTAGTCACCAGACTACCACACCCCGTTTCTTCATTTCCCTGTGATATGTTCTGAGAGCGTCAACCAGTCACCAGACTACCACACCCCGTTTCTTTATTTCCCTGTGATATGTTCTGAGAGCGTCAACTAGTCACCAGCTCTGAGAGCGTCAACTAGTCACCAGACTACCACACCCCGTTTCTTCCCTGTGATATTTCCCTGTGACATGTTCTGAGAGCGTCAACCAGTCACCAGACTACCACACCCCGTTTCTTCATTTCCCTGTGATATGTTCTGAGAGCGTCAACTAGTCACCAGACTACCACACCCCGTTTCTTCATTTCCCTGTGACATGTTCTGAGAGCGTCAACTAGTCACCAGACTACCACACCCCGTTTCTTCATTTCCCTGTGATATGTTCTGAGAGCGTCAACCAGTCACCAGACTACCACACCCCGTTTCTTCATTTCCCTGTGATATGTTCTGAGAGCGTCAACTAGTCACCAGACTACCACACCCCGTGTTCTTCAATTTCCCTGTGATATGTTCTGAGAGCGTCAACCAGTCACCAGACTACCACCCCGTTTCTTTATTTCCCTGTGATATGTTCTGAGAGCGTCAACTAGTCACCAGACTACCACACATTTCCCTGTGATATGTTCTGAGAGCGTCAACTAGTCACCAGACTACCACACCATTTCCCTGTGATATGTTCTGAGAGCGTCAACTAGTCACCAGACTACCACACCCCGTTTCTTTATTTCCCTGTGATATGTTCTGAGAGCGTCAACTAGTCACCAGACTACCACACCCCGTGTCTTTATTTCCCTGTGATATGTTCTGAGAGCGTCAACTAGTCACCAGACTACCACACCCCGTTTCTTTATTTCCCTGTGATATGTTCTGAGAGCGTCAACTAGTCACCAGACCCGCAGACACCTGCACTAAATATCTGGAAAGCT
>CM065684.1:65035010-65047582 GCA_017654935.2 Phymorhynchus buccinoides | reverse complement strand
GGATGTAAAAAGCTGTTATTGATCGACTCTATTACCTCTATAAATAAAATTAATTCTCTCTCCTCTCCCCCCCCCCCCCTCTCTCTCCTCTCTCCGTCTATCTTTCAAAGACTAACAAAACACCACATACAAACAGTAATTTAGACCAAATTTTGTAATGTGTAACCCCTGACGCAAGAGAAATTTAAAGAACCAAAATAATTGGGCAATCATGCTATGAAAAAGACAAACTGATAGAGCCAATCCTGGCAAAAGGGTCTAGGGGATATTACTCTCTTGACTGTTTTAAAGCAAAAGCCAGCCATATGCGTATAGGGTACTCCTCATCAATCTGATGGAAATAATCAGTGTTGTCATCAGGTCCGTACGTGATACTATCCGTGATGCAGTCAAGTAGTACAGTGCAGGAAGTTAGTCTAGTGTACGCAATTTGATTGATTTTTTTCTCATAAATATGTCCTAAGGGCTAGGGCGAGTGTGTGGAACAGCGGTGTTTGAACAGACTAACTTTTCATCTGATTCACTTTGTCCTTAATGGTACTGCAGCTTTCATAATGTCTTTGACCAGATTTATGATCTCCATAAATACGGGTTATGTCTGATGGAAGCAACATGCAAACGGACAAACATGTGTGTGTGTGTGTGTGCTGTGTGTTGTGTGTGAGATAAGAGAGTGTGGGTGTGTGGTGAGCGGGAGTTGGGAATGATGCATGAATATGTGATCTGGGTGTGTATTTCCAAACATGCATACATGTATTGGTGCTTGAATTTGATGTTTCTCTCCAATAGAACACAGGTTAAAAAAATGAACATATATTCTTGCAGAAATTGTTATTGGGGGTAAGGGTGATGGAGGGTGAAGAGGAGGGGGGTGGAGGTTGAAGAGAAGGAATGGAGGTAGGGGTAAGGTAAGTGAAAAAGATGGTGGGTGGGAGACGGAAGGAGGGGGTGGGTATGACAGGATGGGGCGGGGGTTACCCACTGCTGTAAAGCGGTCAAGTGTCTCCACTTTCCGCATTGATGTTTATTCTCAGGTTTATTGCAGCCGACAAGAGGGTGAATAACTTTGTTTAAACTTTTAGTGCGGCATCGCGTTGCTTTAGACAGTCAACTAATCACTGACATAAACTGTATAAAAAATTAGACAAATCACATGGTCTGGTGCTAGTAATAGTTCAATTCAGCAAATTCTAGCCCATTTTGTTTTGTTTTGTTTATTTAATGGCCCCATATTGATTTGTTTATTTAATGGCCATATTGATTTGTTTATTTAATGGCCATATTGATTTGTCATGGGATAAATTCTTTGAATCACCACAGTGATAATCTGACAAGAAATTCTGATGGTAAGATTATATTTATCAAAAGGTGTAATACTAATATTAGAAAAAATGTTTTCAGTAACAGAGTTGCTAACATGTGGAATGAATTTCCTTTTTGAGTTAAAATGTGCACACAAATACTAACATCTTCAAAAATCGTCTTGATGAATTTCTCAATAATTTTGTTAGTATATTTAGCCAAGCATTTGACTAATTTATTTTCATAGGAAAATTTTGCTAACCGTGACAAACCTTGACCCAAAACAATGGCCTGCCAATGTTTAAAATGATGGGACTCCTAAAAAGCTTCACGGCTTTTTTTGTCCCTACTTACTACTACTACTTTACTACTACTACTACTACTACTACTACTACTTACTACTACTTACTACTATCTACTACTAACTAGCTACTACTACTACTACTACTACTACTACTACTACCAGTCACTCTCAGTAGAGGGCATCAGCGATCTGCTGTCTGGCATGTGGTAGTCGCAGAACGGCGGAATGGCGACACAAAAGCAGATCACACTGGTTCATTCTAAGGAAATCACACGCACAAAATGACAATACACGATTTTTGGGAGAAAAAAACCTAGGGGAGAGCACATCTTGAAAATGGTGAGTTGTTTACCTTTTATTAACTCTGGCCGTATGTCAGCTCATACCAGTAAGCAACTAATGACGTTGAAGCTTGAAACCGCAAGACTTGTACTCAAACACACGTGGCGATCCGTGAGAGCTGGGGATCTACCTGATGGTAGAGTAACTTCCCCTGTTTGAGCGATTGAATTAGGCATGATCACTCCCACACACCATGAAATTACTTCCCTTGATTATTTCCGAACAATTTGTGCTGACACGCATATCAAAGAAAAGAAAAGATCTATCTGCTGATCTCTTTTTCCCCTGATTTTGTATGCATGCTTTTGAGGCATGAGCATTATATTTATGTCTGTGTGTTTTGCAAGTGTATGCATGTGCCAGTGAAAAGAAAAGAAAATGAGGTTTAAAAAGTACCATAGCCTGCAGTGATGTACAGAAGATCGAAAAGTAATAGGACAAACTGTCCTGAGACAAGATAAATCAATTTTTATCCTACAAAATAAATCAATAGGATAAGGACAGTGTTTTCAGGATAATTTGTATGTTCTTATCTGACTATGTTACTATGACAGCGTTTGAACAGAAGGATATAGGAGGCTGACATTTTGCATACGGATAGGTACTTAGAATATCTAGGCCAAATTTGAGCGTGAAGGTCATTAGTGAAAGGTCAAGGTCACTGGAGCCAAAAATGCTGCGGCGCGGCTGCTTGATGTATCGTTTTCATGCTCCAGTTTCCTATCCATTTTGTTGTGTTGTCTTGGTTTCCTATCCATTTTGTTGTTCCGTTTCCTGTCCATTTGTTGTGTTGTCTTAGTTTCCTATCCATTTGTTGTGTTGTCTTTGTCTAGTTACTTTTTAATTATTTAGAGTACTAACAGGTCTGCGCGTTGGTTGGGTCCGTGCGTACCCCCCCTCCCCCCTTGAAATCATAGATATATATATAAAGAAATTACATCATGCTTGCGTCATTTTTCCCAATGCCTTAAGGGGTACACAATCCCCCTCAGTACTCTATATTTTTATGGAGTATCACACTTACTGGTAACTTTTATGTGTTGCAGATGAGCAGGAGAGGGTGCAGAAGAAGACGTTCACCAACTGGATGAACACCTACCTCACACAGGTGAGACAACCTACTGCTGCAATTGCACAGTTACTTTCATTGTTCGTAATATCACCCATGGTGAGACAACACACTGCTGCAATTGCACAGTTACTTTCATTGTTCGTAATATCACCCATGGTGAGACAACACACTGCTGCAATTGCACAGTTACTTTCATTGTTCGTAATGTCACCCATGGTGAGACAACACACTGCTACAATTGCACAGTTACTTTCACTGTTCGTAATATCACCCATGGTGAGACAACACACTGCTACAATTGCACAGTTACTTTCACTGTTCGTAATATCACCCATGGTGAGACAACACACTGCTACAATTGCACAGTTACTTTCATTGTTCGTAATGTCACCCATGGTGAGACAACACACTGCTACAATTGCACAGTTACTTTCACTGTTCGTAATATCACCCATGGTGAGACAACACACTGCTACAATTGCACAGTTACTTTCACTGTTCGTAATATCACCCATGGTGAGACAACACACTGCTACAATTGCACAGTTACTTTCACTGTTCGTAATGTCACCCATGGTGAGACAACACACTGCTACAATTGCACAGTTACTTTCACTGTTCGTAATGTCACCCATGGTGAGACAACACACTGCTACAATTGCACAGTTACTTTCATTGTTCGTAATGTCACCCATGGTGAGACAACACACTGCTACAATTGCACAGTTACTTTCACTGTTCGTAATATCACCCATGGGGATACCGGGGGGTCTTTTATACAGATAGTTACCCCACCTTCTGGAAGTTCTGTGGTTGTAGCTTCCACTAATCTGTCACTCTCTTTGACTCTGCCTTTTCCCTTTGCTTTCTGTCATCTACTTTCTTTCTGCCTCACTGGTCCATTCTCCTGCCTTTGTTCTAGAAACACTTACAAAGATTTTCTCCAGTCGAAGATGGACATGCTGGGCCTAACTATTTCTTAGTTAGGTGCATAACGGCAGCATGACTCATCTACTCTCATATAACAAGAAACTGAGTGATCAACAAAAAGAAAAAGAAAAATTAGTTTGTAAACTATCAATTCTTCTTCTTAGTTGTTGATTGCTCAGTTTCCTGTTGTTTGAGTGCAGATACATCATGCTGGAGTTATGTGCATAAGAAATAGTTAGGCTCAGCATGTCCGTCTTTCAGGCTGCAGAGAATCTTTGTAAGAGTTTCTGGAACAAAGGCTGGAGAATGAAACTCTAAGTATGTAAAATGACAATACAATTGGGATTGTGTTTTTTTTTACGCTTGCTGTCCATTTTCAAGTCGACATTGTACCGATTGTTTTCATATGCTGCTAAAGGTTAAGGATAAATATTTACTTTTTTAACATTATTTTCCGGTGTGTCTTCTCATTCCATTGTAAGCCCATCTCTTTCATCATTTCACCCTGCTCTTCCCGTTGATTCTATTGTCTCTTCTTCATTCTGTACACAAATCTGTGCCAAGTCATTTGTCTCACTGACAGTTGTATTGTTTGCTTGAACCAGTTGCCCCCAGCTCCTCTACATTTTATTATGTCATGTAGTGTTTGACTTTCCCAGTGTGGGGTCACTCAGTGTTCTTTTCCACTTCATTCTTCTTTCAGTGCTGATGTGATTGATAACAGCTCTAAAGAGGAGAGACAACTACTTGGGATAGATTAACCTTTTTTCCCAGTATAAGGAGAGGATATATAATACTAAAAATATAAATAATTTGTTGACTTTGTTTTTTTAGTCGCCAATGCTTTTTTGTTTTTTTAACTTGTAAGAAAATGTTATGAATGTTTGCCAACCATTAAATTATTTACACAATGGTTCTTGACCTTTTTTCATTTTAGTTGTATATAGGGTTGTTGTTGTTGTTGTTACCTGGCTTAACGACTCCAGGGATCACCCCAACAGCCAGAGCACTTGAACAATTCAGTACAAATGCACCAGCTAGGGATGAGAACATTACGTGTGTGACCGTTTTTGATTACCCCGCCATGTGGGCAGCCACACTCCGTCTTCGGGGGATTTTAGACTGATGATGTTATGCTGGGAGCTTGTCTTGGCTTAAGACAATCCCCGCACAAACCATTCAGAGCATAGCAACATTTTGATGTAGCCTTGGCGTTCTAGCTTATGTCAACTGGTCTGACACAGCCTCATGCCAAGGCAAGTATATAGGGTTAAAAATGTTCCTTGTAAACTGATTATTCTTTTGTTTCTTTGTTTTCTTGCGCATATTATGGTTTCAGAGAGAAACTAGAAACTTGTTTCCGTGTTGATTTTTGTTCTTTTTTAAAAATGTACAGATATATTTCACAAAAAAGATGCGTTGTAACCATATTTGTACTTGTAAGAGAAATAGGTTTAACTTACTTTGTGTGTGTGTGTGTGTGTGTGTGTGTGTGTGTGTGTGTGTGTGTGTGTGTGTGTGTGTGTTCTTGTTAACTTTCATTGTTTCCATGTTAACTACTTGTGCCTATTGTTTGTGTAGAATTGTCTTCGACAGTGTTTGTTGTGTAACTGACAAGTTAATTACATGTTAATTCATGCGCAAGCCAAGCAACAAATTTCTTCTGTTTGAAGACAGTAAATTGAATTGAACAATGAATTGATGGCAAGAAGCTCCATGGATTGCTTTACAGTCAACTGATGATGTCATCTTGCAGGTTCAATGATGTGACTATTGCCAAACCTGGTTGTTTCCAGCAACAGAATAATAGCTTGGAAAATAATGAAACAAAATACAGTCAAACCCTACCCAGCAGGCACCCTGATATACAGTCACACCCTACCCAGCAGGCACCCTGATATACAGTCAAACCCTACCCATCAGGGACCCTGATATACAGTCAAACCCTACCCAGCAGGGACCCTGATGTACAGTCAAACCCTACCCAACAGGGACCCTGATGTACAGTCAACACAGGGACCCTGATATACAGTCAAACCCTACTCAGCAGGGACCCTGATATACAGTCAACACAGGGACCCTGATATACAGTCAATCCCTACCCAACAGGGACCCTGATGTACAGTCAACACAGGGACCCTGATATACAGTCAAACCCTACCCAGCAGGGACCCTGATATACAGTCAACACAGGGACCCTGATATACAGTCAAACCCTACCCAGCAGGGACCCTGATATACAGTCAAACCCTACCCAGCAGGGACCCTGATATACAGTCAAACCCTACCCAGCAGGGACCCTGATATACAGTCAAACCCTACCCAGCAGGGACCCTGATATACAGTCAAACCCTACCCAGCAGGGACCCTGATATACAGTCAACACAGGGACCCTGATATACAGTCAAACCCTACCCAGCAGGGACCCTGATATACAGTGAAACCCTACCCAACAGGGACCCTGATATACAGTCAAACCCTACCCAGCAGGGACCCTGATATACAGTGAAACCCTACCCAGCAGGGACCCTGATATACAGTCAAACCCTACCCAGCAGGGACCCTGATATACAGTCAAACCCTACCCAGCAGGGACCCTGATATACAGTCAAACCCTACCCAACAGGGACCCTGATATACAGTCAAACCCTACCCAGCAGGGACCCTGATATACAGTGAAACCCTACCCAGCAGGGACCCTGATATACAGTCAAACCCTACCCAGCAGGGACCCTGATATACAGTGAAACCCTACCCAGCAGGCACCCTGATATACAGTCAAACCCTACCCAGCAGGCACCCTGATATACAGTGAAACCCTACCCAGCAGGGCACCCTGATATACAGTCAAACCCTACCCAGCAGGGACCCTGATATACAGTCAAACCCTACCCAGCAGGGACCCTGATATACAGTCAAACCCTACCCAGCAGGGACCCTGATATACAGTCAAACCCTACCCAGCAGGGCACCCTGATATACAGTCAAACCCTACCCAGCAGGGACCCTGATATACAGTCAAACCCTACCCAGCAGGGACCCTGATATACAGTCAAACCCTACCCAGCAGGCACCCTGATATACAGCCAAACCCTACCCAGCAGGGACTCTGATATACAGCCAAACCCTACCCAGCAGGGACTCTGATATACAGCCAAACCCTACCCAGCAGGGACTCTGATATACAGTCAAACCCTACCCAGCAGGGACTCTGATATACAGTCAAACCCTACCCAGCAGGGACCCTGATATACAGTCAAACCCTACCCAGCAGGGACCCTGATATACAGTCAAACCCTACCCAGCAGGGACCCTGATATACAGTCAAACCCTACCCAGCAGGGACCCTGATATACAGTCAAACCCTACCCAGCAGGGACCCTGATATACAGTCAAACCCTACCCAGCAGGGACCCTGATATACAGTCAAACCCTACCCAGCAGGGACCCTGATATACAGTCAAACCCTACCCAGCAGGGACCCTGATATACAGTCAAACCCTACCCAGCAGGGACCCTGATATACAGTCAAACCCTACCCAGCAGGGACCCTGATATACAGTCAAACCCTACCCAGCAGGGACCCTGATATACAGCCAAACCCTACCCAGCAGGGACTCTGATATACAGTCAAACCCTACCCAGCAGGGACCCTGATATACAGTCAAACCCTACCCAGCAGGGACCCTGATATACAGTCAAACCCTACCCAGCAGGGACCCTGATATACAGTCAAACCCTACCCAGCAGGGACCCTGATATACAGTCAAACCCTACCCAGCAGGGACCCTGATATACAGTCAAACCCTATGCAGCAGGGACCCTGATATACAGTCAATCCCTACCCAGCAGGGACCCTGATATACAGTCAAACCCTACGCAGCAGGGACCCTGATACATGCAAACACCCCACACATCAGGACAGTTTGACGCAGTCTTTTCTTAGCTTATTTAGCTGTAAATATCTCTGTTTTAATAGTCATATCACAAAAAATTCCCCTAAAGACGGAGTGTGGTTGCCCACATGGCAGGGTAATAAAAAAACGGCCACACATATAATGTTCTCATCCATAGCTGATGCATTTGTACCATAGTGTTCAAGTGCTGCTTCAGCTGTTGGGATGATCCCTGGAGTCTTTTAGCCAGGGTATGTCAACAACAACGTATCACAACAAATGAGGTTATTTTTTGGCCAGCGTGTTGGGTGATCACAATACTATGTTTTAATTGTATAATTTATGTTTTCTGTATTTCAGAGAACCCCTCCCATGAAGGTGGAGAACTTGTTTACTGAACTGAAATGATCACAATACTATGGTTTAATTGTATGATGTGTGTGTTCTGTATGTCAGAGAACCCCTCCCATGAAGGTGGAGAACCTGTTCACTGAAATGATCACAATACTATGGTTTAATTGTATGATGTGTGTGTTCTGTATGTCAGAGAACCCCTCCCATGAAGGTGGAGAACCTGTTCACTGAAATGATCACAATACTATGGTTTAATTGTATGATGTGTGTGTTCTGTATGTCAGAGAACCCCTCCCATGAAGGTGGACAACCTGTTCACTGAAATGATCACAATACTATGGTTTAATTGTATGATGTGTGTGTTCTGTATGTCAGAGAACCCCTCCCATGAAGGTGGAGAACCTGTTCACTGAAATGATCACAATACTATGGTTTAATTGTATGATGTGTGTGTTCTGTATGTCAGAGAACCCCTCCCATGAAGGTGGACAACCTGTTCACTGAAATGATCACAATACTATGGTTTAATTGTATGATGTGTGTGTTCTGTATGTCAGAGAACCCCTCCCATGAAGGTGGACAACCTGTTCACTGAAATGATCACAATACTATGGTTTAATTGTATGATGTGTGTGTTCTGTATGTCAGAGAACCCCTCCCATGAAGGTGGAGAACCTGTTCACTGAAATGATCACAATACTATGGTTTAATTGTATGATGTGTGTGTTCTGTATGTCAGAGAACCCCTCCCATGAAGGTGGACAACCTGTTCACTGAAATGATCACAATACTATGGTTTAATTGTATGATGTGTGTGTTCTGTATGTCAGAGAACCCCTCCCATGAAGGTGGACAACCTGTTCACTGAAATGATCACAATACTATGGTTTAATTGTATGATGTGTGTGTTCTGTATGTCAGAGAACCCCTCCCATGAAGGTGGACAACCTGTTCACTGAAATGATCACAATACTATGGTTTAATTGTATGATGTGTGTGTTCTGTATGTCAGAGAACCCCTCCCATGAAGGTGGAGAACCTGTTCACTGAAATGATCACAATACTATGGTTTAATTGTATGATGTGTGTGTTCTGTATGTCAGAGAACCCCTCCCATGAAGGTGGAGAACCTGTTCACTGAAATGATCACAATACTATGGTTTAATTGTATGATGTGTGTGTTCTGTATGTCAGAGAACCCCTCCCATGAAGGTGGACAACCTGTTCACTGAAATGATCACAATACTATGGTTTAATTGTATGATGTGTGTGTTCTGTATGTCAGAGAACCCCTCCCATGAAGGTGGACAACCTGTTCACTGAAATGATCACAATACTATGGTTTAATTGTATGATGTGTGTGTTCTGTATGTCAGAGAACCCCTCCCATGAAGGTGGAGAACCTGTTCACTGAAATGATCACAATACTATGGTTTAATTGTATGATGTGTGTGTTCTGTATGTCAGAGAACCCCTCCCATGAAGGTGGACAACCTGTTCACTGAAATGATCACAATACTATGGTTTAATTGTATGATGTGTGTGTTCTGTATGTCAGAGAACCCCTCCCATGAAGGTGGACAACCTGTTCACTGAAATGATCACAATACTATGGTTTAATTGTATGATGTGTGTGTTCTGTATGTCAGAGAACCCCTCCCATGAAGGTGGAGAACCTGTTCACTGAAATGATCACAATACTATGGTTTAATTGTATGATGTGTGTGTTCTGTATGTCAGAGAACCCCTCCCATGAAGGTGGACAACCTGTTCACTGAAATGATCACAATACTATGGTTTAATTGTATGATGTGTGTGTTCTGTATGTCAGAGAACCCCTCCCATGAAGGTGGACAACCTGTTCACTGAAATGATCACAATACTATGGTTTAATTGTATGATGTGTGTGTTCTGTATGTCAGAGAACCCCTCCCATGAAGGTGGACAACCTGTTCACTGAAATGATCACAATACTATGGTTTAATTGTATGATGTGTGTGTTCTGTATGTCAGAGAACCCCTCCCATGAAGGTGGAGAACCTGTTCACTGAAATGATCACAATACTATGGTTTAATTGTATGATGTGTGTGTTCTGTATGTCAGAGAACCCCTCCCATGAAGGTGGAGAACCTGTTCACTGAAATGATCACAATACTATGGTTTAATTGTATGATGTGTGTGTTCTGTATGTCAGAGAACCCCTCCCATGAAGGTGGACAACCTGTTCACTGAAATGATCACAATACTATGGTTTAATTGTATGATGTGTGTGTTCTGTATGTCAGAGAACCCCTCCCATGAAGGTGGAGAACCTGTTCATTGAAATCAAAGATGGCATCGTCCTGCTGTCCCTGTTGGAGGCCCTGTCAGGGGATAAACTGGTCAGTGGGTGTCTGTCTCTCTCTCTCTCTCTCTCTCTCTCTCTCTCTCTCTCTCTCTCTCTCTCTCTCTCTCTCTCTCTCTCTCTCTCTCTCTCTCTCTCTCTCTCTCCCCCCCTCCATTTCTCCCTTCCTACCATTCTCTTTCTCCCTCCTTATCTTTCTCTTTACTCCTCGTTCTCTCTCTCTCTCTCTCTCTCTCTCTCTCTCTCTCTCTCTCTCTCTCTCTCTCTCTCTCTCTCTCTCTCTCTCTCTCTCTCTCTCTCTCTCTCTCTCTCTCTCTCTCTCTCCCCCCCCTCCATTTCTCCCTTCCTACCATTCTCTTTCTCCCTCCTTATCTTTCTCTTTACTCCTCGTTCTCCTCTTCCTCCTCCTCCTCCTTTTAAAAAAAATCATTCTTTCTGCTTTTACTTTTGTTTTGCTTTTATTTCTTCCTGTCATTGTTTTTCTTTATTCCTCCTTTGCCCCCCTCCCCCCTCTACCTTTTCCTGGCATTCACTTTCATTCTTTCTTTGTTGTTGATGTCAGTGAAGCAAACTTGATTCCATTACAGAAAACATGCAGACGTGATGTGCCTGAGCATCTCCCTCTTCTTAAGGAGCAAAGTGCACAGCAAGCACAAACACGCACGCACGCACGCACGCACGCACGCACGCACGCACGCACGCACGCACGCACGCACGCACGCAGATGTATGTACACACACACACATATACACATATAAACACACACATACAAACATAAGCACACACAGATGTATGTACACACACATATAGATATACACACATAAACACGCACGCATGCATGCACACACACACACGCACAGTCACCAGTCTTTAACCCTTTCACCACCAACGTCGCATTTATGCACACACACAGTCACCAGTCTTTAACCCTTTCACCACCAACGTGGCATTTATGCACACACACAGTCACCAGTCTTTAACCCTTTCACCACCAACGTCGCATTTATGCACACACACAGTCACCAGTCTTTAACCCTTTCACCGCCAACGTCGCATTTATGCACACACACAGTCACTAGTCTTTAACCCTTTCACCACCAACGTGGCATTTATGCACACACACAGTCACCAGTCTTTAACCCTTTCACCGCCAACATCGCATTTATGCACACACAGTCACCAGTCTTTAACCCTTTCACCACCAACATCGCATTTATGCACACACACAGTCACTAGTCTTTAACCCTTTCACCACCAACGTGGCATTTATGCACACACACAGTCACCAGTCTTTAACCCTTTCACCACCAACATCGCATTTATGCACACACAGTCACTAGTCTTTAACCCTTTCACCGCCAACGTGGCATTTATGCACACACACAGTCACTAGTCTTTAACCCTTTCACCGCCAACGTGGCATTTATGCACACACACAGTCACTAGTCTTTAACCCTTTCACCGCCAACGTGGCATTTCAGCACCACAATGGTTTACCACCCATGTCACTAAAATGCATCAAATCAGGGCCTGTTATCCAAAGACCCTATTCTCTTCATGTTGGGAGGTAAGGATAGGCCTGGTGTTATACATGTCACAGAGGGATTCACAGTATTTCAGATCATTATTTTTCTCTACCCGGTTAAGTTTAATGGTATTTTGGGGGGGCTAAAATATGTCTGGCGGCGAAAGGCTTAAGCTTTCCCTCCAGTGGTGGAATCATGCTAAGACAGGTTTCTGTGGTAGAGTGTCTTACTATCAGACGGCACTAGTGTCATGCCGCCTTATCTTTCCACTCCTTACATTGGTCTTTTTTAAAAATGTTTGTGTGTGTTGTGTGTGTGTGGGTGGGGTGGGTGGGGGGGTGTGTTCATACCTAGTTCCTGATCGTTCGTTGAAATAAGTACCCAAGGATTAAGTGACAATGGATCTAGAAGAAAGCAAGGGGGATTGTTTTCCCTTTTGGTTCTACTAGCTCTCTCTCTCTCTCTCTCTCTCTCTCTCTCTCTCTCTCTCTCTCTCTCTCT
>CM065684.1:65000010-65032510 GCA_017654935.2 Phymorhynchus buccinoides | reverse complement strand
GGGAAGAGGTGAAGAAGAAAAGTGAGGGGGAGAAGGCAAGATTATTGGGTGATTGGCTTCCAATAGGTGTGTGTGTGTGTGTGTGAGTGTGTGTGAGTGTGTGTGTGTGTGTGTGTGTGTGTGTGTGTGTGTGTGTGTGTGTGTGTGTGTGTGTGCATGTGTGTGTACAACTGAGTGTGTGACTATGCATATGTGTATGCGATTCTGTGTGTGTGTGGTGTGCGACAATGTGTGTGCGTGTGCATACATATGTGTGTGAGTGAGAGAGAGGGGGGGAGAGAAATTATGTAATCAACACTATTTTGCAAAGCAATTATGATCTCTGTATATGTAATTTATACATCTAGTTTTCCTTTGTAAAAATCAAAGAACACAACTTAGTATGAGTAAGTCATAAACCTGTCAATCTGTCCTCCAATGTCAGAAGGCCTAATATACAAAAAGATAGACCGACTTGTAATATTCTATTTGATTCATAATGTAAAACTTGGTCACCTTGCTTTCCACTCTTATGCATGTTTACTTGTGTTCAAAAAGATCAAGTAAATATTTGGTCTCTGGATAGATTGATGCGTGACCAGTTTTAGTAGATCAACGTATTGAGCTTGAGAACAGTTAAAAATAAGCCCCCAAATTACAAGATTGGCTGGTTTTTTTTTCCATTCTCAACATTTTTTTCATTTTTTATCAGTTGATAACTTCCATCATCTTTTTGACGAGTGTTGTAAAATTTGAAATTGAATTGTTATGTGCATCTTTATTGCTAATACATTATAATCACTTCTTGCAACCCAATGACTAGCACTTTATTCTTACCCTTGCTCAAGCAGTGGCTAGCATTTCATTAACTTGCCCTAGTTCTAGTAGGAAAATGGAATTGTTTCTACATTTTCAGCACACCTTGACCTAGTTGCTAAATGCTCAGCTTTCCAGATATTTAGTGCAGGTGTCTGCGGGTCTGGTGACTAGTTGACGCTCTCAGAACATGTCACAGGGAAATAAAGACACGGGGTGTGGTAGTCTGGTGACTGGTTGACGCTCTCAGAACATATCACAGGGAAATAAAGACACGGGGTGTGGTAGTCTGGTGACTGGTTGACGCTCTCAGAACATATCACAGGGAAATAAAGAAACGGGGTGTGGTAGTCTGGTGACTAGTTGACGCTCTCAGAACATATCACAGGGAAATAAAGAAACGGGGTGTGGTAGTCTGGTGACTAGTTGACGCTCTCAGAACATATCACAGGGAAATAAAGAAACGGGGTGTGGTAGTCTGGTGACTGGTTGACGCTCTCAGAACATATCACAGGGAAATAAAGAAACGGGGTGTGGTAGTCTGGTGACTAGTTGACGCTCTCAGAACATATCACAGGGAAATGAAGAAACGGGGTGTGGTAGTCTGGTGACTAGTTGACGCTCTCAGAACATATCACAGGGAAATAAAGAAACGGGGTGTGGTAGTCTGGTGACTAGTTGACGCTCTCAGAACATATCACAGGGAAATAAAGAAACGGGGTGTGGTAGTCTGGTGACTAGTTGACGCTCTCAGAACATATCACAGGGAAATAAAGACACGGGGTGTGGTAGTCTGGTGACTAGTTGACGCTCTCAGAACATATCACAGGGAAATAAAGAAACGGGGTGTGGTAGTCTGGTGACTAGTTGACGCTCTCAGAGCATATCAGGGAAATAAAGAAACGGGGTGTGGTAGTCTGGTGACTAGTTGACGCTCTCAGAACATATCACAGGGAAATAAAGAAACGGGGTGTGGTAGTCTGGTGACTAGTTGACGCTCTCAGAACATGTCACAGGGAAATGAAGAAACGGGGTGTGGTAGTCTGGTGACTAGTTGACGCTCTCAGAACATGTCACAGGGAAATGAAGAAACGGGGTGTGGTAGTCTGGTGACTAGTTGACGCTCTCAGAACATATCACAGGGAAATGAAGAAACGGGGTGTGGTAGTCTGGTGACTAGTTGACGCTCTCAGAACATGTCACAGGGAAATGAAGAAACGGGGTGTGGTAGTCTGGTGACTAGTTGACGCTCTCAGAACATATCACAGGGAAATAAAGAAACGGGGTGTGGTAGTCTGGTGACTAGTTGACGCTCTCAGAACATATCACAGGGAAATGAAGAAACGGGGTGTGGTAGTCTGGTGACTAGTTGACGCTCTCAGAACATATCACAGGGAAATGAAGAAACGGGGTGTGGTAGTCTGGTGACTGGTTGACGCTCTCAGAACATGTCACAGGGAAATAAAGAAACGGGGTGTGGTAGTCTGGTGACTAGTTGACGCTCTCAGAACATGTCACAGGGAAATGAAGAAACGGGGTGTGGTAGTCTGGTACACTTGGTTTGTCACCTGGCATCATGAAAAGAAGAATGCCATATCGTTACGTTTATTCACTTTATTGATACGTACATACATTTATACACACACGTTTTTGCAAACGCATGCATGCAGGGATATACATACATAGATCTCTATGTAAGAGTCTCTGTCTGTCTGTCTGTCTGTCTACCTATCTCTCTCTCTCCCTCTCTCTCTTTGTGTGTGTTTGTAGGGTGTGTGTAGGTGTGTGTGTGTAGATGTGTCGTGTGTGTCATATATGTGCCTGTGTGTGTGTGTGTGTGGTGTGCATGTATCTCTCTCTCTCTCTCTCTCTCTCTCTCTCTCTCTGTCTCTCTCTCTCTCTCTCTCTCTCTCTCTCTCTCTCTGTGCCTGTGTGTGTGTGTGTGTGGTGTCGTCTCTCTTCTTATCTCTCTCTCTCTCTCTCTCTCTCTCTCTCTCTCTCTCTCTCTCTCTCTCTCTCTCTCTCTCTCTCTCTCTCTCTCTCTCTCTCTCTCTCTCTCTCTCTCTCTCTCTCTCTCTCTCTCTCTCTCTCTCTCTCTCTCTCTCTCTCTATCTGTCTGTCTGTCACTCATTATGGCTCATGGATGTATTGTGTGTTGACAGCCAATGGAGAAGGGAGCCAAACTACGCAGACCTCACCACATCGCTAACATCACCACAGCACTCAACTATCTGGAACAGAAGAACGTGAGCATAGCTCACTCTTTGCTGAATGAAGTTGAAGAGTGTATATTCTGTGGGTGTTACTTGACACCTTCACTGTCTACTACAGCCTGTACAGGTTGTGTGATGTCATTGATGATGTCATAACTTTTGATCATAGCCCTGGAATACTGGTTTTTGGTTTAAGTAAGCCAGGAAAATATATCTAGACCATTTTCTGAGATTGAGTCTAACAGGGTCTCTTGAATTTTATGTTAAGAAAATCGATATTTTTTCTATTTTTCTTTGTCAGTGAAAGGCCGGGTTAATAGTACAAAGTGGATATCAATCACTGTCCAGATGACATGGTGTTTCAGGCAACATTTAGAGTTCTGGTGCACCTTCAGGCCATTAAATAAAGTAATCTTTTTTTTTATGAAGCTGTAGTGCACAGGTGAAGACTGACCCTTGTGTGTTTTGCTGGCTTTGAGCTTTCCGTGTTCTGCTCATTCTCTGTTCCTCAGACCTTTGATCAAGTGTCCATTTATATTGTTTTGCAATGCCCAAAGCTGCCAGCTGAGTTACGGTGGTGCACTTTTCAAAGACAGACTGAGCTCTGTTTCGCAACACCGAGCTGTGTTGAGTTAATTCCTATTGTAGCATTTTTATGGAACATCCAACAAGATCATTGTTCTGTTCATTTGTTTTTCTGTGCACAGATCAAGTTGGTCAACGTCAACGCCACAAGCATCGCTGATGGCAAACCCTCCATTGTGCTGGGTCTGGTCTGGACCATCATTTTATACTTCCAGGTACGCTATGCACAGTTATGCAAAGTGACACAAACAGTCTTCTGCCTCCATTGTGCTGGGTCTGGTCTGGTCTGGACAATCATTTTATACTTCCAGGTACGCTATGCACAGTTATGCAAAGTGACACAAACAGTCTTCTGCCTCCATTGTGCTGGGTCTGGTCTGGTCTGGACCATCATTTTATACTTCCAGGTACGCTATGCACAGTTATGCAAAGTGACACAAACAGTCTTCTGCCTCCATTGTGCTGGGTCTGGTCTGGTCTGGACCATCATTTTATACTTCCAGGTACGCTATGCACAGTTATGCAAAGTGACACAAACAGTCTTCTGCCTCCATTGTGCTGGGTCTGGTCTGGTCTGGACCATCATTTTATACTTCCAGGTACGCTATGCAAAGTGACACAAACAGTCTTCTGCCTCCATTGTGCTGGGTCTGGTCTGGTTTGGACCATCATTTTATACTTCCAGGTACGCTATGCACAGTTATGCAAAGTGACACAAACAGTCTTCTGATTTGTTTCACCTTTTTTCAAGTCTTTTTCATTTCCATCACATTTTATTTTATTCTTTCATGGTGAGGTGCAGCAGGCAATGTCTGCTTTTTTGTGCTAGTTTAGTTTTATTCTTTCTTTAAAAACCCGATCTGTTCTTCTCTTTTGGATAGAACATGTATCAATTATTACAATATCCAATAGTAATTTTATAATCCTTTTGCCAGAGAACCTTATGGAATTTATCGTGATCACGTCTAGTGTCTAAAATTGCATCCCTTTGCGTTCCATTAACACCCGGTTACGTAAGCAAATTATCAAAATATTTGTTTTAACGTCATCGGTTATTGCAAGTTCACGGAAGAAAAGTAAGACTGCTATTCATTTGACAACAGTCTTGACTGTAATGATTCATAATGAAGGCTTGCGCTTATTAAATTTGATTTTAAAGCATTGAAGAAAAACACACACCGATGTTTGCTTAACATTGTGATCAGACAAATTAATTTGGAAAAAAAGAATATATAAGAAACAGTGTGAATATAGAAACTTGTGGCAGACGCCACGGACAATAACTCTGGGATCATAACTTAATCCAAAGGGCAGACACGTATCCCACGTATCCCACTGATTTCATCTGTTCCTCTTCACAGAGATAGCGGGGAAAAATCTCCCCATAAACGTTAAGTCGTTCGTTCTCAATTCTAGTGCATGTGCATGTTTCACATTGAATGACAAAAACTGTTCTAATGTTTAATTGCTGTTATATGTGTTTCTTTCTTTCTCTCTACAGATTGAGGAGACCATCTCCCAGGTTCCCAATGTGCCGGACATGGACGGGGAGGGTCCGTCCAACAAGAAGAAACAGGCCCTGCCCAAACAGAGCCTGTTGGCCTGGGCAGAAAGCGTGCTGGCAAAGTGAGTCTGTCATGTCATGTCATACCATGTTATGTTGTGTCATGTCATTGCTATGCATTGGTTGGGGAGGGTCTGTCCAACAAGAAGAAACAGGCCCTGCCCAAACAGAGCCTGTTGGCCTGGGCAGAGAGTGTGCTGGCAAAGTGAGTCTGTCATGTTATGCCACACTGTGTCATGTCATTTCTATGCATTGGTTGGGGAGGGTCTGTCCAACAAGAAACAGAGCTTGTTTGTTCTGGGCAGAGAGTGTGCTGGCAAAGTGAGTCTGTCATGTCATGCCACACTGTGTCATGTCATGTCATGTCTATGCATTGGTTGGGGAGGGTCTGTCCAACAAGAAACAGAGCTTGTTTGTTCTGGGCAGAGAGTGTGCTGGCAAAGTGAGTCTGTCATGTCATGCCACACTGTGTCATGTCATGTCATGTCTATGCATTGGTTGGGGAGGGTCTGTCCAACAAGAAACAGAGCTTGTTTGTTCTGGGCAGAGAGTGTGCTGGCAAAGTGAATCTGTCATGTCATGCCACACTGTGTCATGTCATGTCATTTCTATGCATTGGTTGGGGAGGGTCTGTCCAACAAGAAACAGAGCTTGTTTGTTCTGGGCAGAGAGTGTGCTGGCAAAGTGAATCTGTCATGTCATGCCACACTGTGTCATGTCATGTCATTTCTATGCATTGGTTGGGGAGGGTCTGTCCAACAAGAAACAGAGCTTGTTTGTTCTGGGCAGAGAGTGTGCTGGCAAAGTGAGTCTGTCATGTCATGCCACACTGTGTCATGTCATGTCATTTCTATGCATTGGTTGGGGAGGGTCTGTCCAACAAGAAACAGAGCTTGTTTGTTCTGGGCAGAGAGTGTGCTGGCAAAGTGAGTCTGTCATGTACTTACTGATTGTTTCTTTTCATTGGATGGGGAAGGACCATGCAATAAATAAGAAGAGCAGGCTCCCCATCCTCTCCCCACTCTCTCAGCCATGAGAGCTTCAAGACTCATTTGAGGGAATGCTCGAAGTGAAACAGTGAATTGTTTAGTGCTGTATCTCACGGAGGTCATATTCCTAGGATGGTTTGGACGGCGTAACTTTCAACGCCGTGATTCACAACTTTGGGCCACTGAGTAGTTGTGGTTTTAATTTCATTCATGTATTTCCTTTGTATTTCAGAAAGTATGGGCTACATATCAAAGACTTCACCAAAAGCTGGCAGGATGGTGTGGCTTTCAACGCCGTGATTCACAACTTTGGCCACTGAGTAGTTGTGGTTTTAATTTCATTCATGTATTTCCTTTGTATTTCAGAAAGTATGGGCTACATATCAAAGACTTCACCAAAAGCTGGAAGGATGGTGTGGCTTTCAACGCCATGATTCACAACATCCGACCGGACCTGGTGGACATGGACCTTGTGAGGCAGCAGCAGGCACGGATCAACCTGGAGCATGCCTTCTCCACCGCTGAGAGTCACCTGGGCATCGCTAGACTGCTGGATCCTGAGGGTATGTCTAAAATAGATGGATAAATAGATAGATGGATAGAGATATATGTAAGTAATTCTAAGTAGATAGTGATGCTATGATGCAGCAACAGACAGGAATCAACCTGGAGCATGCTTTTTCCACCGCCGAGTCACCTGCATTGCCAGGCTGCTGGGTCCTAAAGGTATATGACATACATAGACAAATGTGTAGAAGGACAGATATATGAATATGTAGATAAGCAACAGGCCAGAATCAACCTGGAACATGCTTTCCCTACTGGAGAGAGTCATCTGGAGATTTCTGATTGACAGAAATCTGACTTGTGAAGGTAATGTTCAACTGGTGTGTGCACCGCTAACTAAAAGTAGGGATGTGTAAGACAGAAATCTGTCTTCTGAAGGTAATGTTCAACTGGTGTGTGCACAGCTGACAGTAGTGATGTGTAAGACAGAAGTCTGACTTCTGAAGGTAATGTTCAACTGGTGTGTACACCGCTGGAAGTAGGGATGTGTAAGACAGAAATCTGACTTCTGAAGGTAATGTTCAACTGGTGTGTACACCGCTGAAAGTAGGGATGTGTAAGACCTACTGATGTGTGATTACAGTCCAGCTGGAGCAGGCTATCTTCATAATGTTATGTTTTATTTCCAGATGTGGATGTGGAGCGTCCTGATGAGAAATCCATCATGACCTATGTGGCGCAGTTCCTCAAAGCATACCCTGATGCTGGAGGGGTCAGTTTCTGTCTGCAGACACACACAGTGCACACACACACGCACGCACACACACGCACGCACACGCACACGCACACACGCACACGCACGCACACACACACACACACACACACACACACACTCACACACACACAGTGCACACACGCACACACACACACGCACACGCACACGCACACGCACACACACACACACACACACACACTCACACACACAGTGCACATACACAGTGCACACATACACACACACTCACACACACAGTGCACACACACACACACACACACACTCACACACACAGTGCACACACACTGGACTGGAACCAATTTATTGTCAAATTAGCTACAAAAGTTGCACACACACCACACCACACACCATATTCAACAAAACATATATTGAGTATTTTAGTAGTTTACTTTTTAACAGCTTGTGTTCTAACACTCTGGATAACCCAGAAAATAGAACAAAGAGAAATAAAACGTTGGGGGGGGGGCGGGGGGGGGTTGGGGGGGGGGGGGGGGGGGGGGGGGGGGGAGAGAGAACAGCCACCTAAAAACCACGTCCAGATTGGAAACAAATACATATTATTACCAAATAGCAAAGGAAATCAGTGAATGATTTTGATCTTTTCTATATGATGGAGGTTGCTTTGTCCAAAACCCTTCCCCACTCTTTTTGTCAAGAATAGACAGGTGCTGGGGATGGTTATGTTTATGATGCAAATTAGACATACATATCACTTCACACATAATGTAGGCATGTGAGCACAACCTCGACAAAGCCCACTGAACACGTACGCATTGCTGTGCTCCAGATGCGGGGAGTCCCGGGGGATGACCTGAGCACTGGAGAGAAGGAGCAGCAGGCCTTCAACGCTCTGATGACCTGGCTCAACAACGACGCCGCGGAACTGCTGGCCACAAGTCAGGACCCTGTCACCGACAGACAGGCCGAATTCCTGGTACATTATGACTAGTCTATCATTTTCATTGTATATTGCTCAAGGCCACCAGTCAGACTTATGACAGACAGGCTGAATTCCTGGTAAATTATAACTATTCCATCATTGTTTTCATTGTATATTGCTCAAGGCCACCAGTCAGACACATGACAGACAGTCTGAATTCTGGTAAATTATGATTATTCCATCATTATATTGCTCCAGGCCACAGTCAGGGCCCAGTGACTGACAGACAGGCTCAATTCCTAGTAATTGTGCTTTAACTTCTCAAATACTCAAATACTCAAATATATTTGCACTCAAGCATCCGTACATGCATGTTTTTGGCATGCTTGCTCCATATCATGCACACATATACATACTTACTTGGGCGCATTGCATGCACGTACATGCATGAATGCACACGCTTTCACGCTCATTGCTTTTAAATAGTTACATATCCTCCATGCCACTTTATCTAAATCCTGTGAAAAGTTAAGGATGAGCCCTGTATGATATTAATTAACATATTAACATTATTGAACCATTAATGTTTGCTTCAGTAGATAAACAAAATTCTTTGCTTCATTTTTTTCAGGACTACATTGGCTTCAAAACTGAATTTGACCGCCGAGAGCCCGTCTACAAGAAAATTGGGGACAAAGTGACCTCTGGCAAGGCCATGCGGCTGAAGAAAGAGGACTGGCACAAACTGGACGGTCGGTGGAAGGAGGTGGACGAGCAGACCAGGCAGTGGCTGTTGAAGCTGGACTCCAGCCTGCCGGGCAAGCTGGGCCAGTGTGGCCAGTGGATGTACAATGCAGAGAAGCTGCTGAGGGCTGAGACAGAGCTACTGGCCAACCCTGATGACAACCTGGACCACTTGGCTGAGATGGTCAAACAGCACAGAGTGAGTGGGTGAACAAGGCAGTGTGGGGGGGGGGGGGGGGGGGGGGGGGCAGTGGATGTACGATGCAGAGAAGCTGCTGAGGGCTGAGACAGAGCTACTGGTCAACCCTGATGACAACCTGGATCACTTGGCTGAGATGGTCAAACAGCACAGAGTGAGTGGGTGAACAAGACAGTGTGTGTGTATTCATGTGCTTGAATGTGTGTCAAGTCAAGTCAAGTCAAAATCATCTTTATTGAGGGTTAAAGAATAAGCTAACAAAGCTTTTTTTCATCCTGCCCTCATAAAAAAAAATACACATCAATCAAAAATCAATGAACTTAACATATTTACAGGAACACAAAACAGAAAACATTATGATCAGTATAATGAAAGAAAAAAACAACAACAAAGAACCAAACAGAAGAGAGAGAAGGGAATAGGGAGGAAGAGAGAGGGAGAGAAAGCTGGGGGAGGAAACACTCACATACACACATGCGCGCGTGTGCGCATATACACACACACACATACGCTCACTCACACTCACACGCTCACTCACACACACACACATACACACACACACACACACACTCACACACACACCTGCACACACAATTGGAAAACAAAACAAAAAACAGAAGTGTGTGTGTTCATGTGCTTGTTTGTGTGTGTGTGTGTGTTTGAATACAAATGTGTCGTTTGTCTGTCTAGTCAAAGTCAAAAATACTTGATGATCTCATTGAGTTTGTGTGCTCAAGTCTAGATGCTCATAACTCACTGGTGTTTCAACAAAACAAAGGTAGAAACATAACGATGAAAGAAAGAAGAAAGTACAGAAAGGTATTACAAAAAACTACCATATTTTTCAGACTATAAGGCCATACTTTTTCTTCTCCCAGACTGAGACCCCTGTGCCTTATAATATGACTACAAAATAGTCAGAAAATAGAATGACACAATCTGAATTTTGTGTACCGTATTTTACAGACTCTAAGGCGATACCTTTTTCCTAGATTGAGCCCCCTGCGCCTTATAACGTGACCAATAATAACATGATGGTAAGAAACTGTAATAACAAAATGAAAATGTTGTGAAACATTTTGGGGGTGCACCTTATAATCAGGTGCGCCTTATAGACAGAAAAATACTGTATGCTAATTATTTTTCTTCCCTTTTATCAGGATTTCTTCAAGGACCTAGACTCGTGGCGGCAGTTCCTCCAACAAACGAAGCGCGCGGGTCGCTACGAAGGCGAGATGCTGCACGGGCCTCACATGGACCTGATGATGAAGCGCCTGGAGGCGGTCAGCACCGGGGGCACCCTGAACCTGGCCCACATGGACTACCTGCTGTGTCGCTTCGACCTGCTGGGATACATCGGGGCTGCCGAGGAGAAGCTGGCTGGCTGGACAGCAAAGTGTGGCAGGCTGGATGGCGTGGAGGCTACACTGAGAGATTACCAGGTAGAGAGAGAGAGAGAGAGAGAGATGGACAGCAAAGTGTGGCAGGCTGGATGGCGTGGAGGCTACACTGAGAGATTACCAGGTAGAGAGAGAGAGGGAGAGAGATGGACAGCAAAGTGTGGCAGGCTGGATGGCGTGGAGGCTACACTGAGAGATTACCAGGTAGAGAGAGAGAGAGAGATGGACAGCAAAGTGTGGCAGGCTGGATGGCGTGGAGGCTACACTGAGAGATTATCAGGTAGAGAGAGAGAGAGAGAGATGGACAGCAAAGTGTGGCAGGCTGGATGGCGTGGAGGCTACACTGAGAGATTATCAGGTAGAGAGAGAGAGAGAGATGGACAGCAAAGTGGCAGGCTGGATGGCGTGGAGGCTACACTGAGAGATTATCAGGTAGAGAGAGAGAGAGAGAGATGGACAGCAAAGTGGCAGGCTGGATGGCGTGGAGGCTACACTGAGAGATTACCAGGTAGAGAGAGAGAGAGAGATGGACAGCAAAGTGTGGCAGGCTGGATGACGTGGAGGCTACACTGAGAGATTATCAGGAGAGAGAGAGAGAGAGAGAGAGATGGACAGCAAAGTGTGGCAGGCTGGATGGCGTGGAGGCTACACTGAGAGATTATCAGGTAGAGAGAGAGAGAGAGAGATGGACAGCAAAGTGGCAGGCTGGATGGCGTGGAGGCTACACTGAGAGATTATCAGGTAGAGAGAGAGAGAGAGATGGACAGCAAAGTGGCAGGCTGGATGGCGTGGAGGCTACACTGAGAGATTACCAGGTAGAGAGAGAGAGAGAGAGATGGACAGCAAAGTGTGGCAGGCTGGATGGCGTGGAGGCTACACTGAGAGATTATCAGGTAGAGAGAGAGAGAGAGAGATGGACAGCAAAGTGTGGCAGGCTGGATGGCGTGGAGGCTACACTGAGAGATTATCAGGTAGAGAGAGAGAGAGAGAGATGGACAGCAAAGTGTGGCAGGCTGGATGGCGTGGAGGCTACACTGAGAGATTATCAGGTAGAGAGAGAGAGAGAGAGATGGACAGCAAAGTGGCAGGCTGGATGGCGTGGAGGCTACACTGAGAGATTACCAGGTAGAGAGAGAGAGAGAGAGATGGACAGCAAAGTGTGGCAGGCTGGATGGCGTGGAGGCTACACTGAGAGATTATCAGGTAGAGAGAGAGAGAGAGAGATGGACAGCAAAGTGTGGCAGGCTGGATGGCGTGGAGGCTACACTGAGAGATTATCAGGTAGAGAGAGAGAGAGAGAGATGGACAGCAAAGTGGCAGGCTGGATGGCGTGGAGGCTACACTGAGAGATTATCAGGTAGAGAGAGAGAGAGAGAGATGGACAGCAAAGTGGCAGGCTGGATGGCGTGGAGGCTACACTGAGAGATTACCAGGTAGAGAGAGAGAGAGAGAGATGGACAGCAAAGTGTGGCAGGCTGGATGGCGTGGAGGCTACACTGAGAGATTATCAGGTAGAGAGAGAGAGAGAGAGATGGACAGCAAAGTGTGGCAGGCTGGATGGCATGGAGGCTACACTGAGAGATTATCAGGTAGAGAGAGAGAGAGAGAGATGGACAGCAAAGTGGCAGGCTGGATGGCGTGGAGGCTACACTGAGAGATTATCAGGTAGAGAGAGAGAGAGAGAGATGGACAGCAAAGTGGCAGGCTGGATGGCGTGGAGGCTACACTGAGAGATTACCAGGTAGAGAGAGAGAGAGAGAGATGGACAGCAAAGTGTGGCAGGCTGGATGGCGTGGAGGCTACACTGAGAGATTATCAGGTAGAGAGAGAGAGAGAGAGAGATGGACAGCAAAGTGTGGCAGGCTGGATGGCGTGGAGGCTACACTGAGAGATTACCAGGTAGAGAGAGAGAGAGAGAGGGAGGAGAGAGATGGACAGCAAAGTGTGGCAGGCTGGATGGCATGGAGGCTACACTGAGAGATTACCAGGTAGAGAGAGAGAGAGAGAGAGAGAGATGGACAGCAAAGTGTGGCAGGCTGGATAGCATGGAGGCTTCACTGAGAGATTATCAGGTAAAGAGAGAGAGAGGGAGAGAGATGGACAGCAAAGTGTGGCAGGCTGGATGGCATGGAGGCTACACTGAGAGATTATCAGGTAAAGAGAGAGAGAGGGAGAGACAGAGAGAGAGATGGACAGGGAGAGAAAGAGAGGAGGTCCAAACAGAGGAGAGAAATGAAAAAGGGGGGAGAGATGAGAGAGAAGGGGAAGGGGGCCTTAGAGAAAAGGTCGCTCTTTTGGACAGGAAGGTGTAGGAAGCTTGATAGGCTACACTGAGAGATTACCAGGTAGCCGTAGGTTTGTCGAGGTTAGCATGGATAATAATGTGGATGTGGGTATGGAGAGGGTTGGGTGGAAGAAGTCTGTGCAATCATTACGTTTCTCTTTGATTTTCTTAAAATTTCATGTCATATATTACAATATTGTATATTGTAAAATCCCATCATATCGATTGCTAAGACATGCCATCCTGTACATAAGAACATCTCTCTTTCACACAGTCTTCCCTTCTATTTTTTTTCTCCAACAGGACATAGTGGACAAACAACAACTGATGCAAAGCTTTGACAGGACGCTCACAGAACTCAAGAAATGCTCGGAAAACTTCAAAAAGGCCGACAAAGCCCAGGCGCCGAAACTGGACGGGTTTCTCACTGAAGCCTCCGATCGCTGGAAGAAAGTGTCCGCTGAAATCCGCAGCGTTCGCCCAATGCTGGACGAAGTCATCCAATCGTGGCGAAGCTTCGGCAGCTCAGTCGACGTGCTGACCTCGTGGCTCAAAGACGGAGAAGCCATAATGGCTTCCAAAAACACCGACGACATCCAAGAGTTCTTCAAGGACACATCGCAGTGCGAAGATCGTTTGAAAGCGCTGAACGATTCGGGGAATTTCTTGATCGGCCACGTGAAGGAGGATGTGGCCGCGGAAGTGAAAGAGATTTTGGATGGTATGAACGAGAGGTGTCCGGCCCTGACAGGGAGGTTCCAGAAGTACAAGCAGACGGAGGTGATTGGGCGGGCCAGGAAGGAGTATGAGGAGGGGGTGAGCAATCTGCAGGCCTGGCTGGCCGAGACACAGGAGGTCCTGGGGAAGGAGGTGCCGTGTGTGCACGCCCCGCTGAAGGAACATCTGCTGCATCTTGATGTGAGTGTAGTGTGGTGTGTGGTGTGTGTGGCCTGGTGTGTGTGTGTGTAGCGTAGTGTGTGTGTGTGTGTGAGTGTGTGTGTGGTGTGTGTGTGTGTAACTGTAAGACAGAAAGAGAGAGAGAACGAGACTCAGAGAGGGGGAAAATGAATGTTTAAAATGTTGCTTAAGAATAAGTGTGTGCATCTGTGTCTATGCGTTTTTGAGACAAACAAAGACTGATAAAACATAGTGTACCATATGTTTGGCTCTATAAGGCGCACCCCCCAACATTTGACACATAATTCAGATTTTTTAATTCTATTTTCTTACGGTATTATTTGTCATAAAGTGCAGGGGTCTCAGTCTGGGAAAGAAGTATCGCCTTATAGAGTATGTGCCCACAGGCGTGTGTGTGTGTGTAGGTCACAGTGTGTGTACAGATGTGTGTGTGTGTGTAATAAGAAACAATAATGTGTGTATGCAAAACTGTTGTGCACAGGTAGTGAGTGTCTTTGTGCATGCAGGTGTAAACTTTTATGTTCATGGACGCATGTGTACATGTAGACATGTACATGCGCTATTTTGCATGATAACTTGTGAGAACAGACGCGCATGACTTTTAAACACATTTCAACATGTGCATGATACTGAGCAGGAGCTGAACGGCCAGGTGAGCCAGGTGGAGAGTGAGTTCAAGGTCACCACCAAGACGGCCCAGTCTCTGGTGAAGGACACGCCCCAGGATACCGTCAACGACATGCTGCAGACCCTCAACAGGCAGAAGGAAGTCATCGTCAGGCTCCGCAAGGAGATCCCCGAACGAATCAAGTACCTCAAGGTCAGTGAATGTTTGTAACACTACATAATCCACACATCAGTGCACACACACATACACACAAAAGAGGTGGTCATTGACATGCTGCAGACCCTCAACAGGCAGCAGGAGGTCATCGTCAGGCTCCGCAAGGAGATCCCCGAGCGAATCAAGTACCTCAAGGTCAGAGGAAAGTTAATATTTACACATATGCACATATGAATGCATATAGTAAAAAGGAGGTAATTTTAATACTTACAAAGAAGGGCAATGTTTCAGAGAGGTAGGTCTTAAGTGGGAGGGAGTCTTAATAGGGAAGGTCTAATAGGGAGGTTCCACTGTATACATCCTTGCTCAGTTTCAGTACAGTGGAACCTCCCTTATAAGACCCTCACAAATCATCCAAAATGAGGTCTTATAAGGGAGGGGTCTTATAAGGGAAGTAATTTTAATACTTAAAAGAAGGGCAATGTCTCAGAGAAGTAGGTCTTATATGAGAGGGAGTCTTATAATGGGAGGTCTTATATGAGAGGTTCCACTGTATAGCGAATTTTGGAGATGGTCTCCAAAGGGTAACTACACAGAAAGCTAGTATGCAATTCCTCCTAGTTAGAGAAATTAAATTATAATAATAATAATAATAAACGGACACTTATATAGTGCTTTTTATCGAGCACAAAGCGCTTTACAATCAGCATTGGAACACTCACATACGCACACACACGCACAACAGACACACACGCATGTACACACGCCCTTCACAAAAGACAAAGCTGCACAATGATTACCCCCGGTACCCATTGCAGTAGCAAAAGCATTAGTTATACAGATCTGCATTGTTACTGTCAATCGATGATGAGAGCTGGTTGTTAAGGTCCATTGCTTGGGTATTACCTGGTGTGATTGTGATGTGCGTTTTCAGGCCGTCCTGCCCAATGTGGAGTCCCTGGAAACTGGGGTGCTGGATCTGGACCAGTGGCTGTCTGAGGGAGAACAGCTGCTCAACTCTCATAAACTGGACAGCACTGCTGATGCTGCTGAGGCCAGACTGGACAGACACAAAGTATGTATTGATAATGACAGTAGTAATGATAATGATGATGATCATGTAGACCAGTGGCTGTCTGAGGGAGAACAGCTGCTCAACTCTCACAAACTGGACAGCACTGCTGATGCTGCTTAGGCCAGACTGGACAGACATAAAGTAGGTTATTATCATCACCATTATTGTCACCATCATTATCATTGTGATCAGTTTAAGTTCTGTCTCCACTATCAAAAGTATCATGAGCATTACACAAGTAGTATTGCTGAGGCCAGACTGGATGGTCATACCGTGAACAAACTGTACTTTTGTGTTCTTATAAAAGTTACATCGTCTTACCTTGGTCCAAGTCCAAGTGCTTTACAACACTCCTAGACACAACTAGACATGCACTGAACAACAAACACATGCATGCTTTGAACATCGTTCTTATTTTATTATTCTTTCTTTTCCTTCCAGACGTTCTTTTCAGAGATCACGTACCAGAAGTCCATCCTGGAGAGCAAGAACAAAGTGTTCCAGAAGATCAGCGGCACCAAGCCCAAGTTGAAGAACGTGGACTTCTCACCGGCCGACAATCTGATGAACTCCGCTAACACCAGATTTCAGGTGAGTTCTTCTTCTTCGTTCCTCGAACAGCCGCCATCATCTTGCTGATGTTTCTGTTGTTGTACTAAAACTTGGGGACTATCCAGTCTAGCAGCTGACACACGGCTGCTGTAGGGGCACTTTGAAGGGGGGGGGGGGGGGGGGGGCAGAACTTGTAGGGGCAGGGGGACAGGGTTTGGTGGGCGTTGTGAGCTAGATCATGAGAATCACGGAGAAAACTGGAGGGAGGGGTGGGAGGCGATGGATGTAGGGGGAGGGGGAAGCCTTCCACTGTGGGTGATGTTACGACCTCAGATGGGAGTTCCACTCGCTGATCGTCCGTGGAAAAATGGAGTACTTCCTGTAGCTGGTTTGCAGGAAGGGAGGAGGTAAGTAGACAAGATGGATACATCAAATGAGTGAGTTAGCTTAAGTGGTTTAAAATGGGGGGGGGGGGGGGGGGGGGGAGATTTGGGGGACAGGGGATGGAATGGGATGAGGTTTTTTTGTATAAAAATAAAAGAAAAAGGAGAAATACGAAGAAAGAAAGAGGTATTAATAATATGGACTAGAATGCTGATTTTTCTTTGTTGATCGCTCAGACAGTTTCCTGTCAATTATGAGCACAGATGCGTCATAATAATAATAATAATTAATTAATAATGCTTATATAGCGCATAATCTTGCTAAGCAACTCAATGCGCTTTTCACTCACCATTCGTACAAACATTTCTAACAGACTGGTTCACGTATCCTCACCATACATCTCTATGAAAATGAATACATTAGAGAATGCATTGCATATAATCATAGCACAACACACTAACACCCACCTCCCCTCAACACCCCTACCCCCACCCCCCACCCCATACACACACGCACACGCATTAACCTCATACTCAACGTCAATGAGCTGGAAGACAAGAGTGGGGAAGGATCATAGACTACAGAGAGAAAGCTTTCCTGAAGAAGTGGGTTTTTAGTTGGGACTTGAATGAAGGAAGAATGGACTGGTTACGGGTATGGTCAGGGAGAAAAGTTTCTGGGAAGAAGAACGAAGAGTGCGAGAGCTTTGGTAGGTGCAGAGAGAAGAAGAGAGGTACTGAGGAAGAGTTTTGTCAAAGTGACGAAAAGCGAAAGTAGCCATCTTGAACTGCCAGCGGAATTTGACAGGAAGCCAGTCATGCTGCCATTATGCGCCTAACTAAGAAATAGCTAGGCCCAGCATGTCCGACTTCGGCTGGAGGAAATCTTTTTGAAAGTGTTTTATGAAAAAATGCAGAAGAATGGACTGGTAAGGCAGAAAGATAGTAGATGACAGTAAGCAAAGGGAAAAGGCAGAGTCAAAGAGAGTGACAGATTAGAGGAAGTTACAAGCACAGAACTTCCAGAAGGTGGGGGAACTATTTATACAAAAGACCCCCTGGTATCCACACGGGGGTGGGGGTGGGGGGGGGGGGGGATTCCTGTCATATGAGCGCAGATGTCATGAGGCTGTTATGCACCTAAGTTAAGACCAGCACGTCTGTCTTCGGCTGATGATTCAAATGGTTTTTTTTATTCTGTAGAACTGTGTGACGTCGGCCAAGGACTGGGAGAAGAAGCTTGAGGGCATTGCGCGGCTGTGGAGATCTCTGGTGCAGCGACAGCAGCAGTTGGACGAATGGCTGGACACCGCTCAGGCCGTCGTCGATGACAACGAAGATGACACCGAGAGCCTCATCCGCAAACACAAGGTTTGTTGTTGTAGTAGTTGCTGTTGTACATGTTGGATTTTTTGACGTGGGGTTTGGGGGGTGGTGGCGGGGGGCTGAAGGTACTTTCATGTCATTAATTAGCAAAGGAAGCTGTCCTACTTAGACAGTACCAGAATCCTTTCAATCTTAGTACCGTAAAAACTGGACTATAAGACGCACCTGTATATAAGCCACATCCCTTAAATTGACAAAATATTAGGTATTTATTCACATATAAGCCGCACAAGTTTATAAGCCGCAGAGAAAATTGTATGTGCACAAACCAACATAAATATAGAAATTATCCTATCAGAACATGAGTATTTAATGTTCTCAGACGCTTTAAGCATGAGATTTCAATCTTTAGATTACCAAAACTAGTGTTGAGTCTAAAGAAGCTCAAAATAGGCTGAAGAATGTGGCCAGAAACAGATTTAATCATACTGATCAATGTAGAATGGAGAAAAATCCACAAATAAGCTGCACCAGTCTATAAGCCGCATGGGCCAAAGTTGAGGAAAAAAGTAGCGGCTTATACTCATTTATAGTCTGCATTTTACGGTAAACACTATTTGTTGTCATGTCTTGAAATCATTCAGGTGTCAGTGTGTCACTTAAAGGATCTTCCTTGTAGATAGATAGGAGCAGAGAGTCTGAGGGCTGATGTCAAGCTTAAACCACTGATCATTTCCACAGCACATGGGAAATGTGAAGAAATCAGAGGACTGGTGTCAAACTTAAACCACTGATCATTTCCACAGCACATGGGAAATGTGAAGACATCAGAGGACTGGTGTCAAACTTAAACCACTGATCATTTCCACAGCACATGGGAAATATGAAGACATCAAAGGCATGCCAGGGATGAGAGGCTTCAGGAAAACATCTGTGGAAGTTTCCTAAGCAATGACTTCATGTTGTGGAAAATTAGACGTAGAAACACAACAAAACACACAGCAGTCCGGTAGCAGGTAGGTCCTTTAATGGAAAATGAAGACACAGATGTTTCAGGCCATAAGCCCGTCTTCAGTGTGACACAGAAGGGAGACACACTGTGTGTTTATTTTCTATTAAAGGACCTACCTGCTACCGGACTGCTTTGTGTTGTGAAGGTCCTAATGGTCATCAATTTCTTTTCTAGACATAGAAAGCCTGACCTCTCCCTCCCCCCTTCCTCTCACAAAAGCCTTGAGTGAATAGTCCTGTTGGAGGTTTTGATGGAATTGTCTTCTTCTGAAGATGACATAATTTAAAGAAAGGAAATGACATTACTGATTGAGTGTGTTAAATTTACTCTGATTTTTACTATATGGCTTATAACCTTTCAACTTGTGGGGGTATGGGTTTTGTGTGTGTGTCATTTTTATGCTTGAATTTGAATGGAAAAGATGAAATATTAATGATCTTACAATTTAATATGCTGTTCAACGCTTTCTGTTTCATTGTGTTGTTTCAGACTTTCTTTGAGCGGGCGGACCAGAAGAGACTTCAGGAGTATCTGACCAATGGTCAGGAGATAGTGAAACAGTTGGCGCCTGCCGACCAGAAACCTCTGAAAGATACCATGACTGCCATGGAACAGAGATGGAAGGTGTGTGTGTGTGTCACTGTGTGAGAGAGAAAAAGGGGGGTGGGGGTGAGATACATCAGAATTGTCTTGAAATGTAATCTGGTGTATATCTAGGCCTGTATTCGCATTGAGATAGTATGAGACTTAATCATCATCATATCTTAGAAGTCCTTCTAAAGTGGTAGGATTTTAGAAGGACTTCTGAGATATGATGATAAGTCTCATACTACCTCAATGTGAATACAGGCCCTGGTTACAATGACAGCTTAGATCCCATAATGAATAAAAAGCAACAAAACTTTATCGTGTTTCAGAAACCAGTGAGGTCTGTCATTTATCATCCACTGTTGTCAGAGGAACACATCTTTAGTCAGCCATCGTTATTCTTTGATCATTTATAATTTCTTATGCAATTCTTTTGCATAGGCTGAGTGAAGGGGTATGGGTATGTGTGTGTGTGTGAACATGCATGTATATGTGTGTGCATGCTTGTGTAGACATGTGTGTGCATGGACATAGTATACATGTGTTTGTGCATGTTTACAAAAATCTTTGGCAAAGAGGTACTGTAGTCACCCCCTTCATGTTTACGACCCTCAATCTCAAAGTCTGCTTCTTTCGGTTTTATGAAAATAATTGTTTGCTGATCCTAACCCTATCCCTTTCTCAAAAATGCAAAAATTTGATGTGTGTGTGTGTGTGTGTGTGTGAGTGAGAGAGTGAGAGAGAGAGAAAGAGAGAAAAAGAGAGAGACACTACAGTACATCTTTGCCTTTACTCAGTGTAGCCCATTCAATTCATTGGGGCTAAAATCAACTTTAAAAGCAAGCAACACAATAAAATGACCACTTCCTATGTTTGTGGCTATGCAGACTGTGATGGCGGCAGCCCCTATCAAGCTGCTGAAGCTGGAGTTTGTGATTCCTGAGGAGAAGTTTGAGCACCAGATCAGCAAGGCAGAGCACACTTTCAGACAGGGGCAGGAACAGCTGGCTGCTAACACCTACGTCAAAGAGGCTCTGCAAAAACACAGGGTGAGTTAGACAGAGAGAGTGAGAGAGAGACAGATACAGAGAGAGAGAAAGAGAGATACAGACAAAGAGAGAAATACAGATATAGAAGTCAAAGTTGAAATTGTGAATGAATAGGCCTCAATGCTCGTATCTTGTGGGGGGCGAGGAGGGGGGGCACAATGACATTCATATCAATATAGTCTATCATTGATCATATCAATATATTCTATCATTGATCATATCAATATAGTCTATCATTGATCATATCAATATAGTCTATCATTGATCATATCAATATAGTCTATCATTGATCATATCAATATAGTCTATCATTGATCATATCAATATAGTCTATCATTGATCATATCAATATAGTCTATCATTGATCATATCAATATAGTCTATCATTGATCATATCAATATATTCTATCATTGATCATATCAATATAGTCTATCATTGATCATATCAATATAGTCTATCATTGATCATATCAATATAGTCTATCATTGATCATATCAATATAGTCTATCATTGATCATATCAATATAGTCTATCATTGATCATATCAATATAGTCTATCATTGATCATATCAATATAGTCTATCATTGATCATATCAATATAGTCTATCATTGATCATATCAATATAGTCTATCATTGATCATATCAATATAGTCTATCATTGATCATATCAATATGATCATTGATCATATCAATATAGTCTATCATTGATCATATCAATATAGTCTATCATTGATCATATCAATATAGTCTATCATTGATCATATCAATATATTCTATCATTGATCATATCAATATAGTCTATCATTGATCATATCAATATAGTCTATCATTGATCATATCAATATAGTCTCATCATATAGTCTATCATTGATCATATCAATATAGTCTATCATTGATCATATCAATATAGTCTATCATTGATCATATCAATATAGTCTATCATTGATCATATCAATATAGTCTATCATTGATCATATCAATATAGTCTATCATTGATCATATCAATATCAGTCATATCAATTGATCATATCATATATAGTCTATCATTGATCATATCAATATAGTCTATCATTGATCATATCAATATAGTCTATATTATCATTGATCAGTCTATCATTGATCTATCATTGATCATATCATAATATAGTCTATCATTGATCATATCAATATAGTCTATCATTGATCATATCAATATAGTCTATCATTGATCATATCAATATAGTCTATCATTGATCATATCAATATAGTCTATCATTGATCATATCAATATAGTCTATCATTGATCATATCAATATAGTCTATCATTGATCATATCAATATAGTCTATCATTGATCATATCAATATATTCTATCATATAGTCTATCATTGATCTATTCATTGATCATATCAATATAGTCTATCATTGATCATATCAATATATTCTATCATTGATCATATCAATATAGTCTATCATTGATCATATCAATATAGTCTATCATTGATCATATCAATATAGTCTATCATTGATCATATCAATATAGTCTATCATTGATCATATCAATATATTCTATCATTGATCATATCAATATATTCTATCATTGATCATATCAATATAGTCTATCATTGATCATATCAATATATTCTATCATTGATCATATCAATATAGTCTATCATTGATCATATCAATATATTCTATCATTGATCATATCAATATAGTCTATCATTGATCATATCAATATAATTCTATCATTGATCATATCAATATAGTCTATCATTGATCATATCAATATAGTCTTATCATTGATCATATCAATATAGTCTATCATTGATCATATCAATGATAGTCTATATTGATTATATCAATGATAGAAGTATATTGATCTATAGATCAATGATAGACTATATTGATATGATCAATGATAGAATATATTGATATGATCAATGATAGACTATATTGATATGATCAATGATAGACTATATTGATATGATCAATGATAGATTTATATATTGATATGATCAATGATAGACTATATTGATATGATCAATGATAGACTATATTGATATGATCAATGATAGACTATATTGATATGATCAATGATAGACTATATTGATATGATCAATGATAGACTATATTGATATGATCAATGATAGACTATATTGATATGATCAATGATAGACTATATTGATATGATCAATGATAGACTATATTGATATGATCAATGATAGACTATATTGATATGATCAATGATAGACTATATTGATATTAATCAATGATAGACTATATTGCTATGATCAATGATAGACTATATTGAGACATTCGTATCAATGATAGACTATAGTGATATGATCAATATTTACTAGACTATATTTATATGATCAATGATAGACTATATGATATGATCAATGATAGACTATAATTGATATGATCCAATGATAGAATATATTGATATGCTCAATGATAGACTCATATTGATATGATCAATGATAGACTATATTGATATGATCAATGATAGACTATATTGATATGATCAATGATAGACTATATTGATATGATCATCTGATAGACTATATTGATATGATCAATGATAGACTATATTGATATGATCAATGATAGACTATATTGATATGATCAATGATAGACTATATTGATATGATCAATGATAGAATATATTGATATGATCAATGATAGACTATATTGATATGATCAATGATAGACTATATTGATATGATCAATGATAGACTATATTGATATGATCAATGATAGACTATATTGATATGATCAATGATAGACTATAATTGATATGATCAATGATAGACTATATTGATATGATCAATGATAGACTATATGTGATATGATCAATGATAGAATATATTGATATGATTCAATGATAGACTATATTGATATGATCAATGATCAAGACTATATTGATATGATCAATGATAGACTATATTGATATGATCAATGATAGACTATATTGATATGATCACATGATAGACTATATTGATATAATCAATGATAGACTCATATTGATATGATCAATGATAGACTATATTGAAATGATCAATGATAGACTATATTGATATGATCAATGACAGACTATATTGATATGATCAATGATAGACTATATTGATATGATCAATCGATAGACTATATTGATATGATCAATGATAGACTATATTGATATGATCAATGATAGACTATATTGATATGATCAATGATAGTCCTATATTGACTTGAATCAATGATAGTAAATATATTGATATGATCAATGATATAGACTATATTGATATGAATGTCATTGTGCCCCCCCCTCCTCGCCCCCCACAAGATACGAGCATTGAGGCCTATTCATTCACAATTTCAACTTTGACTTCGTATATCTGTATTTCTCTCTTTGTCTGTATATCTCTTCTTCTCTTTTCTCACCACCCCCTCCCCTCTCTATCTGTCTCTCTCTCACTCTCTCTGTCTAACTCACCCTGTGTTTTTGCAGAGCCTCTTTGACGTAGGTGTTAGCAGCCAGCTGTTCCTGCCCCTGTCTGAAAGTGTGCTCTGCCTTGCTGATCTGGTGCTCAAACTTCTCCTCAGGAATCACAAACTCCAGCTTCAGCAGCTTGATAGGGGCTGCCGCCATCACAGTCTGCATAGCCACAAACATAGGAAGTGGTCATTTTATTGTGTTGCTTGCTTTTAAAGTTGATTTTAGCCCCAATGAATTGAATGGGCTACACTGAGTAAAGGCAAAGATGTACTGTAGTGTCTCTCTCTTTTCTCTCTTTCTCTCTCTCTCTCTCTCACATCACACACACACACACACACACACACATCAAATTTTTGCATTTTTGAGAAAGGGATAGGGTTAGGATCAGCAAACAATTATTTTCATAAAACCGAAAGAAGCAAGACTTTGAGATTGAGGGTCGTAAACATGAAGGGGGTGACTACAGTACCTCTTTGCCAAAGATTTTTGTAAACATGCACAAACACATGTATACTATGTCCATGCACACACATGTCTACACAAGCATGCACACACATATACATGCATGTTCACACACACACACATACCCATACCCCTTCACTCAGCCTATGCAAAAGAATTGCATAAGAAATTATAAATGATCAAAGAATAACGATGGCTGACTAAAGATGTGTTCCTCTGACAACAGTGGATGATAAATGACAGACCTCACTGGTTTCTGAAACACGATAAAGTTTTGTTGCTTTTTATTCATTATGGGATCTAAGCTGTCATTGTAACCAGGGCCTGTATTCACATTGAGGTAGTATGAGACTTATCATCATATCTCAGAAGTCCTTCTAAAATCCTACCACTTTAGAAGGACTTCTAAGATATGATAATAAACCTCATACTATCTCATCTTTTCTCCTCCCCCCCCCCCCTATGCGAATACAGGCCTAGATATACACCAGATTACATTTCAAGACAATTCTGATGTATCTCACCCCCACCCCCCTTTTTCTCTCTCACACAGTGACACACACACACACCTTCCATCTCTGTTCCATGGCAGTCATGGTATCTTTCAGAGGTTTCTGGTCGGCAGGCGCCAACTGTTTCACTATCTCCTGACCATTGGTCAGATACTCCTGAAGTCTCTTCTGGTCCGCCCGCTCAAAGAAAGTCTGAAACAACACAATGAAACAGAAAGCGTTGAACAGCATATTAAATTGTAAGATCATTAATATTTCATCTTTTCCATTCAAATTCAAGCATAAAAATGACACACACACAAAACCCATACCCCCACAAGTTGAAAGGTTATAAGCCATATAGTAAAAATCAGAGTAAATTTAACACACTCAATCAGTAATGTCATTTCCTTTCTTTAAATTATGTCATCTTCAGAAGAAGACAATTCCATCAAAACCTCCAACAGGACTATTCACTCAAGGCTTTTGTGAGAGGAAGGGGGGAGGGAGAGGTCAGGCTTTCTATGTCTAGAAAAGAAATTGATGACCATTAGGACCTTCACAACACAAAGCAGTCCGGTAGCAGGTAGGTCCTTTAATAGAAAATAAACACACAGTGTGTCTCCCTTCTGTGTCACACTGAAGACGGGCTTATGGCCTGAAACATCTGTGTCTTCATTTTCCATTAAAGGACCTACCTGCTACCGGACTGCTGTGTGTTTTGTTGTGTTTCTACGTCTAATTTTCCACAACATGAAGTCATTGCTTAGGAAACTTCCACAGATGTTTTCCTGAAGCCTCTCATCCCTGGCATGCCTTTGATGTCTTCATATTTCCCATGTGCTGTGGAAATGATCAGTGGTTTAAGTTTGACACCAGTCCTCTGATGTCTTCACATTTCCCATGTGCTGTGGAAATGATCAGTGGTTTAAGTTTGACACCAGTCCTCTGATTTCTTCACATTTCCCATGTGCTGTGGAAATGATCAGTGGTTTAAGCTTGACATCAGCCCTCAGACTCTCTGCTCCTATCTATCTACAAGGAAGATCCTTTAAGTGACACACTGACACCTGAATGATTTCAAGACATGACAACAAATAGTGTTTACCGTAAAATGCAGACTATAAATGAGTATAAGCCGCTACTTTTTTCCTCAACTTTGGCCCATGCGGCTTATAGAACTGATGCAGCTTATTTGTGGATTTTTTCTCCATTCTACATTGATCAGTATGATTAAATCTGTTTCTGGCCACATTCTTCAGCCTATTTGAGCTTCTTTAGACTCAACACTAGTTTTGGTAATCTAAAGATTGAAATCTCATGCTTAAAGCGTCTGAGAACATTAAATACTCATGTTCTGATAGGAGAATTTCTATATTTATGTTGGTTTGTGCACATACAATTTTCTCTGCGGCTTATAAACTTGTGCGGCTTATATGTGAATAAATACCTAATATTTTGTCAATTTAAGGGATGCGGCTTATATACAGGTGCGTCTTATAGTCCAGTTTTTACGGTACTAAGATTGAAAGGATTCTGGTACTGTCTAAGTAGGACAGCTTCCTTTGCTAATTAATGACATGAAAGTACCTTCAGCCCCCCGCCACCACCCCCCAAACCCCACGTCAAAAAATCCAACATGTACAACAGCAACTACTACAACAACAAACCTTGTGTTTGCGGATGAGGCTCTCGGTGTCATCTTCGTTGTCATCGACGACGGCCTGAGCGGTGTCCAGCCATTCGTCCAACTGCTGCTGTCGCTGCACCAGAGATCTCCACAGCCGCGCAATGCCCTCAAGCTTCTTCTCCCAGTCCTTGGCCGACGTCACACAGTTCTACAGAATAAAAAAAACCATTTGAATCATCAGCCGAAGACAGACGTGCTGGTCTTAACTTAGGTGCATAACAGCCTCATGACATCTGCGCTCATATGACAGGAATCCCCCCCCCCCCCACCCCCACCCCCGTGGGGATACCAGGGGGTCTTTTGTATAAATAGTTCCCCCACCTTCTGGAAGTTCTGTGCTTGTAACTTCCTCTAATCTGTCACTCTCTTTGACTCTGCCTTTTCCCTTTGCTTACTGTCATCTACTATCTTTCTGCCTTACCAGTCCATTCTTCTGCCATTTTTTCATAAAACACTTTCAAAAAGATTTCCTCCAGCCGAAGTCGGACATGCTGGGCCTAGCTATTTCTTAGTTAGGCGCATAATGGCAGCATGACTGGCTTCCTGTCAAATTCCGCTGGCAGTTCAAGATGGCTACTTTCGCTTTTCGTTACTTTGACAAAACTCTTCCTCAGTACCTCTCTTCTTCTCTCTGCACCTACCAAAGCTCTCGCACTCTTCGTTCTTCTTCCAGAAACTTTTCTCTCCCTGACCATACCCGTAACCAGTCCATTCTTCCTTCATTCAAGTCCCAACTAAAAACCCACTTCTTCAGGAAAGCTTTCTCTCTGTAAAGTCTATGATCCTTTCCCTACTCTTGTCTTCCAGCTCATTGACGTTGAGTATGAGGTTAATGCGTGCGCGTGTGTGTATGGGGTGGGGGTGGGGTGGTGGTGTTGAAGGGAGGTGGGTGTTAGTGTGTTGTGCTATGATTATATGCAATACAATTTCTCTAATGTATTCATTTTCATAGAGATGTATGGTGAGGATACCTGAACCAGTCTGTTAGAAATGTTTGTACGAATGGTGAGTGAAAAGCGCATTGAGTTGCTTAGCAAGATTATGCGCTATATAAGCATTATTATTAATTATTATTATTATTATGACGCATCTGCGCTCATAATTGACAGGAAACTGTACTGAGCGATCAACAAAGAAAAATCAGCATTCTAGTCCATATTATTAATACCTCTTTCTTTCTTCGTATTTCTCCTTTTTCTTTTATTTTTATACAAAAAAACCTCATCCCATTCCATCCCCTGTCCCCCAAATCCCCCCCCCCCCCCCCCCCCCCCATTTAAACCACTTAAGCTAACTCACTCATTTGATGTATCCATCTTGTCTACTTACCTCCTCCCTTCCTGCAAACCAGCTACAGGAAGTACTCCATTTTTCCACGGACGATCAGCGAGTGGAACTCCCATCTGAGGTCGTAACATCACCCACAGTGGAAGGCTTCCCCCTCCCCCTACATCCATCGCCTCCCACCCCTCCCTCCAGTTTTCTCCGTGATTCTCATGATCTAGCTCACAACGCCCACCAAACCCTGTCCCCCTGCCCCTACAAGTTCTGCCCCCCCCCCCCCCCTTCAAAGTGCCCCTACAGCAGCCGTGTGTCAGCTGCTAGACTGGATAGTCCCCCAGGTTTTACTACAACAACAGAAACATCAGCAAGATGATGGCGGCTGTTCGAGGAACGAAGAAGAAGAACTCACCTGAAATCTGGTGTTAGCGGAGTTCATCAGATTGTCGGCCGGTGAGAAGTCCACGTTCTTCAACTTGGGCTTGGTGCCGCTGATCTTCTGGAACACTTTGTTCTTGCTCTCCAGGATGGACTTCTGGTACGTGATCTCTGAAAAGAACGTCTGGAAGGAAAAGAAAGAATAATAAAATAAGAACGATGTTCAAAGCATGCATGTGTTTGTTGTTCAGTGCATGTCTAGTTGTGTCTAGGAGTGTTGTAAAGCACTTGGACTTGGACCAAGGTAAGACGATGTAACTTTTATAAGAACACAAAAGTACAGTTTGTTCACGGTATGACCATCCAGTCTGGCCTCAGCAATACTACTTGTGTAATGCTCATGATACTTTTGATAGTGGAGACAGAACTTAAACTGATCACAATGATAATGATGGTGACAATAATGGTGATGATAATAACCTACTTTATGTCTGTCCAGTCTGGCCTAAGCAGCATCAGCAGTGCTGTCCAGTTTGTGAGAGTTGAGCAGCTGTTCTCCCTCAGACAGCCACTGGTCTACATGATCATCATCATTATCATTACTACTGTCATTATCAATACATACTTTGTGTCTGTCCAGTCTGGCCTCAGCAGCATCAGCAGTGCTGTCCAGTTTATGAGAGTTGAGCAGCTGTTCTCCCTCAGACAGCCACTGGTCCAGATCCAGCACCCCAGTTTCCAGGGACTCCACATTGGGCAGGACGGCCTGAAAACGCACATCACAATCACACCAGGTAATACCCAAGCAATGGACCTTAACAACCAGCTCTCATCATCGATTGACAGTAACAATGCAGATCTGTATAACTAATGCTTTTGCTACTGCAATGGGTACCGGGGGTAATCATTGTGCAGCTTTGTCTTTTGTGAAGGGCGTGTGTACATGCGTGTGTGTGTTGTTGTGTGTGTGTGTGCGTAATGTGAGTGTTCCAATGCTGATTGTAAAGCGCTTTGTGCTCGATAAAAAGCACTATATAAGTGTCCGTATTATTATTATTATTATTATAATTTAATTTCTCTAAACTAGGAGGAATTGCATACTAGCTTTATGTGTAGTTACCCTTTGGAGACCATCTCATAAATTCGCTATACAGTGGAACCTCTCTTATAAGACCTCCCATTATAAGACTCCCTCCCATATAAGACCTACTTCTCTGAGACATTGCCCTTCTTTTTAAGTATTAAAATTACTTCCCTTATAAGACCCCTCCCTTATAAGACCTCATTTTGGATGATTTGTGAGGGTCTTATAAGGGAGGTTCCACTGTACTGAAACTGAGCAAGGATGTATACAGTGGAACCTCCCTATTAGACCTCCCATTATAAGACTCCCTCCTTTTTAAGACCTACTTCTCTGAAACATTGCCCTATCTTTGTAAGTATTAAAATTACCTCCTTTTTACTATATGCATTCATATGTGCATATGTGTAAATATTAACTTTCCTCTGACCTTGAGGTACTTGATTCGCTCGGGGATCTCCTTGCGGAGCCTGACGATGACCTCCTGCTGCCTGTTGAGGGTCTGCAGCATGTCAATGACCACCTCTTTTGTGTGTATGTGTGTGTGCACTGATGTGTGGATTATGTAGTGTTACAAACATTCACTGACCTTGAGGTACTTGATTCGTTCGGGGATCTCCTTGCGGAGCCTGACGATGACTTCCTTCTGCCTGTTGAGGGTCTGCAGCATGTCGTTGACGGTATCCTGGGGCGTGTCCTTCACCAGAGACTGGGCCGTCTTGGTGGTGACCTTGAACTCACTCTCCACCTGGCTCACCTGGCCGTTCAGCTCCTGCTCAGTATCATGCACATGTTGAAATGTGTTTAAAAGTCATGCGCGTCTGTTCTCACAAGTTATCATGCAAAATAGCGCATGTACATGTCTACATGTACACATGCGTCCATGAACATAAAAGTTTACACCTGCATGCACAAAGACACTCACTACCTGTGCACAACAGTTTTGCATACACACATTATTGTTTCTTATTACACACACACACACATCTGTACACACACTGTGACCTACACACACACACACGCCTGTGGGCACATACTCTATAAGGCGATACTTCTTTCCCAGACTGAGACCCCTGCACTTTATGACAAATAATACCGTAAGAAAATAGAATTAAAAAATCTGAATTATGTGTCAAATGTTGGGGGGTGCGCCTTATAGAGCCAAACATATGGTACACTATGTTTTATCAGTCTTTGTCTGTCTCAAAAACGCATAGACACAGATGCACACACTTATTCTTAAGCAACATTTTAAACATTCATTTTCCCCCTCTCTGAGTCTCGTTCTCTCTCTCTTTCTGTCTTACAGTTACACACACACACACCACACCACTCACACACACACACACACTACGCTACACACACACACACCAGGCCACACACACCACACACCACACTACACTCACATCAAGATGCAGCAGATGTTCCTTCAGCGGGGCGTGCACACACGGCACCTCCTTCCCCAGGACCTCCTCGCCAGCATGTGTGTCTCGGCCAGCCAGGCCTGCAGATTGCTCACCCCCTCCTCATACTCCTTCCTGGCCCGCCCAATCACCTCCGTCTGCTTGTACTTCTGGAACCTCCCTGTCAGGGCCGGACACCTCTCGTTCATACCATCCAAAATCTCTTTCACTTCCGCGGCCACATCCTCCTTCACGTGGCCGATCAAGAAATTCCCCGAATCGTTCAGCGCTTTCAAACGATCTTCGCACTGCGATGTGTCCTTGAAGAACTCTTGGATGTCGTCGGTGTTTTTGGAAGCCATTATGGCTTCTCCGTCTTTGAGCCACGAGGTCAGCACGTCGACTGAGCTGCCGAAGCTTCGCCACGATTGGATGACTTCGTCCAGCATTGGGCGAACGCTGCGGATTTCAGCGGACACTTTCTTCCAGCGATCGGAGGCTTCAGTGAGAAACCCGTCCAGTTTCGGCGCCTGGGCTTTGTCGGCCTTTTTGAAGTTTTCCGAGCATTTCTTGAGTTCTGTGAGCGTCCTGTCAAAGCTTTGCATCAGTTGTTGTTTGTCCACTATGTCCTGTTGGAGAAAAAAAATAGAAGGGAAGACTGTGTGAAAGAGAGATGTTCTTATGTACAGGATGGCATGTCTTAGCAATCGATATGATGGGATTTTACAATATACAATATTGTAATATATGACATGAAATTTTAAGAAAATCAAAGAGAAACGTAATGATTGCACAGACTTCTTCCACCCAACCCTCTCCATACCCACATCCACATTATTATCCATGCTAACCTCGACAAACCTACGGCTACCTGGTAATCTCTCAGTGTAGCCTATCAAGCTTCCTACACCTTCCTGTCCAAAAGAGCGACCTTTTCTCTAAGGCCCCCTTCCCCTTCTCTCTCATCTCTCCCCCCTTTTTCATTTCTCTCCTCTGTTTGGACCTCCTCTCTTTCTCTCCCTGTCCATCTCTCTCTCTGTCTCTCCCTCTCTCTCTCTTTACCTGATAATCTCTCAGTGTAGCCTCCATGCCATCCAGCCTGCCCACTTTGCTTTGCTGTCCACCCCCCCCTCCTCTCCCTCTCTCTCTCTTTACCTGATAATCTCTCAGTGTAAAAGCCTCCATGCTATCCAGCCTGCCACACTTTGCTGTCCATTTCTCTCTCTCTCTCTCTCTCTACCTGGTAATCTCTCAGTGTAGCCTCCATGCCATCCAGCCTGCCACACTTTGCTGTCCATCTCTCTCCTCCCTCTCTCTCCCTCTCTTCTCTACCTGGTATATCTCTCAGTGTAGCCTCCACGCCATCCAGCCTGCCACACTTTGCTGTCCATCTCTCTCTCTCTCTCTCTACCTGATAATCTCTCAGTGTAGCCTCCACGCCATCCAGCCTGCCACACTTTGCTGTCCATCTCTCTCTCTCTCTCTACCTGGTAATCTCCAGTGTAGCCTCCACGCCATCCAGCCTCACTTTGCTGTCCATCTCTCTCTCTCTCTCTACCTGGTAATCTCTCAGTGTAGCCTCCACGCCATCCAGCCTGCCACTTTGCTG
>CM065684.1:64982201-64999510 GCA_017654935.2 Phymorhynchus buccinoides | reverse complement strand
CTGCTTGACCAATAACAAACTGTCATACCTCCCTCTGATTTGAACCAAGGACAACTGTCATACGCACGGCTATTAACCTGACAACTGTCATACTCACTGCATTTTGAAACCAATACAACGTCAACCACTGCATTGATTGAACCATGACAAAGCTTCATCTACTGCATTTACCAGACAATCGTTCATCTCCACTGCATTGTTGAACCACTGACATAACGGTCCATCTCCACTGCTTGATTGACCTGACAGAAGCTGTCATTCCCAGATTGACCAAGACAAAGCGTTCATAATCCGACTGCATGTTGAACCAATGATAGAACTTTCATACTCCTGCATGATGACCAATGACAAGCTTCATCCTCTCTGCATCTGATGAACCATCACAGAGCGTGTCTACTCCGCATATTGACCAATCACAGAAGCGTGTCATACTCACTGCGCATTGATTGAACCACTTAACAGAGGTCTGTCCATACTCTGACTTGCATTGTGACCAATCACAGAATTCTGTCATACTCCCTGCATTGAATGTACCAATGCACAGAGGCGCTGCAACTCACTTGCTTTGCCTATTCGATACCGCTTCTACAGATGCGTTCATACTCACTGCATTGATTGACCAATGACAGAAGCGTCCTACTCCTGCATTGATTTGAACCAATCACAGAAGGCGTGTCCATACTACTGCACTGATTCCGCCAATTCACAGAGGCGTGCCCATCCTCCACCGCAACTGATTCATCAATCACAGAGTGTGTCATATCATTGCATTGATGAACATCACAGAAGGCGTCATACTCAACTGCATTGATTGAACCAATCACAGAAGGCTGTGATATTCACTGCCTTGATTTGAGAACCAATGACATAAGGCATGTTATACTCATGCATTGATTTAAACCAATCACAGAATGTGTGTCCTAACTCACTGCATTTGATTGAACCAATCAACAGAAGGCATGTCATACTCACTGCATTTAAGTCCCTCTTCATTTAATCCCTGTCGGACCATAGCTCTGTGCCTGGCGGGGGGGGGGGGGGGGTGGGGAGGGGAAAGGAGGACTTTTGGTCTCTCCGCTGTCCCCCCCCCCCCTCCCCCCTCGGCTGCTATGCCTTCACTTGAACCTTATCATCCCATTTTTAACAAGTTTTTTGCTGAGACTCCGCGTCATATTGTTTCAAGCCTTTGGAGTCGTCGGGTTTTTGTAATGTTAACCGGTCGACCAGGGACCCCCTTAAAGTTTGTTTTTTTAAACTTAATATTATTCATTCAATGATCGTCTCTCGTAGACTGTATTGTCGTTTGGATAAATTCCTTTTAACGTTTTTTTTGCATAAATCGAAGATTAAAGTGTTGTAACATACTTTTTATAAAGACCTTTCCCTTGAATTGTTAACAAGTGTTTGTTCTTTACAATAGTGTGGTCCGAATTTTAATACCATAACATTTTCTGAGTAGCGCAAACTTAGCAAATTTAAAAAAAAAGTTTTTATTTCCTAAAAAACATATTTGATAGAGCGGGAGCTAGAGCCAGCCCAAGCATAAATTAAAAATTAAATATTCCAGTGTTAAATGAACACTTTAAAAGATCTAAGTGCTTTAATAATTTTTTTTTTCAAAATTCCTTAACTTATTCAAAGAAAACTTTAAACTTTAATTTTTTTTATTTTTTTATTAAGGCTACTTACCCCGTCTTCCGGCTATTCGGCCATTGGGGTTTTACTGTTGAGGAAAAAGAGGGGGTGTGGGGGTGATCCGGATGGGATAAGGGGGGGAGTATAAAATGAGCTTCTATTTACTTTGTCTGACCCCAGGCTCGCATTTAACAAACTGTCATGAATAAACTCTAGTAAAATGTTACACGATCTATAGTTATATTTCCAGGACCCACAATTTAAAGATTGAATTTTTACATTATTAAAACTTTTAAAAATTCCATGTAAGGTCTGTTAAAAATTAAAAAACCCTATACATTCAACATATTTCATTTATTATCATTCGTCTGGTGTTCGTAAAAGTCTATAAAAAGTGAGTGGTAGAGTTGTTTATGAATTTGCTGACATGCTTGTTTTATAAATTTAAAAAAAATAAAAATAAAGTGTACTGGGCTATTCTAACCCACGTGTGCAGTGTCTGATACCTCTCTCTCAAGTAAAAGTTTGGGTTTAACTGTCTCTCGAAATTACCATGTGGGACATTTCTGTTTAGATAAAGTTGATTTTTTTTATTTAAATACAGTTGAAGGGAAAGGACAGAAGGTTTTTTTATTTATTTTACTTTAAGTTTTTAAGTGGTTTAGTTTTGTATAGTTATTTGAATTTCACCATGTCTGGGCCTGGCCTTGCGTTTTTAATAAGGTGTTTATTGAGATAACATACTTTATTTAAAAGAAAATTTCCTAATTTAAACTTAGGGGAATGAAACTGGGATTAAAATTTTAGGAACACTATTTTTTTAAGAACACAAGATTTTGTAAAACTTCAAGAAAAGGCTATGATAAACAATATTATACATTTGTGTTTAAACACAATTCCTTTTTATTTTTAAAAAATGAAAATGCCAATTTTAAGTTAATTGAACTAAAAGAGACCCGATGTCACACGGTCAAGATTTAGTTTTATTTAAAAACTATAATGGTCCCCACCGTACCAAGTTAAAAGGGATTTTTTGATTTCCTGACCCGCCGTCCTAACACGCTTATTGCCCAGTTTAAGGTACAATTTTAGTAAAAGATGGGGTTTTTTGTACATAGGGGGGTTTCGTTGGCCATGAGGGAGGGAGGAGGAGGAGCAAAGTCCTTCCTGCCCCCCACCTGCCAAAGCCTGAAATCCGGTGGTTTAAGTGCTTATTTACATTTTTAGAGACACTATAAATCCCAGGTTAAATGAACAAGCGATTCCTCTGTACCCTACCAATGGAGGAGGGAGAGGGACCCCTCCTCCTCGGGTCGTGCAGAGAGAGACGTCGACACAGGGACCTAGCCGTTAAGCCGGGGGGACCCTTGGCTTTCCCACTAATTTTGGGGGCAGCAACGACTAATACGTTGCAGTTACAGTTAGTATATACAAGTGGCCTTAGCTCACCTTAGGAACACCTATATAGAGACTTTTAATTTGTGTTATTATTATATATATAAATATATATATATATTTTTTTGATTATTTTTTATTTTTTGTAACTGAGCGAAGTGAATATCTTCTTAAAAATATTTAACCAAATAACCGAAGGATGCCTTGGACAAGTCCTCTTAAGCCATAGCCAGAGTTGGCCCATCCCGCAGAAATTTCTATTTAGGAATATAATACTTTTGGGAATGAATTTTTATGGTCTCTTGATTTCTGTAACACTCTCCCGTTCTGAATCGATAAAACCGACAGGACTGAATAAGTTTTCAACATCAATATCTGTCCACATTGCAGTTTCTAGGTTAAATTTTAGGAAATTGATTCTGTCCTCAGTCTGTTTTGAAAAAAAAAATTGGTGGATTGGACTGGGAAGGGACACTAAAACAATCCTTTATTTTTCTATGGTTTGAGTCCACTCCTTTTGGACTCGGCATAAATTTTAATTCAGTTTTCCATTCCTTACGGTGGCAAGTTTAATGTGTTTTTAATTTCTTCAGTAACAATTTTATGTTTTGTGAAGGGCCGGTCCTTGTTAAGGCTGCGGCTTGGCCTCACGATCTGCGAGATCATTTACCATAGACCCCTTCATGAAGGAATCCATGATAACATAACGTCTATACCTTTATTTTCAGTTGGTGATAATTAATCTTACTTATTGATGATTTCTAATCTTTTTTTCGTGTTGCCCGCAAGGGCCTTTATGGAGCAGTGAATCAGTAAATAAACCACACTTCGTGTAATTTTGGTAAGTTATTTTATGTAGTGGCGGATTCCAGGATAGCCGCAAAAATTTCTCGCACTAAAAATTAGAGACGTTATTGTTGAGTTTTAAACGTTTTGAAATTTTTAGGGAGGAATTGTGAAGCACATCCTGTGTGGCCATTTATTTTGGATCCATGCTGTAAAATTTTTGTAAGGGTTTTGAAGCTAAAACTTTTTAATTTGCTGCTATTGAAATTAAGTTAGGCATCCTCCTGTTTTGGAGTATGTTTGGTGGCATGATGTATCGTAAGGGGCTCTAGTTCCCACTGAGGGAACACCTGCTGAGACTGATCAGTCACCTCCTCTACAGTGACCCTTGCTTCTGTAAAAATTGTTATTTGTGTATTCGAAGAGGTCGACTAACTGAGAATTTTTGGTCTTGTTTTTTTCTAATTTTAAGTCTACCTTGTCTAATACTAGAGGTTTCTTTTATAGTCTTCATAGAACTCTTCTGAGAGCCTGTTTGGTAGAGACAATCTTGTTTAGGGTGCAGACACATAATAATTTTCATAAGTTTGTTTAAGGCAGCCAATCCCATCTCGGTAGAGACCAACTTATTTAGGCATATACCGGGGAATACCCATGGCCATTTTAAGTGATCTCGTTGCTACTGCATTGATGCTTTTAAAAACGTTTTGGCATGAGTAAAAAAAAACCTTCCATGCCAAAAGTCAGACGCCTACGAACTAAAGCTCTGTTAGTATGGTAAGGAGTCCTAGATCTTGGCCCATGGTTCCTTTGAAATAATTTTAACAAAGTTTAGGGCTCTTGAACTTTTTTAACTGCACCATGCATGAGCACACTCCAAGACACGGTGGCGTCACACAATTCCTATAAATTTTTACCGTGGACTGGGGGGAACTTTTGTTTCCCAGTAATGTCTACTATAGCCTTTGTTTTACTATTTCCTTGACTTAATATTATAAATTGACATTTATTCAGGATAAAGCAAAGCGTTCTTCTCTCTCTTAGTGCTGGCTTGACAGTATTTATAATGTTGGTGTTGTTCAAGACATTTATCAGATTTTTGGCGAGTTTTAATTTGCCTCGGGTTAGTGTGTCCGATGGCGATATCGTCAGCATACATGGAATAACGTGTTCGTTAAAAGAATCGACTTCGTATCATGCAGCATGACATTAAAAAGTGTAGGTGCTATTATGCTGCCCTGTGGTACTCCCATGTCGACAGTGTGGGTATTAGACAGTGCCTGGCCTACTTTAACTGTGATAGTACGGTTCTGGAGGAAGGAACTGATGAAATTTAACAGGTTCCCCTCTATGCCGAGTTCGCTAACTTTTTGAAGCAGTTTCTCATGCCAGATGGAGTCATAGGCTCCCTTAATGTCAAAGAAGGTCGCTAGGACTCTTTTTTTTCTACTAAATGCTTTTCTGACATGAGATGTTAGCTTGCATACTTGTTCCATGCAGCTTCGGTGTTTCCTGAAGCCTGCCTGGAATGTGGGTAAGGTATTATTTTTTGGTAGAAAATATTCTAATCGTTGTTTAACGATTCTCTCGTACACCTTACCCAGGTGAGGGGTGAGGGAGATAGGTCGAAAGCTCTTGGGATCCTGTCTTGGTTTCCCAGGTTTCAGGACCCCAATCACTTGCGCGTCTTTCCACGCCTGTGGGACCCCTCCCCCCTCCCAACACCTGGAGTAAAAGTGCAGGAGGATATTTAGAAATGATTGGGGTAATTTTTTTATTAGCTGGTAGGAGATAGGATCCCCTCCTGTAGCTTTATTTACTTTCCTTATTGAACGTAGGGATATAGCGAGCTCGGCATAATTGAGGGGAGCATTTATTACATGTGAATTATTTGAGGACTTATTTGGCTTTGGGATTTGTTTCCTACGTTCCTGTTCTAGAGTAGGGAGGGAAGCGGTTTGACTATTTTGGGAAAAGTTTTCTGCTAAAGCATCTGCTGTTTCTTTATTTGAAGTTGTTAGTTTATCTTTTATTTTGACTCTAATTTGTGTGGGAATGCCTCCTCTGCGTAGCTTTTTGAGTCTTTTCCAGGCATTCCCTAAGATCTTTAATATTTGTAATTTTGATCTTGTAAAAATATTCTAATTTGGCTTTAGCAACAATTTTTTTACTATAGGATTCCGCTTCTTTTTTTAACGTGAAATTTTCTACTGTGGGAAATTTATTAAAAGTATTGCTAAGATTATGTTTGGCTTTAACTGCTACAGCACATTCTTCATTCCACCAGGGGTTGTTTTTTTGTGGGACAATACCCCTTCCCCTGCTTTTTGGTGGTCGGAATGGCTGTATTACCTGCCTTAAGAATAGTGTTACGAATGTTATTGTAATAAATTTCTAGATTGTCATCTTTTATATTTGGTAGAGTATACTTAGTCAGTTCTGATTTAAATAGTTCCCAATTTGCTTTTTCGTAAATGTATTTTGGAGTGAATTCTTCTTCTGGTGGATCTAGAGTGCTATTTAAAATTAAAGAAATTGGTTTGTGGTCTGACCCCAAAGGGTCCACCAATGGTGTCCACATGTGGTTATTTTCTAAAGAAGGACTTATTAAAGTTAAGTCTATGGCTGTGAGTCTTTGGCCAGGCACGTCAGGGTATCTAGTGGGAGAACCATCGTTTAGCAAGATTAAATCAGAGTTAATTATTTCGTCAAGCAATCTAGAAGCCCCTGAACTGGTAATTTTGCACCCAGATTCCCAGAGGGGATGATGGGTGTTAAAATCTCCTGTAATTATCCAATTCTCGGAGGGGGTGAGGGAGCTTAACCAGTTTGATGTGGGAACCTTATCATATGGCTGGGGAAAGTAAATGTTTAGTATATTAGTAATTTTGTTTTTTTTATAGAGATTTGAATATTATTGGAGTATCTTAATGATAAGATATCCTCTGTGGGAGGGGTAGTTTTTTGATAGTATATGTTGGATCGGACGTAAGTGGCAGTTTTAATGCGTCCTCTCATACTATTAACAGCTGGTGGGAATTGAAAGCCTTCTATCCTTGGAAGGCCTGTGAATTCGACATTGAGAGACTGTAAGCAGAGAATTTGATATTGAATAGGGTTAGTGGCTAGGAAGTTTACCAAAAAGTCTATATTACTGTTTATTGAACGGCAGTTCCATTGGAGTATACTAAAAGGGAAGTTATGGGACCCCATTTCCGGGGTCCTGAAGGGTTATTTAGTCGGGTTTTTTGTTTGGTTTATAGTCAAGCAAAGTCTGATCTACCTGTGGTTGATGGTATGGCTCTATTTCTAGGTCTGCTAATGGAACTGTTTTCACAGACCAGGTTGGCCAGACTAAGCAAACTAGTATCTTTGGAAAGAGCAGTTGGAATTGAGCCCGCCACCACGGGAAAGAGGGTGGCCAAACCGTCTAACAGCAGTGAGGGTTGGTTGGTTGTTTTTGCTTTTGCGAGTGAAATGAGAATTTGGGTGACTATCTGTTCTCTAGGAGGTTTATTAGAGGAGGCTTTAGCAAATTGGTCGAGATTTAGAGTTGTAGGAGTAGAAGGAGTACCTCTCGGCTGTTGCATTTAGCTATTATGTACATGAACATTTATTGATTCAACCAATGACAGAAGGCGTGTCATACTCACTGCATTGATTGAACCAATCACAGAAGGCGTGTCATACTCACTGCACTGATTCATCCAATCACAGAAGGTGTGTCATACTTACCGCATTGATTCATCCAATCACAGAAGGTGTGTCATACTTACCGCATTGATTCATCCAATCACAGAAGGCGTGTCATACTCACCGCATTGATTCATTCAATCACAGAAGGTGTGTCATACTCATTGCATTGATTGAACCAATCACAGAAGGCGTGTCATACTAACTGCACTGATTCAGCCAATCACAGAAGGCGTGTCATACTCACTGCACTGATTCAGCCAATCACAGAAGGCGTGTCATACTCACTGCACTGATTCAGCCAATCACAGAAGGCGTGTCATACTCACCGCATTGATTCATTCAATCACAGAAGGTGTGTCATACTCACTGCACTGATTCATCCAATCACAGAAGGCGTGTCATACTCACCGCACTGATTCATCCAATCACAGAAGGCGTGTCATACTCACCGCACTGATTCATCCAATCACAGAAGGCGTGTCATACTCACCGCATTGATTCATCCAATCACAGGCGTGTCATACTCACTGCACTGATTCATCCAATCACAGAAGGCGTGTCATACTCACTGCACTGATTCATCCAATCACAGAAGGCGTGTCATACTCACTGCACTGATTCATGCTGTCACAAATGGTGTGGCTGGCACAGACGTTAGCACCTCCTAGATCGCACTTTCCTTTTAGAGACACTCCTGAAACATGTTTTTTATACACTATGTATCTCTCCCTCTCTGTGCATTTTGTGTAGCTCCATGTCAAATGGCATGTACCTTGCTGATGACATTAAATCATTCAGTCATTTGTCATTTGTCTGTGTTTTGTGCAAGTATGTGCGTGCGTGCGTGCGTGTGTCTGTGTGTGAATGTGTGCGTTTCTATGTATATGCATGTGCACACGTATGTATGTGTGTATGTCTGTGTGTATGTATGTATGCATGCGTGCGCGTGTGTGTGCGTGTGTTTGTGTGTGTGTGACACCTATGCTATTGGAAGAGGGAGAGACGGAGAGAGAAGAGACGGAGAGAGAGAGAAGAGAGAGAGAGAGAGGCGAGAGAGAGAGAGGAGAGAGAGAGAGGGAGAGAAAGAGAACGAAAGAGAGAGAGAGAGAGAGAGAGAAGAGAGAAGAGAGGAGAGAGAGATAGAGAGAGAGAGAGAGAGAGAGAATTGAATTGAATTGAATTGATTTTTTTATTCACAAAAAGGCCAAAGCCCCATATGAACAAAGGACACTAGCATTTTACACATAATAACCAATAACCACGTGAATACAAAGTACATCATAAGATAAACGTAACCAGTTTTAGCAATCAATTTATTCATGACAAAATCGCTCTTCTCGCAACTGAAAAGCTTTATAAAGAAACAGAGCCACACCACGTACAGTCTTTTTCATTTTCTGATGCCATTAACAAAGAGAATCTAAACAAACATGGATTAGCATAAAAATTTCCTTGCAATGAATTTTCTACGAAGATCATACAATACAGGGCACGTCAAAAGCAAGTGGATTTCATCTTCTGCTGATTCCTTACAAAAAGGACATAACAATTCTGCATTCGTCACATTTTTATAACGATAAGCGTGTGCATTGATGACGGACACCCCAACTCTGAATTGTGTCAGAACACAACGTAAAGTCTTATCCATATTAACAGACAAATAACTTTTAACTATATGTGTTGTGCAAAAATTCCTGTACATCCTAAACCTCTCACTGGATTGTATATGACTGTGTCAGTCCTGCCATCTTGAATCTATCAGCCTTTGACGGAGAATGTTTATAAACATCTTTTCATCACCCACCCCTTGATATTACCACGCATATCCGAACCCAAACTCGAAAAGAAATAATCGAACCCTTGACGCCCAGTTAGTTTTTCCTCTTTGATCTAATTTGCATAACATATTATAAGATTTCCGTGGTAAGCGATCAGTATTCATTCTCAAAAGTTTAAGCCAAAAGCGAATACATTTAATTCTAGAATTTATAAATATAGGATACCTATTAGTCTCTCCATAAACTAGGTCGTTTGGTGTTTTCATATCAACACACAGAAATTTCTTAAGAGCAAAAAGATGGGCAGACTCACAGTGCATGACAGCTCTTGCATCAAGTCCCCAAAGCTCTGATCCATATAAAATAATAGGCTGGATATGACTATCAAAAATCTTAACAAAAAGATCTAATGAATTGTTATTCAACACACGCAGTTTTTTCATAATATTGATCAGTCTGTTCTTAGCTTTACTACATAAATCCCTACAAGCAGCTGCAAAACTCAAACGAGTAGAGAAGAAAATCCCAAGGTACTTATACATATTCAAAACAGCCATTGGTTTACCATCATACAGCCATTTTTCCCTTGCTGATAAATATCCCCCCTTCCTGAAAACAATTATATTACTTTTCCCTAAATTAACTGTTAACTGTAATTTTCTAGCAGCGTTTCCTAAATTATTCAGTTGGTTCTGCAAACCCACAACAGTTTCTGAAATCAGTGCTATATCATCAGCGAGTAATAAAATAAACAGCTCAAAATAATTCGCCAGTGAATGTAGCACCATGCCTACCTTAATAATTATGAGAGAGAGATAGAGAGAGAGAGAGAGAGAGAGAGAGAGAGAGAGAGAGAGAGAGAGAGAGAGAGAGAGAGAGAGAGAGAGAGAGAGAGAGAGAGAGAGAATTGCCTGTGTTCTGGCGTTGTATCTATATGTGTGCAAAGTTTTAACGATGAACGCCTTTTAGATACCGAGAAAAAGCCAACGTTAAAAGTTACCACAGACAGACACACACACAGGCAGACAGACACACACACACACACACCCGGAAAACCGAAGAAGCATGAGAACATAGACTTACTTTCGTGTCGGCGACACGAGCGACCCAATGATATCAGTGTTAAGTGGCCTTAACACTTTGGCTAGAAACGAGAAAACATTGGTATACAACGTGTTATTCTTTTTTATCTTCTTTATCGATCGTTCAGAGACTATCTTGTCATATGAATGCAGATGCGGCATGCTGCTGCTATGTGCATAACTAAGAAATAAGCCCGGGATGTCCGTCTTCGGTTAGAGAAAATCTTTGTAAGAGTTTTTAGAACAAAGGCAGGTGAACGGACCAGTAAGGCAGAAAGACAGCAGATGACAGTAAGCAAAGGGAAAAGGCAGAGTCAAAGAGGGTGACAGATTAGAGGAAGTTACAAGCACAACAACTTTCCAGAAGGTGTGGGAACTATTTATACAAGACCCTCCAGTATCCCACCGGGTGATGTGTTATTCAACCTCTTCTTCATTGACTGTGATAGCCACATGAGCTCCTGTTAATGTCACACAGTGACGGCATTTAGAAGATGCTTGCCTCCAGTTAACACGTGCACTTACTGCATTTATTCTCCACATCATCGCAGACATGCTTGGAGAGGCATTCCCCTTCATGGCATCCTGGTAATGATGCTTGCCTCCAGTTAACACGTGCACTTACTGCATTTATTCTCCACATCATCGCAGACATGCTTGGAGAGGCATTCCCCTTCCTGGCATCCTGGTAATGATGCTTGCCTCCAGTTAACACGTGTACTTACTGCATTTATTCTCCACATCATCGCAGACATGCTTGGAGAGGCATTCCCCTTCCTGGCATCCTGGTAATGATGCTTGCCTCCAGTTAACACGTGTACTTACTGCATTTATTCTCCACATCATCGCAGACATGCTTGGAGAGGCATTCCCCTTCCTGGCATCCTGGTAATGATGCTTGCCTCCAGTTAACACGTGCACTTACTGCATTTATTCTCCACATCATCGCAGACATGCTTGGAGAGGCATTCCCCTTCATGGCATCCTGGTAATGATGCTTGCCTCCAGTTAACACGTGCACTTACTGCATTTATTCTCCACATCATCGCAGACATGGAGAGGCATTCCCCTTCCTGGCATCCGCTGCCCGCACCTCGTTCTATGGGACACACACACATTAAAAATGTATATACATGCATACACACACAAAACAAACACACACACACGTTACACACACACTCAAATACACAAGGGTGCAAACACACGCACTCACATAAACACACGTATGAACAGATTCAAACACTACAGCTATGTCTCCTTTCAATCCGTATAAAGTAACTGAGACTCTGCATTAGTCCAAAACAAATCCACTGATCGAGTCGGGGGCGTTCCATTGGGACTAATCCCGCTCGGACTAATCCCAGTTCGGACTAATCCCATTCGGACTAATGCTGTTCGACCTAATTGCTTTGATTTCTTTAGCTTTTCCCATTCGGTCTAATGTCTGCTGAGCATTTGTATCATTGCATTTCTGCGTACCCAGGTATTCCTTGTTTTTCAGATAGGTTAGGGATAGGGTTAGGGATAGAGTTAGGGATAGGTTTAGGGATAGGGTTAGGGATAGGTTTATGGTTAGGAATAGGGTTAGGGATAAGTTAGGGTCCATTTAGTGTCGACATACACAAAATATAAAATTTGAATTTAATTATTGTAAAAAATTATTATTTTATTTTGTAATAAATTCGTCGAAATGACTTTACTGTTTATTATTATTTCTTACACTAAACGTATGTATGTAGTCCGAGCGGTACAGATAAAATGTTAGTCCACACGGGATTAGTCCCAGTGGTATGTCCGCCATGACTGTCAGCGGTGTGATCAAAAGAGTAGTCCGAGTGGGATTAGTCCCAACGGACCCTCCCCACCGAGTAACCCAAGGTCTTAGACTTAGACATTCCCGCGTTGTGCGACGCATGAGGCAGCCAGGGCGCTCCAACGGCTCCTGTTGGCAGACAGTCTGATGGCATCGCTCCAGCGTCCGTTTACTATCTGAAGATCTCGCTCCACTGTCTGACGCCAGTTCATCCCGCATGGATGTTGATGCGCTCTGGTCCGTTTTCGTAGCCAGTGTCTTTTTCCGGGAACAGGGTGCTGGCCTGTAGCCCAACCTCAATCATTTATTATGGAGACTGCACGAGGGTCGTCTCTGAGGACCGCAGGCCGCTGTTCGCATCACAGCGTGACTCGCCCCCCACCCCCCAGTCGTTCTCGGAACATGGTCGTTGATCCCTACGGTAGGAACCCTCCGGCCCGGCCCTTGACGTCTGTGGCAGTCGTCCGCCCAGCGATGCAGTGTCCACATCGCCCCTCACGTGGCTTAGCCCGCCTGCTGAAGCAGTGTACCGGGTGTGTGGCGCTTGGAGCCAACACGAGAGAGATTTAGATGGATGAGGACCAGTGATGCCCGTCCACCCTACCAGGTAGGGTGCAGCTTGATACTCGATAGGGACAAGTGGCCACAGGTCAATACTCTGGGACATCAATCCACCACCCAAGGTCACTTTTTCCCTACTATCAGCTCACCCCAGTACAGTACCTGTTATCCCGAGAAAAAGAGATAGACAGAGAAAGAAACAAAGCCAGACAGACAAGACATACTACTTTACTATTTCACACAACTCACTGCACATTCTGTCGACAGGGTCACATATGAGACCATTGGCACACCACTCCTTGGTTTGATAGGGACAAGAGGCCAGAAGGCGATACTCTGGAACATAAATCCGCCATTTGTAGGATCAGTACAGTATGCACTAAACACTGAATGAAACACCGGTGTCACAGCCACCATTTGTAGGATCAGTACAGTCTGCACTAAACACTGAATGAAACACCGGTGTCACAGCCACCATTTGTAGGATCAGTACAGTCTGCACTAAACACTGAATGAAACACCGGTGTCACAGCCACCATTTGTAGGGACGTTGAGGCTGTTATCTGAAAACGAGGCTGTTATGTGAAAACTGGCTATATCTCCAGAACCACTGGAAGGAATTACTTCAAATTGTGTGTGGAGGTATATCACCCCAGGAGACACTTTGAAGTGGCCAAGTGATGCAACGCACTCCAAAATCGGAGGTTTGTTTTTAAGCCACGTTGTCAGACAAACTCAAAACCGGAAGTCAGGAACACGCCAGAAATTGTAAGACCTTATGTATGCTTGGGATAGCAGAGGGGGCAGCTGCTATTCCATTGGGCTGGGCTTAAATTTGTTTATAGTTGATAAGCCTTGCCCGGGGTACATCCCCACCCTATGTACGTCTGATTAAGAATATAATTATGTACTTACTGCACTGGTTTTTGTGAGTATCGCAAACAAGGGTGGAAAAACATTCGTCATCATTGCTGCATTCCGCGTGTAAGGCGCGCTCTGTGGACACATCAACACACACACACACACACACACACACACACAACACACACACACACACACACACACACACACACACACACACACACACACACACACACACACACACACAATGTGCGCACGCACGATTATAGACGCAAAAGTACAGACACAGAGAAAGACTCAAACACTTGCACACAGACAGAGACGCCGAACTCCAGAGACCCACACACAGACGTGTACCTCTGGCCCTTAGCCTGTTCCATTATAAGAAACATCCTATCCTGTATCAGATTCAGTGCACATGTAGGTCCTTTTCATTCTAAAGATATTTTGACTTGCAAAAAATGCTTTATTGCCAAACAATTCAGATGCCATTGTAAAAACTTAAACTACTATTCCTTTTTCCCCCCAATGAATTAATATCACAGCTAAAGAATTGGGCTCTCGAGTAATGCAAACATATTATGCACAGCAATGGTAATGCACTTGTGGAAGGCATTTTGAAACGGCACGCAAAATGTCCAAATGGAATGCACCTGCACACTGTTCCGACACATTGGAAACGGCACGCGAAATGTCCAAATGGAATGCACCTGCACACTGTTCCGACACATTGGAAACGGCACGCGAAATGTCCAAATGGAATGCACCTGCACACTGTTCCGACACATTGGAAACGGCACGCAAAATGTCCAAATGGAATGCACCTGCACACTGTTCTAACACATTGGAAACGGCACGCGAAATGTCCAAATGGAATGCACCTGCACACTGTTCCGACACATTGGAAACGGCACGCGAAATGTCCAAATGGAATGCACCTGCACACTGTTCCGACACATTGGAAAGAGTCAGGAGGATTGAAAGATGAACGCTAAATAAAACCACGCCCTATAATGTACACACACACATGAACGCATACAGTATCATTAACTGAAAATGAGAAATTTCTTTCTTCGTATTTTGGTATTAAACATGTTTCCAAAAACGTTTTTACAACATGGAAAGTCAAAGGCAATCCATCTTCTTTGCTTTGACTATAATTTAAAAACATTGTGATCTCCCCGTTACTCTACATACGGGCTTCAAGGCATTTGAGTAGGCTTCCCTAAAATCATTGTAGCAATTCGTGCTTTCGGGTCTCCTGAATGTTATTGAATGTCTCTGTAGTTTTTCAATATTTCTCACTCCAGTCTGCATTATGTGATTAGGTAGACAAGCTCGCATATTTCCGATCATATTTTCAATCTGGTGTATAGCTGGACCAATCAGAAACCATTACGTTTTGGCCGTTAAACCAGTATTTTTGTGTTAAAGTTTTTGTTCGCGGTATTTGTTCTACAGTAAAATCCAGATGTTTAGGATGTAAGTGTGGCTTGTTGTAAAGAGGATGCATTTGATAATTCACACATATTTATCAAACTGTCTGTTAATATAAAGACAGGAGTGATTTCCCTTGCCAATACCGCACAATGTTATACAAATGTGGGCAACTTTTGGGCTGTGGATGCATTAGTTTTCATTTATGTTTTGCCCAGATTTTAATAATTTTTGACTAGGTCTACTCAGAGCTTCCATCTGAAAAAACATGCTTTGTATTTTTGCTCATTACCTGGCGGAGATGACATCATTTCCTCAAATTGTACATATTTATTGCAATCAAATCACTCTCCAAACGGTATATTTAAACAGCACAGATAGTCGCCTTTGTATCAACAAAAATTTAAAGTAACTACAAGCTCTGTATTAGTCCACAACAAATCAACTAACCCAGTCACCCAAGGTCACTTTGTCTCTATTTTCGGCTCACCCAGTGCCTTGCATCACGTCAGTACTTTCATCTGCCTTTAAACTGTTGATAATGATATGCGTTGGCCAGAGGAATGTCCAAGTGGTTTCAATAAACTATTCGATTGCGCATGTTTGCATTTTACTGCTCAATAATGACACTGCTTTTTGTTTCTACCATCATTTTTCAATGTGCTTTCAATATGGCTGCCTAAACAAGTCATAGGGAGCAACTCTGAGTGTCCTTTGGGCTTATTTTATAAATTAAGATTATCTCTCTCGGATAAGCATTCCATAGTTATCATTTGGAAAGCCATATATTCTAAACTAATTTTAAAAGTTACATACCCAAATTATCATTTCCAATGAAACAAACTGTAGGTGTAGAGTGGCACAGAGGTAACGCGTTCGCCTCGTATACAGTAAACTCGGTTTCAAACCTGTGTACAGAGGATTTTTCATCTCACTCTGCACTAGGCCTTACGGTCTGAACGTGGAGTCTTTCGGATGAGACGATAAACCGAGGTCCCGTGTGCCCATGCACTTAGCACACGTTAAACCCAGTGGCAACGAAAAAGCTATTTGGTCAAAAATGAAGGCCAAGGTTTTGATTCTAAAGTAGAACCTTTATTATCAAAATTTGCCATAAATAAGAGGGTAAGAATTTTCTCAATAATTCTGATGTGTGCAAACCACTGATAACAAGTGATTGACAAGTGAGCAACAATGGATGCCTATGACATGACAGACGCCTTTAAGCTAAACGGCTTTGCTCCATCAATGCAACAGGTACAAACCCGATCAATGTTCAAGTACTTACTGCACAGCTTCTTTTGGTAATCGCAAATATGAAATGAGTCACATTCCGCATTCTCCGCACACTGCTGGTTGAACTGTCGTCCTGTGGAACACACACACACACACACACACACACACACACACACACCACACACACACACACACACACACACACACACACACACACACACACCACACACACACACACACACACACACACACACTCATTAAACCAATGCCCCCTGATTTTGGCTAAATGCGTGCACGAGACACTGGACCGGACAGTCTGTGTACTGCTGAAGTCCAACCGAATGGACCGATGATACAGAGACAAGGTGTCATTGGTGAAAGGGTCATCTACTGTTGAAGTCCAACCGAATGGACCGATGATACAGAGACAAGGTGTCATTGGTGAAAGGGTCATCTACTGTTGAAGTCCAACCGAATGGACCGATGATACAGAGACAAGGTGTCATTGGTGAAAGGGTCATCTACTGTTGAAGTCCAACCGAATGGACCGATGATACAGAGACAGGGTGTCATTGGTGAAAGGGTCATCTACTGCTGAAGTCCAACCGAATGGACCGATGATGCAGAGACAGGGTGTCATTGGTGAAAGGGTCATCTACTGCTGAAGTCCAACCGAATGGACCGATGATGCAGAGACAGGGTGTCATTGGTGAAAGGGTCATCTACTGTTGAAGTCCAACCGAATGGACCGATGATACAGAGACAGGGTGTCATTGGTGAAAGGGTCATCTACTGTTGAAGTCCAACCGAATGGACCGATGATGCAGAGACAGGGTGTCATTGGTGAAAGGGTCATCTACTGTTGAAGTCCAACCGAATGGACCGATGATGCAGAGACAGGGTGTCATTGGTGAAAGGGTCATCTACTGTTGAAGTCCAACCGAATGGACCGATGATACAGAGACAGGGTGTCATTGGTGAAAGGGTCATCTACTGTTGAAGTCCAACCGAATGGACCGATGATACAGA
>CM065684.1:64974701-64977201 GCA_017654935.2 Phymorhynchus buccinoides | reverse complement strand
TGCCCGGTGTTATCTCGATAGTCCGACGTTTCAAGTTCCGACGTGGCATTGGTCCGACGTGGTAACAGTACGACACATTTTCAAAATAATTGTCTGTTGGTCCGACATTTTATATGAGTGAATGCATCTCTCTCTCTCTCTCTCTCTCTCTCTCTCTCTCTCTCTCTCTCTCTCTCTCTCTCTCTCTCTCTCTCTCTCTTTTTCAGCAGCTTGTCAGGCAGAGGTAATCGGACTTTATTGTGTATTCTGAAGAAATTATACATGCTTAAGAATAACTCTTTGTCAGTATTTCTCAAATTGTTTGACGCCCAAGTACAGCCAATTGTTCGATATGGTGTGGAGTTGTGGGGTTTGGGTAAGTCTGTAATATTAATAGAAAATGTTCATTTATTTGCTTTAAAGAACTGTTTAGGGTTTCAGCCTAGAACGCCAAACGATCTTGTTTATGGGGACTTTTAGACCTTTTTTCAGACATTTTGCAGCCTTCAATTAGACTGGAGGTTGCATAACGGAAACTAGTCTAATTGAAGGCTGCAAAAGTGTCTGAAAAAAAGGTCTATCAAACTTTTACACTCATATTGATCAGCAGCCAAGGTCAAGTTTAACAAGTGCAACGCCGAGCGGCTGCAAAGTCCCCTCGCAGCATCGCCGAGCTACTCCGAAATCGGAATGTGTCGGCTGTACACATACATAAAAACGCATCAAAACAGCACGTAACTACATAAAAACGCATCAAAACAGCACGTAACTGAATAGTTTTTTTATATATAGCCTTGGGGTTCGGACCCGTGATTTGAGCGCGCGCGATCATGCGCACACGAAAAATTCATGACAACTGTGTTATAGACCATTTATCAAGAAATGTTGTGAAAAAAACTGCATTAAAATACATGCAAAACTTCGCGAGATGTCAGCGATTATGTGTTTCGGGGTTTGAAAACCCCGTAACTGGCGCGACCTTGACCTTAATGTAAAACTAAATACATCAGTGGATAGCTTGCATCTTGGCAAACTAGTATAGGGGAAGACGGGGTAAAAAGCGCATGGGCGGGTAAGAAGCCCACCCCAATTATCTCATGAAATAAAGAAAATTTCAGTCAAATTTGCCTATGAGACGAATGCTAGACATTAACGCTCGTCTCATGGGCAAAATGAGACTGAAATTTGCTTCATTTCATGAGTCTGATGAGATAATTGGGGTGGGCTTCTTACCCGCCCATGCGCTTTTTACCCCGTCTTCCCTATACCAAATTTGATGATGATAGACAATAGTTTTTGAGAAAAACGGACGAATAGCCGGACGGACGGAGGCACGCCGGACGGACACCAGACGGACCAGACAAAAACAATAGCTCGGCTCGGGGACTAAAAATAGTTCGCAGTGTTTCGCCTCCGTTTCGCCATTGCATGGTGGGTATCGAAAGGCTTTTTGCGTTCAATGAAATTGACAATATATCAATCACATTTGGCATTTTAGGCTTAGAAATAGCCTTTAGCCTGATATACAGCAATAGGCTTTATACAGGCTTTAGCCTGATATACAGCGATAGCCTTTAGCCTGATATACAGCAATAGCCTTTATACAGTAATAGCCTTTATACAGCAATAGCCTTTATACAGCAATAGCCTTTATACAGCAATAGCCTTTAGCCTGATATACAGCAATAGCCTTTATACAGCAATAGCCTTTAGCCTGATATACAGCAATAGCCTTTATACAGCAATAGCCTTTAGCCTGATATACAGCAATAGCCTTTATACAGTAATAGCCTTTAGCCTGATATACAGCATTAGCCTTTATACAGCAATAGCCTTTAGCCTGATATACAGCAATAGCCTTTATACAGTAATAGCCTTTAGCCAGATATACAGCATTAGCCTTTATACAGCAATAGCCTTTAGCCAGATATACAGCAATAGCCGTTATACAGTAATAGCCTTTAGCCTGATATACAGCATTAGCCTTTATACAGCAATAGCCTTTAGCCTGATATACAGCAATAGCCTTTATACAGCAATAGCCTTTAGCCTGATATGCAGCAATAGCCTTTAGCCTGATATACAGCGATAGCCTTTATACAGTAATAGCCTTTAGCCTGATATACAGCAATAGCCTTTAGCCTGATATACAGCAATAGCCTTTATACAGTAATAGCCTTTAGCCTGATATACAGCAATAGGCTTTAGCCTGATATACAGCGATAGCCTTTATACAGCAATAGCCTTTAGCCTGATATACAGCAATAGCCTTTATACAGCAATAGCCTTTAGCCTGATATACAGCAATAGCCTTAGCCTATATACAGTAATAGCCTTTAGCCTGATATACAGTAATAGCCTTTAGCCTGATATACAGCAATAGCCTTTAGCCTGATATACAGCGATAGCCTTTATACAGTAATAGCCTTTAGCCAGATATACAGCAATAGCCTTTAGCCTGATATACAGCAATAGCCTTTAGCCTGATATACAGTAATAGCCTTTAGCCTGATATACAGTA
>CM065684.1:64964701-64969701 GCA_017654935.2 Phymorhynchus buccinoides | reverse complement strand
TTTAACCCTCTGTGGATGGAACAGTAGCTGCAGGTATCAATGCTTTAACCCTGTCTGTGGATGGAACAGTAGCTGCAGGTATCAATGCTTTAACCCTGTCTGTGGATGGAACAGTAGCTGCAGGTATCAATGCTTTAACCCTCTGTGGATGGAACAGTAGCTGCAGGTATCAATGCTTTAACCCTCTGTGGATGGAACAGTAGCTGCAGGTATCAATGCTTTAACCCTCTGTGGATGGAACAGTAGCTGCAGGTATCAATGCTTTAACCCTGTCTGTGGATGGAACAGTAGCTGCAGGTATCAATGCTTTAACCCTGTCTGTGGATGGAACAGTAGCTGCAGGTATCAATGCTTTAACCCTCTGTGGATGGAACAGTAGCTGCAGGTATCAATGCTTTAACCCTCTGTGGATGGAACAGTAGCTGCAGGTATCAATGCTTTAACCCTCTGTGGATGGAACAGTAGCTGCAGGTATCAATGAGAGAGAACAGACCAAGAAAAAGACAGAGAAACAGAGAAGAAGAAAAACACACATACGTGCGCGCGCGAGAGAGAGAGAGAGATATCATACAGAAAGATACATATGCCTATGATGTAAGCTTATGTGTATGTGTGAAACTACTTGGTTGCAAACTTGCAGCTTTTAACTATATTTTTGCATCATCTAAGTTTGTTCACTTTACATTCATTTCCAAGTGTTGGACTGAGAATGATATTTGCTTGTTGGCTTGATCATAGATTTTGATCTAGTTTGTTACTGAATCATAACAGTTGATTCCAGTACACCTTTCATGTTTTATTTCAGTTTGACAACTGAAATTCATATTATTTTTCATAGTGCTATTGTACAAGGGCGGCCTTCTAGCCGGTTGGGATTCACTAATCTCTTATCCATAGAGATATACACCCATATTCTCCTGTGATTCTCAGCAGGGCACCGTGGTCAGGAAGCCTAACCCCTGACTCACGATTACCAAGACGGTGTCGCAACCAAGTCGCCACCGCACCCAGAAACCAAGAGGAGACCACGCCTGGTGCCGTGCCATCCCGCGACGAACTACTGGGCGACCTCTCACCTGAAGAGCCAGCCTAGCCACCCCAGCACTCATTGATCCCGACAGAGGAAACTTACTTCAGCCAAAGACTGTACAGGGGAACCCCTATACAGTATCTTTGCTTCAGCTAAGTCCTTGGGACAGTGTATATACTAATACAGTAACTACATTGGACACTTAATAATAATTATTATAAGTGACCCTTTCGGCTTGGGGCTAAACTTTTTAGACAGACAAAAGTCTTGTATAATCCTTTCGGATTTCACTTTTCATACATATTTTGTTTTGGCGCCATTGAGCTGCTTTCTTATTGCTTCATAATCTGTTATACAGATTTTGTGAGTAAATAAAATACAAGTGTACAAATAATTCTCACCCTTTGGTCATACCCTAGAGACTTCACCTCTAGCCCATTCCCTCGTCACACTGTCGCTTCCGTTCTTTTTGTTTCCGTTTGTGTGTGTTGAGCGTGCGCGCGCGCGTGTGTGTGCGTGCGTGCGTGCGTGCGTGCGTGTGTGTGATTGTGCGGTTTTCTGTTTTTACATGTGTGTGTGCGTGTGTTGTGTGTGTGCGTGTGTGTGGTTGTGTGTGTTGTGTTGTGTGTGTGTGCGTGTTTGTGTGTGTGGTGTGTGTGTGCGTGCGTGTGCGTGTGCGTGCGTGCGTGCGTGCGTGCGTGTGTGTGTGATTGTGTGTTTTCTGTGTTTTGACATGTGTTGTGTGTGTGTGTGATGAGAGAGAGAGAGAGAGACAGAGACCCCTCCCCAAAAAGACCATTCTTCTTACTTGGTCTCTGTCTGTCTCGTTAGTAGTTGTCTGTCCAACTTGTGTTCCTGTCCCATCGTTCTCCTGCCTTCTGGACCACAGTTACAACATGTCTCTGGTCAAGGGTGTTCCTCTCCCATCGTTCTCCTGCCTTCTGGACCACAGTTACAACATGTCTCTGGTCAAGGGTGTTCCTCTCCCATCGTTCTCCTGAGAGAACAGAAGAACACCAATTCATGGGCTCAGACTTTTTTAAAACCCTTTTTAGATACAAAAACGCTACTTTAAGGGGTAAAAATCCGTCACCCCCTTATTCTGTTAATTCGGAGGGAAATCCCCCTTAAAAAAACACTACTTTGGGGTTTTAAAAAAAAAAGAAAAAAAAAAAAGAAGGAAATTCTCATAAAATATTCTACATGTTCTGATTTTTTTATTTTTAAACTTTAAACCAAAAAAAACAACTTTTGGGCTTTACTTTTTTAAACACTTTTTTTAAAAAGAAGTTACTGCAAGTTCCTTTTTAAGTTCCATTTTTTAAGAAGTTACTTAAGTTCTTTTTAAGTTCTTTTTTAAGAAGTTGCTTAAGTTCTTTTTAAGTTCTTTTTTAAGTTCTTGCTAAGTCATCTTCAAGTCATTCTCAAGTATTTATTAAGTTCTTACACAAAAACTTACTTAGTACTTAAGTTCTTATTAAGTTTTTATTGCATTAAAAATGGATCGCTCTCAGGTTTTAAGCTATTTGGCTTTTGTTTTTCTTGTTTGTCTGCTACTTTCTCTGGTTGTACTGTTTGTACTTCTACTCGTTTTTCTAGCTTTGGTTGCATGTGTGTTTTATATAATTTATAAGACAAATAACCAACACCAGCAACCACACCAACAGTAAGCAATACAACATCGTAATTCGTCCTACTTTGTTTGATTTCTTCCTCAATATTATTAACACAATGGGTAGTTGGCGCTTATGTGTGTGGATTCATCTTCATTCTGAGTACTACAGTTTTTGGTGTTGGCGTCGTGGTGTTTATTCGTTTGTATTTTGGGGGTGTGGGGGGTCGCGATTCCACTCTGATAAACCCTTACTTTAACAACACTGCTCATCAACAACTGGCCTGGGCTCTTTTTTTTTTTTTTCCCCTCCGGGTACCTTGATCAATGTCGGACTGGGGCTTGTTTGCTGTTCTGCCTGATTCGTTTGATTCTCTGTCACGTCCATTTTCAACAACAATAAAATCTATATGATTAAAAGTAATTGACCCCATAACAACTGGTGATAAAAGACCGCCAAACATATAAAAAAGATCACAACTAAAAGACTCTAATGATTTAGTTAAAACAGGATCTTCACTTAAATCGTCGGTGCTATTGAAATCTTGGCTTGAATCGAGGTGTGAAAAACTTGGCTACTATAACTTAAGGTGTACAAGGCGCGTGTGTTACAGTTTGACAGCTAAACTTTTAAATTAAACCATGTTAGAGACCGAACTGTGCTTCGTAGTCTGTTATAGTGTGCTTTGTGCGTGTGTGTCAGCAGAGAAAGACAATACTCTGAACATCCTGTTCAGACTCACTAAATGCTGGTTCCGACAGTATTGTTTTGTTTATGCCCCCCGACACGCCAAGAGAATACAACTTTTTTTTCCTTTTTATGCATAACACTTGGTCAGCACGTGTGCAGCTGGAATGACTAGCGTTCCTAGCACATGATAACAACAGTTCGTCACAAGTCATGTAGGGAGGTGAGGGATTATTTTTAGTTTAAGCGTAACAAAACAAATTGAGCGCTGAATAAACTGTTGCTAACCTTGTGTATATCAATCTGCTCTGATTGTCGCGAACTTTCTGTTGGCGTACTAACGATGGTTGTGGGTAAGAAACTATTGTGAGAAAGAAAGCAGCTGACCCCCCTCTGGCAAAACTTTGCTGACCTAACAAGACGGGACGCCGGTAAACTATCCCATGCCACTATAAATCACATAAGCATTTCAATCGCAACAAAAGATACTTCTCTTGTTAAGTGCAAGGAATTAATTCCAGAAAATATTTAAATACGTTAGAAAATAGAACAATTGGCTTCGAATCTTCGTCAATGATTTTTTAATTGGAATTATTGTGTCGTGATTGCTGTAGTAAACGCACTTTGCTTTTTCAGGTAGTAATTACATGCTTAGTAAACTAGAAGCAAACAAGGAAAGAAAAAGACACGATAGAGCAATAGAACAATTAGCAGCAGCGCAAGACGCATACGAAAAACAAAGACTCTCTCAGTTAGATTTTATTAACAACAAATTAAAACTACAAAACCATGGCAGCATACACTTTTAAGAATGTTGACGACACTATTAAAGAGTATTATTTAGTGACAGGAGAAGAACTAATACAGCTCCCACCACCGAAATTAAGCGACTTCTACCAACCATCCTAAAAACAAAAACTCCAGGAAATAGCATTTATTCGTATTTGGTATGACTGCTGTTTATTTCATAGAAAAAAACGTTTAGTATTAAAATGAATGATAAACTATCAAAAATTTATTATTCATCGAAAGGTTATGGGAAAGGTTTAACTGCTATTCAAAAATTAAATCAAGCTGCAGGTGTCACTGAACAAACAGCAAAAGAATGGCTATCTAAACAAGCTATTTGGCAAATCTATTTACCAGCGCCTAAACGAATTAAAAGACCGCACTTTGTCAACACAACACCACCTATGACACTCATCAAATGGATCTTCTATACCTCCCTCATGATTTAATCAGAAGAAAAAGATTTAAATACGCGCTTACAGTTGTAGTTGACATCTCTTCAAGATATAAAGATGCTGAACCATTGAGCGCCTGATTAATAAAAGCCGTGCTCCTGTTCAAGTTTTCGAGTCTGTCTCCGCTTTACTCCAGAAATCACATTAGACGATACGGCTCCAAATCTAACCCATATCCGACGCGGCGTTTAATTAATCAAGTAATGATGAAGGAAAAAACAGAATTGGTTAAAAGTAAAGGTGACATATTTAAAGGCGCATTCATCATGTTATGTTCATGTTAAAAACACAAAGTATCTAATTTATTAAAAAGTAGTAATTCCTGGAACCATAGATCATCAGGCCTTAGTTGATAAAACTATTTAAACAAACAATTGGCAGAAAGACTTTTTTTTTATCAATACCATAGAGAACTCCTTGATTCAA
>CM065684.1:64955823-64964201 GCA_017654935.2 Phymorhynchus buccinoides | reverse complement strand
GCCACCTTCATGTGAGGGGTTCTCTGACATACAGAACACACACATCATACAATTAAACCATAGTATTGTGATCATTTCAGTGAACAGGTTGTCCACCTTCATGGGAGGGGTTCTCTGACATACAGAACACACACATCATACAATTAAACCATAGTATTGTGATCATTTCAGTGAACAGGTTGTCCACCTTCATGGGAGGGGTTCTCTGACATACAGAACACACACATCATACAATTAAACCATAGTATTGTGATCATTTCAGTGAACAGGTTGTCCACCTTCATGGGAGGGGTTCTCTGACATACAGAACACACACATCATACAATTAAACCATAGTATTGTGATCATTTCAGTGAACAGGTTGTCCACCTTCATGGGAGGGGTTCTCTGACATACAGAACACACACATCATACAATTAAACCATAGTATTGTGATCATTTCAGTGAACAGGTTGTCCACCTTCATGGGAGGGGTTCTCTGACATACAGAACACACACATCATACAATTAAACCATAGTATTGTGATCATTTCAGTGAACAGGTTGTCCACCTTCATGGGAGGGGTTCTCTGACATACAGAACACACACATCATACAATTAAACCATAGTATTGTGATCATTTCAGTGAACAGGTTCTCCACCTTCATGGGAGGGGTTCTCTGACATACAGAACACACACATCATACAATTAAACCATAGTATTGTGATCATTTCAGTGAACAGGTTGTCCACCTTCATGGGAGGGGTTCTCTGACATACAGAACACACACATCATACAATTAAACCATAGTATTGTGATCATTTCAGTGAACAGGTTGTCCACCTTCATGGGAGGGGTTCTCTGACATACAGAACACACACATCATACAATTAAACCATAGTATTGTGATCATTTCAGTGAACAGGTTCCCCACCTTCATGGGAGGGGTTCTCTGACATACAGAACACACACATCATACAATTAAACCATAGTATTGTGATCATTTCAGTTCAGTAAACAAGTTCTCCACCTTCATGGGAGGGGTTCTCTGAAATACAGAAAACATAAATTATACAATTAAAACATAGTATTGTGATCACCCAACACGCTGGCCAAAAAATAACCTCATTTGTTGTGATACGTTGTTGTTGACATACCCTGGCTAAAAGACTCCAGAGATCATCCCAACAGCTGCAGCACTTGAACACTATGGTACAAATGCATCAGCTATATGGATGAGAACATTATATGTGTGGCCGTTTTTTTATTACCCTGCCATGTGGGCAACCACACTCTGTCTTTAGGGGAATTTTTTGTGATATGACTATTAAAACAGAGATATTTACAGCTAAATAAGCTAAGAAAAGACTGTCAAACTGTCCTGATGTGTGGGGTGTTTGCATGTATCAGGGTCCCTGCTGCGTAGGGTTTGACTGTATATCAGGGTCCCTGCTGGGTAGGGTTTGACTGTATATCAGGGTCCCTGCTGCGTAGGGTTTGACTGTATATCAGGGTCCCTGCTGGGTAGGGTTTGACTGTATATCAGGGTCCCTGCTGCCTAGGGTTTGACTGTATATCAGAGTCCCTGCTGGGTAGGGTTTGGCTGTATATCAGGGTCCCTGTGTTGACTGTATATCAGGGTCCCTGCTGCGTAGGGTTTGACTGTATATCAGAGTCCCTGCTGGGTAGGGTTTGGCTGTATATCAGGGTCCCTGCTGGGTAGGGTTTGACTGTATATCAGGGTCCCTGCTGGGTAGGGTTTGACTGTATATCAGGGTCCCTGCTGGGTAGGGTTTGACTGTATATCAGGGTCCTGGGTAGGGTGTTGGGGACTAGGGTTTCAGGGTGCCTGCTGGGCATTGACTGTATATGTATATCAGGGTCCCTGCTGGGGCTGTAGGGTTTGGGACTGTATATCAGGGTCCCTGCTGGGTAGGGTTTGACTGTATATCAGGGTGCCTGCTGGGTAGGGTTTGACTGTATATCAGGGTCCCTGCTGGGTAGGGTTTGACTGTATATCAGAGTCCCTGCTGGGTAGGGTTTGACTGTATATCAGGGTCCCTGCTGGGTAGGGTTTGACTGTATATCAGGGTCCCTGCTGGGTAGGGTTTGACTGTATATCAGGGTCCCTGCTGGGTAGGGTTTGACTGTATATCAGGGGTCCCTGCTGGGTAGGGTTTGACTGTATATCAGGGTCCCTGCTGGGTAGGGTTTGACTGTATATCAGAGTCCCTGCTGGGTAGGGTTTGACTGTATATCAGGGTCCCTGCTGGGTAGGGTTTGACTGTATATCAGGGTCCCTGCTGGGTAGGGTTTGACTGTATATCAGGGTCCCTGCTGGGTAGGGTTTGACTGTATATCAGGGTCCCTGCTGGGTAGGGTTTGACTGTATATCAGGGTCCCTGCTGGGTAGGGTATTGACTCCCTGTGGGTAGGGTTTCACTGTATATCAGGTCCCTGCTGGGTAGGGTTTGACTGTATATCAGGGTCCCTGCTGGGTAGGGTTTGACTGTATATCAGGGTCCCTGCTGGGTAGGGTTTGACTGTATATCAGGGTCCACTGCTGGGTAGGGTTTCACTGTATATCAGGGTCCCTGCTGGGTAGGGTTTGACTGTATATCAGGGTCCATGCTGGGTAGGGTATATCAGTATATCAGGTCCCTGCTGGGTAGGGTTTGACTGTATATCAGGGTCCCTGCTGGGTAGGGTTTGACTGTATATCAGGGTCCGCCCTGCTGGGTAGGGTTTGACTGTATATCAGAGTCCCTGCTGGGTAGGGTTTTACTGTATATCAGGGTCCCTGCTGGGTAGGGTTTCACTGTATATCAGGGTCCCTGCTGGGTAGGGTTTGACTGTATATCAGGGTCCCTGCTGGGTAGGGTTTCACTGTATATCAGGGTCCCTGCTGGGTAGGGTTTGACTGTATATCAGGGTCCCTGCTGGGTAGGGTTTGACTGTATATCAGGGTCCCTGCTGGGTAGGGTTTGACTGTATATCAGGGTCCCTGCTGGGTAGGGTTTGGCTGTATATCAGGGTCCCTGCTGGGTAGGGTTTGACTGTATATCAGGGTCCCTGCTGGGTAGGGTTTGACTGTATATCAGGGTCCCTGCTGGGTAGGGTTTCACTGTATATCAGGGTCCCTGCTGGGTAGGGTTTCACTGTATATCAGGGTCCCTGCTGGGTAGGGTTTCACTGTATATCAGGGTCCTTGTTGGGTAGGGTTTTACTGTATATCAGGGTCCCTGTTGGGTAGGGTTTGACTGTATATCAGGGTCCCTGTCTGGGTACGTAGGGTTTGACTGTATATCAGGGTCCCTGCTGAGTAGGGTTTGACTGTATATCAGGGTCCCTGGGTTTGACTGTATATCAGGGTCCCTGCTGGGTAGGGTTTGACTGTATATCAGGGTCCCTGCTGGGTAGGGTTTCACTGTATATCAGGGTCCCTGTTGGGTAGGGTTTGACTGTATATCAGGGTCCCTGTTGGGTAGGGTTTTACTGTATATCAGGGTCCCTGCTGGGTAGGGTTTGACTGTATATCAGGGTCCCTGTGTTGACTGTATATCAGGGTCCCTGTTGGGTAGGGTTTGACTGTATATCAGGGTCCCTGCTGGGTAGGGTTTGACTGTATATCAGGGTCCCTGCTGGGTAGGGTTTGACTGTATATCAGGGTCCCTGCTGGGGGTAGGGTTTGACTGTATATCAGGGTCCCTGCTGGGTAGGGTTTGACTGTATATCAGTTTCATTATTTTCCAAGCTATTAGGGTCTGTTGGGTGGAAACAACCAGGTTGCTGGCAATAGTCACATCATTGAACCTGCAAGATGACATTCATCAGGGTTTGACTGTAAAGCAATGTTGGGTGGGCTTCTTGCCATCAATTCATTGTTCAATTAGGGTTTGACTGTCTTCAAACAGAAGAAAACTTTGTTGCTTTGGCTTTGTATGAATTAGGGTGTTAATTAACTTGTCAGGTATGGTTTGACTGTACACTGAAGAAGACAATTCTGTTGGGTAGGGTTTGACTGTAGGCAGGGTCCCTGTAGGGTTAACATGGAAACAGGGTCCATGCTGTTTGAAAGTAACATCAGGGTCCCTGCTGGGTAGGGTTTGACTGTATATCAGAGTCCCTGCTGAGTACATATCAGGGTCCCTGCTGGGTAGGGTTTGACTGTATATCAGGGTCCCTGCTGGGTAGGGTTTCACTGTATATCAGGGTCCCTGCTGGGTAGGGTTTCACTGTATATCAGGGTCCCTGCTGGGTAGGGTTTGACTGTATATCAGGGTCCCTGCTGGGTAGGGTTTGACTGTATATCAGGGTCCCTGTGTTCACTGTATATCAGGGTCCCTGCTGAGTAGGGTTTGACTGTATATCAGGGTCCCTGTGTTGACTGTACATCAGGGTCCCTGTTGGGTAGGATTTGACTGTACATCAGGGTCCCTGCTGGGTAGGGTTTGACTGTATATCAGGGTCCCTGCTGGGTAGGGTTTGACTGTATATCAGGGTGCCTGCTGGGTAGGGTGTGACTGTATATCAGGGTGCCTGCTGGGTAGGGTTTGACTGTATTTTGTTTCATTATTTTCCAAGCTATTATTCTGTTGCTGGAAACAACCAGGTTTGGCAATAGTCACATCATTGAACCTGCAAGGATGACGTCATCAGTTGACTGTAAAGCAATCCATGGAGCTTCTTGCCATCAATTCATTGTTCAATTCAATTTACTGTCTTCAAACAGAAGAAATTTGTTGCACAGCTTGGCTTTGCGCATGCAATTAACATGAAATTAACATGTAATTAACTTGTCAGTTACACAACAAACACTGTCGAAGAAATTCTACACAAACAATAGGCACAAGTAGTTAACATGGAAACAATGAAAGTTAACAAGAACCACACACACACACACACACACACACACACACACACACACACACACACACACACAAAGCAAGTTAAACCTATTTCTCTTACAAGTAAAAATATGGTTACAACGCATCTTTTTTGTGAAATATATTTGTACATTTTTAAAAAAGAAAAAAAATCAACACGGAAACAAGTTTCTAGTTTCTCTCTGAAACCATAATATGCGCAAGAAAACAAAGAAACAAAAGAATAATCAGTTTACAAGGAACATTTTTAACCCTATATACAACTAAAATGAAAAAAGGTCAAGAACCATTGTGTAAATAATTTAATGGTTGGCAAACATTCATAACATTTTCTTACAAGTTAAAAAAACAAAAAAGCATTGGCGACTAAAAAAACAAAGTCAACAAATTATTTATATTTTTAGTATTATATATCCTCTCCTTATACTGGGAAAAAAGGTTAATCTATCCCAAGTAGTTGTCTCTCCTCTTTAGAGCTGTTATCAATCACATCAGCACTGAAAGAAGAATGAAGTGGAAAAGAACACTGAGTGACCCCACACTGGGAAAGTCAAACACTACATGACATAATAAAAATGTAGAGGAGCCGGGGGCAACTGGTTCGAGCAAACAATACAACTGTCAGTGAGACAAATGACTTGGCACAGATTTGTGTACAGAATGAAGAAGAGACAATAGAATCAACGGGAAGAGCAGGGTGAAATGATGAAAGAGATGGGCTTACAATGGAATGAGAAGACACACCGGAAAATAATGCTAAAAAAGCGCGAAATCGCAATAGTTATGGCACGCGGTCTATTTTTACCTTTCCAATCATGAGTTGCCTCCCCTGGCTTTTCAATAATTTTAATCTGTTCTGCACAATCTGAAAACATGTTATCGGTACAATCTTTTGTCGAAAACTATGTATCCTACTTATACTCATCAAAAGAAGCAGCAACTCGTCGTGTCTGTTGTAGTGTCTGTAACGTTATGTTTATTATTTTGTACGCTTTTAAAAATACATCATTTTAAAGAGCGGCCACAATCCCAATTGAAGTGCGACAATTTTGTCAAAATGTGCGACAATTTTGGAACACGACCGACAGACCGACAAAGTGAGTTATAGTTTGTCATTCTCACAAACAAAAAGTAAACCTCTTTAACATTTAGTAGTACGATGTAAACTTGAAAATACAGCAAACGTGAAAATAATTCGATTCAATTGTCATTTTACATGCTTAGAGTTTCATTCTCCAGCCTTTGTTCCAGAAACTCTTACAAAGATTCTCTTCATTCTGAAAGACGGACATGCTGAGCCTAGCTATTTCTTATGCACATAACGCCAGCATGATGTATCTGCACTCAATCAACAGGAAACTGAGCCATCAACAACTAACGAAGAAGAATTGACAGTTTACAAACTTTTTTTTCTTTTTATAATTTTTATTGATCACTCAGTTTCCTGTTATATGAGAGTAGATGAGTCATGCTGCCATTATGCACCTAACTAAGAAATAGTTAGGCCCAGCATGTCCATCTTTGGCTGGAGAAAATCTTTGTAAGTGTTTCTAGAACAAAGGCAGGAGAATGGACCATTAAAGCAGAAAGATAGTAGATGACAGTAAGCAAAGGGAAAAGGCAGTCAAAGAGAGTGATAGATTAGAGGAAGTTACAAGCACAGAACTTCCAGAAGGTGGGGTAACTATTTGCATAAAAGACCCCCCGGTATCCCCATGGGTGATCGAACAGTGAAAGTAACTGTGCAATTGTAGCAGTGTGTTGTCTCACCATGGGTGATATTATGAACAGTGAAAGTAACTGTGCAATTGTAGCAGTGTGTTGTCTCACCATGGGTGATATTACGAACAATGAAAGTAACTGTGCAATTGTAGCAGTGTGTTGTCTCACCATGGGTGACATTACGAACAGTGAAAGTAACTGTGCAATTGTAGCAGTGTGTTGTCTCACCATGGGTGACATTACGAACAGTGAAAGTAACTGTGCAATTGTAGCAGTGTGTTGTCTCACCATGGGTGATATTACGAACAGTGAAAGTAACTGTGCAATTGTAGCAGTGTGTTGTCTCACCATGGGTGATATTACGAACAATGAAAGTAACTGTGCAATTGTAGCAGTGTGTTGTCTGACCATAGGTGACATTACGAACAGTGAAAGTAACTGTGCAATTGTAGCAGTGTGTTGTCTCACCATGGGTGATATTACGAACAATGAAAGTAACTGTGCAATTGTAGCAGTGTGTTGTCTCACCATGGTGACATTACGAACAGTGAAAGTAACTGTGCAATTGTAGCAGTGTGTTGTCTCACCATGGGTGATATTAGAACAGTGAAAGTAACTGTGCAATTGTAGCAGTGTGTTGTCTCACCATGGGTGATATTACGAACAATGAAAGTAACTGTGCAATTGTAGCAGTGTGTTGTCTCACCATGGGTGATATTACGAACAATGAAAGTAACTGTGCAATTGCAGCAGTGTGTTGTCTCACCATGGGTGACATTACGAACAATGAAAGTAACTGTGCAATTGCAGCAGTGTGTTGTCTCACCATGGGTGATATTACGAACAATGAAAGTAACTGTGCAATTGCAGCAGTGTGTTGTCTCACCTGTGTGAGGTAGGTGTTCATCCAGTTGGTGAATGTCTTCTTCTGCACCCTCTCCTGCTCATCTGCAACACATAAAAGTTACCAGTAAGTGTGATACTCCATAAAAATATAGAGTACTGAGGGGGATTGTGTACCCCTTAAGGCATTGGGAAAAATGACGCAAGCATGATGTAATTTCTTTATATATATATCTATGATTTCAAGAGGGGAGGGGGGGGTACGCACGGACCCAACCAACGCGCAGACCTGTTAGTACTCTAAATAATTAAAAAGTAACTAGACAAAGACAACACAACAAATGGATAGGAAACTAAGACAACACAACAAATGGACAGAAAACGGAACAACAAAATGGATAGGAAACCAAGACAACACAACAAAATGGATAGGAAACTGGAGCATGAAAACGATACATCAAGCAGCCGCGCCGCAGCATTTTTGGCTCGTGACCTTGACCTTTCACTAATGACCTTCACGCTCAAATTTGGCCTAGATATTCTAAGTACCTATCCGTATGCAAAATGTCAGCCTCCTATATCCTTCTGTTCAAACGCTGTCATAGTAACATAGTCAGATAAGAACATACAAATTATCCTGAAAACACTGTCCTTATCCTATTGATTTATCTTGTAGGATAAAAAATTGATTTATCTTGTCTCAGGACAGTTTGTCCTATTATTTTTCGATCTTCTGTACATCACTGCAGGCTATGGTACTTTTTAAACCTCAAGTTTTCTTTTCTTTTCACTGGCACATGCATACACTTGCAAAACACACAGACATAAAGATAATGCTCATGCCTCAAAAGCATGCATACAAAATCAGGGGAAAAAGAGATCAGCAGATAGATCTTTTCTTTTCTTTGATATGCGTGCATGTGTGCATGTCAACAGGAATTGTTCG
>CM065684.1:64940823-64950823 GCA_017654935.2 Phymorhynchus buccinoides | reverse complement strand
TGACTTTGGGAAATCAAATTTCGATACGTACCCACTTTGATCAAATGTACAGACCAAACGATTGCTCGAAATTGAAGGCAATTGTGTATCGTTATCACTAAAGCATTGAATTAAATGTTGGCCAAAATTCAACGCATTGGCTTTCTTATTTGGAAAGTTATGAATTAGTTTGCAAGTGATCCTTAACTTTTTGTGGATAGCTTAGTTTGTTGTGTTCCCCCATGCACATTGAATCTATGTTTCAAAATCCAAAAGCACAAGCAAATTTGAAAAAAACATAAAACTACTTTATTAATTGGTCAGCTCCTGTTGTACACAAGTTGCTCCCCCCCAAAAAAAGAAATTCTGAATACTTTGAAAAATAAAAAGAACTGTATTAATATTAAAACACCGATGAATGAGCACACAAAAATACTCTAACCATTGTGAATAGATCTATGAGTTGATGTTATTCTTCAAGCTGATGAAACCATACAGCTGAAATACTAATTACTATTCTTGCAATCGATAAAAATGTTCTACCTCCAAAGCCTGCACCATGGAAACTACAATCCTCATTTCATGGTTTATTTGTGAACAGACTGCAAATTGAATCTATTCCCAAAATATTCTCATAAAAAATGCATGCATATATACTTGTAAGCATTGTGTTCTGAACCAAAGAACTGTCTAAAAGGTGCAAATGTGAAATACCCAGCACACAGAGCAACTTGTTTTATTTTGTTTTCAAATACAGTGGAACCTCCTTGAATAATCAGCCCCAAAAGGGGTCTTAATAGCGAGGTGGACACCCAGTAGTCCGAATATGAAGGCGAAAAACTGAAGTGAACATTTTTTCGGTCACATCTTAGAGGGAGTTTTAATAGGGAAGGTCTTAATAGGGAGGTTCCACTGTAGTACACGCCTTTCAAAAGTGAAAGGCAACAACATTCCAGCTTTAAAGAACAGAGTTGTTTGTCTTAAAGTGAAAGGCAACAACATTCCAGCTTTAAAGAACAGAGTTGTTTGTCTTAAAGTGAAAGGCAACAACATTCCAGCTTTAAAGAACAGAGTTGTTTGTCTTAAAGTGAAAGGCAACAACATTCCAGCTTTAAAGAACAGAGTTGTTTGTCTTAAAGTGAAAGGCAACAACATTTCAGCTTTAAAGAACAGAGTTGTTTGTCTTAAAGTGAAAGGCAACAACATTCCAGCTTTAAAGAACAGAGTTGTTTGTCTTAAAGTGAAAGGCAACAACATTCCAGCTTTAAAGAACAGTTGTTTGTCTTAAAGTGAAAGGCAACAACATTTCAGCTTTAAAGAACAGAGTTGTTTGTCTTAAAGTGAAAGGCAACAACATTTCAGCTTTAAAGAACAGAGTTGTTTGTCTTAAAATGAAAGGCAACAACATTTCAGCTTTAAAGAACAGAGTTGTTTGTCTTAAAGTGAAAGGCAACAACATTTCAGCTTTAAAGAACAGAGTTGTTTGTCTTAAAGTGAAAGGCAACAACATTCCAGCTTTAAAGAACAGAGTTGTTTGTCGAAAATTTGCAATATCATGATGGGAAAAAAATTGCTTCAGCGTTATATATAAGTTTTTATTTTAAATTTGCACTGAATTGGACGCGTTTATCAACCATTTGTACACATTTGAAACCAATAAACATACACTCTGATTTTACATTATTTAAAACAAAACTGGACATACCTTTCAGCTCGTGCACCCTTTCCGTAAATGCTCTGTCACCAAAGGCTGTAGCCATCTTTTTCTTCTTCTTTTTTTTCTCACATGTAATCAACTAGTCACTGAACTGATCATTTAAACAGCACACTCTCACAAAATGTTAAAAAAAATACACATTTTCTAAGATCCTGGAAGTTTAAAATTCCCATAGACAGGGAGACAATAATGACTGAATGAATGGTGACCCAAGTTTGGTCGAGGGTTTGGTGGACAGTGGTCACAGACACCTTAGTGATTGGGATCACATTCTTTTAGCTAATCTTTTTCCTCAGTGATCTGTGACGATCGATCCTTCATTCTGTACTGAAAGCCCATGCCATCTACACTAATGTCCTGTCTAGACTCCAAGGAGGAGCGTTCCTTAAGTAGAGCTCATAATTACACTTGCTCAGGCCGCTGAAAACCATCCATGCGCTTTTAAGGAGAACGCTGAGATAAATCATTCTGTTGCCCTGTGGTAGGACTTATACTACTACATGTACTATAACTTATAGTGTATCACTTAGAAGGTTGTTTCCAAATCCCTCGCACAGTTTGTGACAGAATAAGATAGCCAGAGAGGAGTTTGGTGAGTCCCGGAAATGTGTCATTCTCATCACAATTATGTTTATCACACGTGTATTGTAATTGCCACTTATAAATAATACACTGATGTTTATCGTGCGTAGGCTACAGGTTATCAAATTTGCCCCACTTTTTCAACAACTGTTCAGACTTGTTTCACTGTATCAATGTCATGTTCAATTGAAACAAACAGAAGTGGGTTGATTCCTAGGCTGCACACATCAACTGATCAAGCCATCCAGAACGTGTAAGTCATACCTACATTCTTTTACAACTCATTCTGACAGATTCAGGTAAGGTTTATGTATTGAAATAAACACCTTAAAATAAACTATTAAACACATTGAGCATTTAAATACCAATTGTCTCGTTTCATGTGACAAACCCTATGACAACCAAAATCAGGTAATGTTATGTTTCACATATCATATCTAACTGCAAAAATCTGTTGGAAAACATCACTGAGAAGAATAAAAATCCAATCAGACTGAAAAGCAAGCTGCATAAAAGTTTGCTTGTGAAGCAAGTTAGTCACAGGCAGTAGTGTGAATGACCCCGGACTGTTGATCGTTTTTGTTTAAAAGTTGTTCTTGTGGAGATACTTCCCAGCAAAGACGTTTGCTGACGGGGTCCATGACCATGCATAGAGCAAACTACAATGCCAGGCACGCAACACAGGGAACCAATACTGCAGACTGATCCCACCCAGGTTGTGTGTGTGTGTGTGTGTGTGTGTGTGTGTGTGTGTGTGTGCGTGTGCGTGTGTGTGTGTGTGTGTGTGTGTGTGTGTGTGTGTGTGTGTGTGTGTGTGTCTGTGGACCTCTCTTTTTAGTGGACCTCTCTCTCTGTCTCTCTCTGTCTCTCTCTCCACCCTATCCCAGTGCCAATTTGACAACAATCAATACTGGGCCTTGTGTCTTGGATTACTGTCTTTCGTGAGGTGCTCGTCTCCCGCGGTTTGCTCAAAGCTGTCATTTGGAGGCAACTAAGTTATGGACAATTATGCCCCTCCAACAATCTTTCTACACCAACTGTCAAGTCTCTCCTTCCATCAGATAAGCAAAAGATATACAGAAGCAAAGGTGCTGATATAACTCATAAGAATTTAACAGTAGAATAACTTAAGTTTTGTTTAGAAATATTTGTTAGATTAGCTCTTTAAAAATGACTTTAACTGGTTAGCTGCAACTTAACCTTTAATTATATCACCTAATAACAAGAGGCAAAGCCTTCAAGGCTCACTCGAACAGGCACATGTGGGACAACAAACAAAGATTGAGGGGGGGGGGGGGGGTCTAAAGTACAAGATGCCCAATAAAATTTCTTAAAGTACAAATGAAACTATCGTTAATGGATACAACTAAATGGATACAAAAAATTAAAATTAAAATTAAAAAAAGTGCCCATGGGGAGAATCGGACCCGGAACCATTGGCATGAGACAGAAGCTCTACGCAATGAGCTATCGAGGCTTTCACTGTGGAATACTTTCTTAACTCATGTTGCCTGTTGAATACTCTCTAACCCACTAATTTAAAATGTTATTTGTTTACAGAGTTGTTTTAAGTAATTAATTATCAAAATCATTAATGTTCGAAAGCTTGCATAGACATAGATCTATGATCTATATGTGTGCAAAAATTGAACAATGTACGCCTTCTATTTCCCGAGAAAATGCCAACGTCAAGGTTTGGAGATTGGACCACGGACATAACACACACACACACACACACACACACACATGCACACACACAACCGAACAACTATCATCTTAAAGACTCACTTCGTATTAACTTCGTTAACACGAGTGAGCCCAAAAGCATGGGTGAAACTGAAAGTAAAACATGTATTCTCTCAATCCTGAAATGACACACAATGTTCTCCGAATCTTCCCAACCCTGAAGTGAGGACCACATTAAAAATAATTTCCAATGTGTGAGTGTCGGTCCATGATACAGGATGGGTGGGGTGGTGTCAGAATTGCATGTCTATCAGCTTGTTTTAATCTGCCATCAATGTTGGCAGAAATGTTTGATTTTTGTAAGACTGTGGTTCTGGATGGCAAATCCTGAAGACTATTTCTAATCAGGTTTTTAAATCCTGATTTCAGGAGCATGCCTGGACTTCTTTCACCCATGAAAAAGGCGTCTATCCTGCCTCTCTTTCCGTAACATAATCGAAATGTGATAGCACAGCACAAAAATGCACATGCAAAATGCTGACTGAGAAGAGAGAGAGAGGGGGGGGGGGGGGGGGGGCAGTCAATTAACAAGTACCTTTTTACAACTTTAACAAATCTACTTCATTCGGTAGCAGGATACAGGAACCAGATCATGTAAATAAGTTCATCCTACAATTTAGGCCAAGTAATATATAAACTGACGATAAAACAGTCTATCAAAACAATACAAGGTGAAAATGGGCTATACATGCTTTATGGTTGCACTTATGGTAAAACTACTAAACGGCATGTAAAGGAACATTGTTCTACACTACAGTGGGTGCAGCAAACACTCTCTCTCTCTCTCTCTCTCTCTCTCTCTCTCTCTCTCTCTCTCTCTCTCTCTCTCTCTCTCTTATCTTACTTAAGTCCTCTTGAAGGAAATAGACTGAAGAACACACACACACACACACACACACACACACACACACACACACACACACACACACACACACACACACACACACTTGCATCCCATTGAAGAAATCAGGCTGAAGAACACACACACACACACACACACATACACACACTTGTATCCCATTGAAGAAATCAGGCTGAAGAACACACACACGGTCACACACACACACACACACACACACACACACACACACACACACACACTTGCATCCCATTGAAGAAATCAGACTGAAGAACACACACACACACACACACACACACACACACGGTCACACACACACACGGTCACACACACACACACACACACACACACACTTGTATCCCATTGAAGAAATCAGGCTGAAGAACACACACACACGGTCACACACACACACACACACACACACACACACACACACACACATACTTGTATCCCATTGAAGAAATCAGGCTGAAGAACACACACACACACGGTCACACACACACACACACACACACACACATGGTCACACACACACACACACACACACACGCACACACACACACACACACACACACACACACACACACACACACACACACACACACACACACACACTTGTATCCCATTGAAGAAATCAGGCTGAAGAACACACACACACACGGTCACACACAGACACACACACATTCAGCATGCACGCGCACATGCACAGGAGAGAGACAAAGACAGAGAGCTAGAGAGCGGGATATGGCTCTTTGTTATAAAGCAAATTGCTGTACTTGTTTTCTGTTATTATTGTTGTTGGTTGTTGTTGTATTGAATAAAAGCAGACTTTATGATATGAACAAAATGCTAATATTATTGTTGTTGGTTGTTGTATTGAATAAAAGCAGACTTTATAATATGAACAAAATGCTAATATTATTGTTGTTGGTTGTTGCTGTATTGAATAAAAGCAGACTTTATGATATGAACAAAATGCTAATATTATTGTTGTTGGTTGTTGTTGTATTGAATAAAAGCAGACTTTATGATATGAACAAAATGCTAATTTATACCCAGCAGTCATGCAGAGACAATGACATGTGATGTCAAAAAAGATTTGTAGCATGGATATATCTACAGGCGTACAGCACATAATTCTGTTCAAGGCTCTAAGTGCTTCAAAACAGTTGTCACCGAGTTAGACAATGGGCTGCTCAACCAAGGTACGGACAAAAAACTACCGGGAAACTTGCAGCCTGTATATGATATGAATGATAGAGAGAGAGAGAGAGAGAGAGAGAGAGAGAGAGAGAGAGAGAGAGAGAGAGGAGAGAGAGAGAGAGAGAGAGAGAGAGAGAGAGAGAGAGAGAGATTTAAGACTGACAGACAGAGAGAGAGAGAGAGAGAGACAGAAGACAGAGACAGACGTCAGACAGACAGATAGACCACCAGACACAATGAGATGTGTATTGCATACATCCACCACACCGAAGGCTGTGTACTATACATGCACAAAATTATGTGTACAACATTCATTCAATTGACAAAATAACACGCAAAACTCCCCCCCCCCCCCCCCCCCCCATTGTATAGTGGATCTCTGGGCTGTGTGCCTTATTCTAGGATGTGTTTTTTATGTGACCCAGGTAATGTGTGTGACCTGAGTGTGCATCTATATAGTGGATCTCTGTGTTTCTGTGTGCTTATTATACACACACGAATGATATGGAGAGGGAAAATGATTGAGTGAGTTTACCTACAAATGAAAAAAGGGTGTTAAATCAGCTACTTTTCTGAACACGTTTTCAATCTTTGCCCCTTTTCTTTATTCTTTTTCATATACAAATTTGAAATGTACTCTCTACCATAAAAATGCCCTGATTAGACGGGAGCTAGCTCTTCGCCACACACACTTATACAGCCATTGATTCTTCTCACTGAAACGGTATTAAAGACCCTGAGTTCCGTAACAGGCTAACTGAAGGGAAGCGCAGCCCCCGGCGCCTTGCTCCTGCCTCAATTCTTTTGTCCAGGTCTGGAGAAAAGCGTCAAATAAAAATTGATCAACCAGCTATAGCATACCCCCGGATCGGATCCGGTCGGCAGTCACACGTGGAATTTCTGCCCCTGGCTCTATTGGCTTTGGCTTCGATCCAAGGTACGAGGGTAGGGGTAGGGGTAGGTAGATAGGTACAAGAGTTGTGTCTAAGGGGTGGGTGGGTAGTACAGTTGTGTCTTGTGGATGGGTAGAAAGGTAGGTGTAGGAATTGTGTTTATACAATATACTCCAGTTTACTACACAGTAGGCCGTAGGCTTAAGTTACACGTACCGGTATTGTGTTGGTCATTGGTTGGCTGGGTTTTACCGAAGCCTGTTTTTCTCTGAAGGTCTCATTTTACTTTGTGTACACCTAAAGCATAGACTTTACTCTCCATTTTGCCCCGTCTTTGCTTCTCTATTCTTACCTTTTCTTTTGACATGCATGCTTACAAAGCTCTGCTCTATTACAGAGATAGATTCATGGTCCAGGTACATACTACATAGGCACAACACATGCATGCTTACTACCGTTACTCTCACCACCACAAATGGCACAATGATCACCAACACATAGCCACACACACACACTGTATGTACATCATGTGTGCACACACTCATGTATGCATGCTCCCATTCACACACACACACACACACACAAACAGTGACACACACTTCTACACACACATGCAGAGTTATTAACTGATCTCATTTCTAAGTTGGTAATATTGTTTATTCTAATAATCTAAACTCCCTTCCCCAGAAAGATAGTAGATGACAGTAAGTAAAGGGAAAAGGCAGAGACAAAGAGTGACAGATTAGAGGAAGTTACAAATACAAGCACAGAACTTCCAGAAGGTGGGGGCACTATTCATATGAAAGACACACACACACCTGTATCCCCACAGGGAACATACTGTGACAATGTCCTCATTCGTTCTGATGGTCACTTACTTTGCAGGCCTTGGATGACCCCTTGGATTCCCCCAGCCCCAGAGCTGCTGTTCAGGCGTCCCGTGACCGACGGACTTACTCCCCGCGCTGAGTCCGGCGTGGTCAGTCCCTCTGCAGTGCTGCCCATCGTCAGGCTACTGCCCAGGGAACTGGACGATCCATAGCGCTCCATGGTGATGACCGATTCGTCAGCACGTCAGTTGAAGAGAATGTGTGAAAAGCGTTGAAATACTGGTCAAGTTTCTCTCAGAGTAAGAGAATGAGCATTGTCATAATTCCACTACTGCAGCATTCACGCACAATGCTTTGAGCGAAAAGTGATGTGAAAAGATATGCAAATGTTGTGTCTCTGTAGGAGAATCAGTCGGGATCGCAACAATACCCAGAGGCTCACAATTTCCTGATTCACTTCATTTTAAAAAAAAATTCATTTCACAGTCCAAGTCCTCATGCTTCCATTTTGGTTATCTGGCTGAAGTATGGCACTTGGCCGTGAGTGGCATCTGCAAAGTGCAATGTGAATATTAACAGTTCATTACTTTCATTGTAGATACAAAATCCAGTGCATGAACTTGCAACCATTTGCAAGAACATCTGTCATATTTGAACATAGAAGCAAATAAGTGCACAAGTATGTGCACGTACGTAGCGCATGCGCGCACACACACACACAACATTCTAAATCATTTTAGTGGAAAGACATAAAATCAAAGGACACACACATGACACACAAGACAATGAACTTGAAGCAACATAGTTAAAGGGAAACAACCCTGTTATATCTGTTCCATTGACCAGAGCTCTTCCCTTCACTGTTTCAGTATACATACAAATAACTTCAATAACAAAACACTAAGCCCACAGTGTACACCTTCTCTACAAACAAGTTCAAACAGCCATCTCTTTTACAATAACATGCTTTTATCCTACACTTCACATAAAAAGAAAAAAACTGCTTACAAAACATAAGAAATGAAATGGATAATTATGTTAGAGAAGATTAAAAATACAGTAGAAATCGCAAAAGTCAAAATTGAATGGACTGAAATTTTATTTTGAGATACTCAGATAGCCAGTATTTTGAGATAAAAAGGCCTTTTAGCATAAGTCTTATAAGGATGATTAAAGTAGGACCAGAAATAATTGTGAGTTATCCACTCCAGTCTGTTTTACATTGAATTATCAGGAATCCACTGTGTCTATATCATTATGTCAACATGTGGACCACAGCAACAATCTGGACCACAGCAACAACCTCCAATAATTCAACAAAATCCACAATGAAGCAAAAACATCTTCACGCTACCTTTAAAATAAAAATGTCAGTTTGCAAAATTGTTCAACATACACCAACATTCAATGTCAAATCTCTAGCCATGACTTTGCCCAATCATTGCCAGGCTAATTCTATCCAATTAACCAAGCTTGATTGCCCGGTGGGATTATGTACTACCAGCCAATAATAGTTCTACAGACATTGACCTTAATCAGCAATCCTCAGGTTTGTTTTCTTCACAACTATCTGCTCAACATTAGCTTGGCAAAACTGCAAAGATTCATTCCTTTTTCTAAAAGTATTACACACAGAATTCTAGATTGACATGCCATTACTGTGTGTGTGTGTGTGTGTGTGTGTGTGTGTGTGTGTGTGTGTGTGTGTGTGTGTGTGTGTGTGTGTGTGTGTGTGTGTGTGTGTGACTGTACATACGTGTGTATGCATGGGTGTGTGTGTGCATCCAAGTTAGTACATTATGTATGCTCTTAGTCTTACCTACCCTGAAGTCACTTGAATAACAAAAATAGAATATGTGGGTAATCAAAATTAAAATTCCATACAAAATTATTAATCCTAGAACATTTCTTAATTGCACCCCCACCCCCCACCCCACCCCACCCAAAAAATAAAGAAAAAAACTAAAAAGCATAATTAAATAGAGGTCCTAAATATTATATGCTAAAGATTTTTCAAGCACAAATACTGAAATAGTGACATACTGAATTACAAATAAAGATGCCACAACTTTTTTCACACTGTGGGACTTAGGTCACTGAACATTGTAAAAACTTAACATTGATCAAAACTTACGTTAAATAATTTTAAATAAAATAATTTCATATATATGATATTCTTTAATCTGATAAC
>CM065684.1:64930823-64933323 GCA_017654935.2 Phymorhynchus buccinoides | reverse complement strand
TGGGCCATCTGCCCATGTCAAACGGAACAGTGGGGTAGGGGCGATAACAAATAAGAAAAATAACATAGAATACGCCGAAATCTCGTCATGCAAAATTTGGCAAGCTCTCTACCTCTCTCTGTTATTCCTCCACACACTCTGCCAGATCCGTGTACATCTTAAACTGCATCTCTAATAAACATCAATACGCAAAAGTGAATTCCGACTAGATGCTTCTATAGAGTAACAAATGTTGCAACAAATAAATAGCAAGGTTTTAATGATTTAGTGTTCAGTTATTTTAAAAATAACTCATAGCCCATTTGGAACAGCTATAAACACTCTAACCCGTAAAAACTCGGACAAAGCATCCGTTGTTCCCACAGAAATGTCACACCGATTCACTAAATCGTCATTTTTCTAATGTAGCTAACGTTACCGTTAAACATGATAGGTCTGAACAAAATGATCTCAAATTGCTGAAAGATCTCTGTGTGTCAAAAGAAATTAAATCCGAACTAGCTGTTCCTGCAATAACAGTTTGTGATGTTTATCTTTATCTTAATCATTTAAAACAAACAGGTACACGTGGTCTTGATGGTTTAGATGGAATTATTCTTAAACTTAGTGCTCCTCTCATTAACAGACACACTGACTTATCTATACAACCTCTGTATCGATAAAAGTTATTTTCCTAACATTCTGAAGCAAGCTAAAGTTATACCACTTTTTAAATCTGGTGATAAAGCTGACCCTTCAAACTATAGACCTATTTCGCTCGTTTCTGTTCTTTCTAAAAAACAAAAAGCATTTTAGCAAATATATAAATACTTCTCATTTATCTAAATATGATTTAATACACCCTAATCAATCTGGCTTTAGATCAAATCACTCTTGCCACACAGCTTTGACTAATCTTGTTGACCAGTGGTACGCAAACATAGATGATTTAAAAATTACAGGGGTCAGTTTTTTAGTAGACTTGGCCAAAGGGAGGTTTGATGTAATCGACCATAATCTACTACTGCTAAAATGAACAATATATGATTTTCAAAATCTGTCCTTCAGTTCATCAAATCATTTATTACAAATCGTAAGCAGACTGTTTTCCTTCATAATAAACAATCTAGTTCTTTACCTAATCAAATTCGGGGTTCCACAAGGATCAGTTATAGGTCCCCCTTTGTTTTTACTATGATGGGGGAATGATCTTCCTCTTCATATTAAAGACCCCCTGTGAGATGTTTGCCGATGATACGTCAATTCACACTAACCATTGTGTTCTCAATCAGTGGGGAGGGGGAATTTGGTGAAGAAAATATATCTCAGCTAAAGTGAATGGACAGAACTTAACATTACATGACAATTGAATGAACAAAAAACTAAATGTATGATAGTAACATCACGACAAAAACGACAAAACTTAACCTTTCCTTTGCCTCCAATATAAACCCATGTCACAATAAACAAATTGAAGTAGTCAGTTCTCACAAAGTGTTGAGGGGGGAAACGGAAGTTCTCCGAGAAAAAAATCTTAGTCAGACACACTTGTCTAAGACATAAAAATGTAAACAAATTTGAAGGAATACGTTAAGTCTCACAAAAAGTCTCTGGGAGAAAAAATTAAAAACTTCCGCAATGGTCGATGCCAAGTGCAACAAACCCCTCTTATGCATGTACACAATCACACACATACACGCCTCTACACTCTTCGATTGGGACTAAGGAATGCCAAAATTAAAGCAATGGTATACAATGTTTGGAAGGGAGGGGTGGGGAAAGCAGTCCTCCTAAAATGGGTGGGTTTGGGCTAGATATGGATAGGAATCAAATTGATCATTAGTGATTACAATCAAGTTTGTAAATTAATTGTTACCTCTTACAGACAAACTTCAATACAACAAAGCTGTCATGATGTTTAGAATAATCAATGGTATTGCACCTCCAACATTAATTAAAAAGTTTCCAATCCCCCAATCCCAGATATACTAACAATATTGTTATTCCAAAACCTAGAACTGATCTTTTCAAAACAAGTTTAACATAATCAGGAATACAGAGTACTCTTTGGAAGGGGGCTTAACAACTAATCCTTAAGCAGAAAAGCAGCATTACTTCCTTCAAAAACGCCCCAACTAGTCAAAATATTCTATTTAAGAGATTAAAAGAAAACATTTGTGAATGATGATATTTATGATTGCTGATTTTGTTATAAAATGTGATAACATATATGTGTTTGATACTTTTGTATGATATAACTTGATTTGTTTATTACTATCAGGACTATTACTGATAATGATGAGGAGTGTTATCCTTTGCTGTTTTTATGTTTGCATGATGTGACTTTTTTTTTCTTTTTTTCCCCTGTACTTTAAATTCCAAAATGTCCCCATCCTTATCCCCCTCTGTGCCTCTTCCCCCCATCCCTCCCTCCCTTTCTCTTCTCATTTCTGCATGTACATGATATTATTTAGCTTTCTTGTTTGATTTATTTCATTTTCCCCCAGGGCTGGGTGGAAAA
>CM065684.1:64923323-64925823 GCA_017654935.2 Phymorhynchus buccinoides | reverse complement strand
CTGTATGTTAGACTACAGTGAAAATAGTAAGATTTCACCAGATTCATTTAGGTAGTGGTGTTTCATGAGAATCCTGCCCTACAAATGTCACGGTTGGATAGCTACACGACTGAAGTTGGCCAAGCGGATCAGCCCCTCTAAAGGAGGGGTGAGAAGGGAGAGAACAATGACCAACGGTATGGATAGCCATGGTAAATCATGTCACCGTTTTGCCTTGGATTAAGGTTGTGTCAGACCAATTGACCTAGGCTAGAACACCAAGGCTATATTAAAATGTTGTTATGCTATGCATAGTTATGCGGGGATTGTCTTTAGCCATGACAAGCTCCTAGCATAACATCATCTGTCTCCAAAATCCATTGAAGACGGAGTGTGGCTGCTCACGTGGCGTGGTAATCAAAAATAGTCATATGCACACGTACTGTTCTCAACCCTAGCTGCATCCTTGGGGATTTGTTGGCATTCGATGAGCACTCTGAACACGTGATGACACATAATTTCTAAGTTTTAGATATAGGTTACTCTGCAGCTGCAGTTTGAAGTAGGCCCTAGTGGGTTTTCAGAGCAGACTTGAACGTTACAAAGGATTTGGCATGACGAAGGCTGAAAGGGAGTGAGTTCCAGAGTCTAGCAGCTGAAACGGAAAATGCTCTGGAGCCGTGTTGTTTCCGATGGTAAGAGGGAATTTGAAAAATAGGGTCGTCAGAGGAAGAACGAAGGATACGGGCAGGAACGTATCTGTTATCGGATAACGTTGACGAGTTTTGTTTTTGCCTGTTTGTTTGCTTGGTTGGTTGTTGTTGTTGCTGTTGTTGTTGTTGTTGTTGTTGTTAAGTTTTATAGGCCCATGTAGAAATGGAACCCCAAACTGCAGTTTTTAACGAGAATGTGCGAGAAGATGACGATGATGAAGAAGAAGAAGATGATGATGATAATAATGAAGAAAAAGAAGACTGCTGATAATGATGATGATGATGATGATGATGATGATGATGATGATGATGATGATGAGGATGATGAGGAGGAGGAGGAGGAGGAGGAGGAGGAGGAGGGGAAGACAGTGGAGGAGAATGAGGAGAAAGAGGAGCAAAAGGAAGAAGAAGATTATTTTCAGCTGTTGTTTTGCTGTTGTTTGTGCCAGTGGCTGTTTCGGGTGGTGAGCGTGGAGAGGCAGGTCACGGAGACACACCTCCTGTTTTCCCTGGATCTGAAGAGTTCTTCCCTACGACTCAGAATCTCCGCCCGTACCTTTGTCACCCAGAACAACGGTCTCCTTCTGTCGTTCTGTCTGTCTTTGTCTGCCTCTCACCTCACACACACACACACATTCTCCATGCCTTCTGTCGTTCTGTCTGTCTTTGTCTGCCTCTCACCTCACACACACACACACACACCTCCATGCCTTCTGTCGTTCTGTCTGTCTTTGTCTGCCTCTCACCTCACACACACACACTCTCCATGCCTTCTGTCGTTCTGTCTGTCTTTGTCTGCCTCTCACCTCACACACACACACACTCTCCATGCCTTCTGTCGTTCGGTCTGTCTTTGTCTGCCTCTCACCTCACACACACACACACATTCTCCATGCCTTCTGTCGTTCTGTCTGTCTTTGTCTGCCTCTCACCTCACACACACACACACAGGTCTCCCATGCCTTCTGTCGTTCGGTCTGTCTTTGTCTGCCTCTCACCTCACACACACACACTCTCCATGCCTTCTGTCGTTCTGTCTGTCTTTGTCTGCCTCTCACCTCACACACACACACACTCTCCATGCCTTCTGTCGTTCGGTCTGTCTTTGTCTGCCTCTCACCGCACACACACACACTCTCCATGCCTTCTGTCGTTCGGTCTGTCTTTGTCTGCCTCTCACCTCACACACACACACACATCTCCATGCCTTCTGTCGTTCTGTCTGTCTTTGTCTGCCTCTCACCGCACACACACACACTCTCCATGCCTTCTGTCGTTCTGTCTGTCTTTGTCTGCCTCTCACCTCACACACACACACTCTCCATGCCTTCTGTCGTTCGGTCTGACTTTGTCTGCCTCTCACCTCACACACACACACACTCTCCATGCCTTCTGTCGTTCGGTCTGTCTTTGTCTGCCTCTCACCTCACACACACACACACTCTCCATGCCTTCTGTCGTTCGGTCTGTCTTTGTCTGCCTCTCACCTCACACACACACACTCCTCCATGCCTTCTGTCGTTCGGTCTGTCTTTGTCTGCCTCTCACCTCACACACACACACACACTCTCCATGCCTTCTGTCGTTCGGTCTGTCTTTGTCTGCCTCTCACCTCACACACACACACACACTCTCCATGCCTTCTGTCGTTCGGTCTGTCTTTGTCTGCCTCTCACCTCACACACACACACACTCTCCATGCCTTCTCATGTTCTGCAATTTATTGTGAACATGCCTGTTGTTATTTTCTATTCTTTTTATGCATTTTATCCTTTCTTTTTGTTTTTGATTTCTTGTTATTTGGCTTT
>CM065684.1:64913323-64918323 GCA_017654935.2 Phymorhynchus buccinoides | reverse complement strand
GCAGGCCTACCTGGCCACAGCCACCTTTCGCCTGGACCAGCCGCTGCCCGGGGCCTACCGGTGTCGCTCCATGTCAGACGACCACCCCGTCAACACCACTGCTCTGGCTCTGGCCGTCTCCGGACTCTACAGCGTCTCCATCCGCAAGTTCTCCGGGCGCCAGATAGCTCATGCAACTTCGTGAGGATGGGTTGGTATGGTATGCTGAGGTGTGGTATGGTATGGTATGGTATGGTATAGACCTATGGTATGGTATGGTACGGCATGGTATATTATGGCATGGTAGGATAGACCTATGGTATGGTATGGTGTAGTATGGTATGGCATGATAGACCTATAGTATGGTATCGTGTGGTATGGTATGGCATATGGCATATTATGGCATGGTATGATAGACCTATGGTATGGTATGGTGTGGTATGGTATGGTGTGGTATGGTGTGGTATGGTATGGTGTGGTATGGTGTTGCATGGTATGATAGACATATGGTATGGTAATGGTGTGGTATGGTATGGTATGGTATGGCATGGTGTGGTATGGTATGGTATGGCATGATAGACCTATGGTGTGGTATGGTGTGGTATGGTATGGTATGGTATGGTATGGTATGGTATGGCATGGCATGATAGACCTATGGTATGGTATGGTATGGTGTGGCATGGTATGGCATGGTATGATAGACCTATGGTATGGTCTGGTATAGTATGGTCTGGTATGGTATGGTATGATAGACCTATGTTATGGTATGGTGTGGTATGGTATGGTGTGGTATGATAGACCTATGGTATGGTATGGTGTGGTATGGTATGGTGTGGTATGGTATGGTGTGGTATGGTATGGCATGATAGACCTATGGTATGGCATGGTGTGGTATGGTATGGCATGGTATGATATGGTATGGTATGGTATGGTATGGTATGGTTTGGTATGGTATGGTATGGTATGGTATGATAGACCTATGGTATGGTGTGGTATGGTATGGTATGATAGACCTATGGTATGGTATGGTATGGTATGGTAGACCTATGGTATGGTATGGTATGGTATGATAGACCTATGGTATGGTATGGTATGGTATGGTATGATAGACCTATGGTATGGTATGGTATGATAGACCTATGGTATGGTATGGTATGATATGATAGACCTATGGTATAGTATGGTATGGTATGGCATGGTATGATATACCTATTGTATGGTATGGTATGATAGACATATGGTATTGTATGGTATGGTATGGTATGGTATGATAGACCTATGGTATGGTGTGGTATGGTATGGTATGATAGACCTATGGTATGGTATGGTATGGTATGGTATGGCATGGTATGATAGACCTATGGTATGGCGTGGTATGATAGACCTATGGTATGGTATGTTATGGTATGATAGACCTATGGTGTGGTATGGTATGGTATGGTATGGTATGGTATGGTTTGATATGGTGTGGTATGGTATGATAGACCTATGGTATGGTATGGTATGGTATGGCATGGTATGATAGACCTATGGTATGGCGTGGTGGTATGGTATGGTATGGTATGGTATGGTATGGTATGGTGTGGTATGGTATGGCATGGTATGATAGACCTATGGTATGGCGTGGTATGATAGACCTATGGTATGGTATGTTATGGTATGATAGACCTATGGTGTGGTATGGTATGGTATGGTATGGTATGGTTTGATATGGTGTGGTATGGTATGATAGACCTATGGTATGGTGTGGTATGGTATGTGGTATGGTATGATAGACCTATGGTATGGTGTGGTATATGTATGGCATGGTATGGCATGGTATGATAGACCTATGGCATGGTGTGGTATGGTATGGTATGGTATGGTATGGCATGGTATGATAGACCTACACTATGGTGTGGTTATGGTATGGTATGGCATGGTGTGGTAGGGTATGATAGACCTATGGTATGGTGTGGTATGGTATGTCATGGTATGATAGACCTATGGTATGGCATGGTATGATAGACCTATGGTATGGCATGGTATGGTAGACCATGGTATGGTATGGTATGATATGGTATGGTATGGTATGGTATGATAGACCTATGGTATGGTATGGTATGGTATGGTATGGTATGGCATGGTATGATAGACCTATGGTATGGCATGGTATGATAGACCTATGGTATGGTATGGTATGATAGACCTATGGTATGGTATGGTATGGCATGGTATGATAGACCTATGGTATGGTATGGTATGGCATGGTATGATAGACCTATGGTATGGTATGGTATGGTATGGTATGGTATGGCTATGGTATGATGGTATGGTATGGCATGGTATGATAGACCTATGGTATGGTGTGGTATGGTATGGCATGGTATGATAGACCTATGGTATGGCATGGTATGATAGACCTATGGTATGGCATGGTATGGTGTGGCATGGTATGATAGACCTATGGTATGGTGGTGTGGCATGGTATGATAGACCTATGGTATGGCATGGTATGATAGACCTATGGTATGGCATGGTATGATAGACCTATGGTATGGTGTGGTTGGTATTTATTTTCCTGATACAGAGACTCATCTCTTTGAAGTCGGGCTGATTCAACATGGATTGTTACGTTGATTAGTTGTCGTCCGCCACTTTTGCGATTGTTCTTTACAGTACTCTTTGTTTCGTTTCGTTTTGGTGCGGGAGGGCTCTTGCACTTGTTTGTGCTTCTTCGTTTCTGTCTTTGTTTGTCTGTCCTAGTTTCTGTATAATGTTTTGTGAAACGCTCATTTCAAAGTTTGCACAGTGGTGATATCGAGTGCTGAAAGGGAGAAGGAAGGATGTAATGGTAGTAGTAGTTGAGGAGAGGAGTGGGAGGGGAAGGGCAGATTGGGAAATAAAATGGATGTAAGGAAGCAGGCTACAAATGCATAGGAAGGGCAGCGAGTCAGAAGGCTATTGCGCTTCAGGAACAGCATGAACAGGCTCTACGTCGCAGACGCCATCTCTGGCGAAAGTCGCAACAGGACTAAGAGGGCACACGTAGGGGCTATAACAGAAACAACATGCAAAGGGAAAGATGTACCGCTTGCGCTAGGTTTATAACGATGGTTGGCCATCTTGTTGTGTCGTGTCCAGAGCGTGGAGGTGACATGCGAGGTCCGAGGCTTTCCCTGGCCCAACGTCAGCCTGGAGGGATACACACACGGACAGAACAACGTCTTCACCGAGCCCCGGTCTCCAGACTACAGCTTCACACAGAAGCACGCGGGCTACGTCAGCCAGAAGGTGCTGCTCATCCACAGCACCCTGGACGCGAAGTACCACGTGGGCGAGTTCCGGTGCAGGGCGGAGCAGGTTGCTGCCAAGTCCACGTCCTCCGAAGCCAAGATCATCAAGGCACCGAAGATTAAGTCAGTTCGATAGGCCTTACCTGTAATATACTGATCAACAAAAGTCAAGAACAACTATCGCTATTGCTTCACAAAACAAACTAATGAAAGGAATGCACTATCATTTGAGACTTTGGTTTGATAATTAAATAAATAATGGCGGTAAACATTTTCAATTGAAAATTATCTGGTTGACTTGTCTCTGTCTGTGTCTTTGATATAAAAAGATTATGCGCTTGTGAAACCAACAACAATGGTACATAGCTGTTGGGAAGCATAGGCTTCATGTTGTTAGTCCCCGAGCCGAAGGTTCGGGGAGCTATTGTTTCTGTCTGATCCGTCCGTGCCTCCGGCGTGCCTCCGGCGTGCTTCCGGCGTGCCTCTGGCGTGCCTCCGTCCGTCCGTCCGTCTGGCTATTCGTCCGTTTTTCTCAAAAACTATTCAGTGTATCATCATCAAATTTGATATACTAGTTTGCCAAGATGCAAGCTATCCACTGATGTATTTAGTTGTACATTAAGGTCAAGGTCGCGCCAGTTACGGGGTTCAAACCCCGAAACACATAATCGCTAATATCTCGCGAAGTTTTGCATGTATTTCAATGCAGTTTTTTCCCGCAACATTTCTTGATTAATGGTCTATAACACAGTTGTCACGAATTTTTCTGTGCGCTCGTGTGCGCATGATCGCGCGCGCTCAAATCACGGGTCCAAACCCTAAGGCTATATATCAAAAACTATTCGGTTTCGTGCTGTTTTCATGCGTTTTTATGTAGTTACGTGCTGTTTTGATGCGTTTTTATGTATGTGTACAGCCTACACATTCCGATTTCGGAGTAGCTCGGCGATGCTGCGAGGGGACTTTGCAGCCGCTCGGCGTTGCACTTGTTCTTCTTCTGTGGAGGGTCCTCCACCAATGAGGTGTTTAGGTGGAGCAATGGCCATAAGCCATACCGTTCCATTTGAAGGCGTTTTGCAAACCCACTCTTTCTTTCTCTCAGTCTCTGCCTCTCGAGGGCTGGGGGGAAATAGACCGTATCTTCTGTTTGATTAAAGTGAAATACAATGAACAGGAGCTGATTTCTGTCGGTCATTCTGGCTTCTTTCAGTGAGATGACATTTCGCTGACGGCCGCTTAATTATGCTTCTATCAATATTTAATTATCACCTTGGCATGAAGCTATGTCAGACCAACTGACATAGGCTAGAACACCGAGGCTACATCAAAATGTGGCTATGCTATGCATAGCTATGCGGGGATTGGTTTTAGCCATGACAAGCTCCTAGCATAACATCATCAGTCTCCCAAATCCTCCGAAGTCGGAGTGTGGCTGCTCACGTGGCGGGGTAATAAAAAAAGAGGTCACACACGTAATGTTCTAATCCCTAGCTGGTGCATTTGTACCATAGTGTTCAAGTGCTTCAGCTGGAATGATCCCTGGAGTCTTTTAGCCAGGGTAAGACAACAACAACAACAACAACAATATTTAATTTATATTACACACAAGCGCGCATGCACGAGTATTGCCTTGTTAACGCCGACCATGATATTGTTGCATGGTAAGAGAGATCGGGATTGGGGGTAGAATATTACATAGTCACAAAAGGTTTTTTAAAATTGTGACGTAAGCACTTAAAACAGTGT
>CM065684.1:64870823-64910823 GCA_017654935.2 Phymorhynchus buccinoides | reverse complement strand
GTCTTGGCTCGTGCACCACCAATAGATTCTAGTGTCGTTTAACCCTTTCGAACCAATGTTCCACTAACCACAACACTTTCAGTATTGGCTCGTGCACCACCAATAGATTCTAGTGTCGTTTAACCCTTTCGAACCAATGTTCCACTAACCAAAACACTTTCTGTCTTGGCTCGTGCACCACCAATAGATTCTAGTGTCGTTTAACCCTTTCGAACCAATGTTCCACTAACCAAAACACTTTCTGTCTTGGCTCGTGCACCACCAATAGATTCTAGTGTCGTTTAACCCTTTCGAACCAATGTTCCACTAACTAAAACACTTTCTGTCTTGGCTCGTGCACCACCAATAGATTCTAATGGCGTTTCAAGTCCATTGGCCTACCAAATAGTCTATAACGTCATGATTCTGTTGATTATTTGCTCAATATAACCGAATAATTATATATAAATCCAACGAAGAATTGGTTTTGAACATGAGCAATACTATTTTGAGAAGAGTTGTGTCTCCTTTAAGATAAAAATACAAAAGTTACCCCTTTCTTTGTGAGATCTATATTGTAGGCTTATTATGTCTTATGGGTTGAGCTTGCAATTTAGTAGCTGTCAATTTCATTTGTGTGTGTATGTGTGTGTCTTTGTGCGCGCGTGGCGCACGCCTGTATATGTGTGTGTGTGAGAGAGAGAGAACCCATGTATGCACACATACACGCATTATTGTTATGTGTCTGCACGTAGGCCTACACGCCAAGACATAACCCATGCAATCACCGAACAAACACAGCATCAGTTTTATACGCAAGTCTGATTTGGTAACGAAAGTGTTAAACACTCTGGCACTCTTGGAAGCGTAGCACTCGCTTATTGAGACTGTTAATGTAAGCCTCGTGGGGACTTGAGCAAGGTCACCTTTGTACATTGTATGGTGGAAGGTAGATCTTACAGGAAGGTTGGTTGGCATTAAGGTTGGGTGTTTTGAACATAATTGGAGTTTACTGAGTGGAACCGACACTACTGTTCAGTCTGTGGTTCTTGTTTTGTCACGGGATGGATTGTCAGTCTGTCCCTGTGTTTGTTTGTCTGTGACTGCTTGTGTGTCTCTCTGTGTGTCTGCCTGCTTGTTAGCGTTTGCATGCTTGGATGTGTTTGTCTAGATCTGGTTCTCTCTCTCTCTCTCTCTCTCTCTCTCTCTCTGTGTCTCTCTCGTTTTCGAAATCTATCTGGTCTAGTGCCTGGTTTTGTCTGTCTGTATGTCAGCGTCTCTGCTCAATTCATGTTGTAGGTAGATCTGCTTGGCTTTGTGGATCAGGTTTGTTTTGTCTCCTGATAATAAGGTCTGTGTACACGTTAACATCATTCACAAAATATCACTATTTCCCCATGGCAACACAGTGAGTTGTAAGTCATATTATGAGTAGCCTAACACTGTGTTGCAATGGGGAAATAGTGATATTTTGTGAATATTGTTAACGTGTACAGAGAAGCGTGTACACATACCTTAATATGACTCACAAACTCACTGTGATGCCATGGGGAAATAGTGATATTTTGTGAATGATGTTAACGTGTACACAGACCTTTACCTGTTTGACAATGGAAGTCGACCTGTCTTTCTATTTGTCTGCATGATTTTCTGCCTTTAAATTAGGCCTATACTTATTCCATGAATGCTTCTCCGTCTGTCTGTCTGTCTGTCTGTCTGTCAGTGCAATGGCCATTCTTGGATCCTCAAAGCTTCGTGTGGGAGTCAGCCACTCAACATTCAATATAAAGCAAGACATATTATGGGGCAGACTGTGTTATGGCTGGGTACTTAAAATGCAGAGCATACAAACTGAATGGGAGAAAGAGAGCCGCGACCCAGCCAGTTAGTCGGTCATCAGAATTCCTTTGTTGTGGGTGTGCACCTGCGTGTGTGGGGCTAACTCACATTTTATACTTGGGATCTGCATTATATTGGTTTCACATTCACTTACGCACGTATGCACGCACTGGCGCAAGAACGCACGCACGAACGAACGCACGTACACGGGCGCACACACACACATAGCCCTATACACTACAGAAAACCACGCTATAACGCAGCACACCATACCAACTTTTCATTTTGGAATCAGAGCGATGTGTCCCCGTCTCTATGTGTCCTCGTCTCTACATGTCCCCGTCTCTATGTGTCCTCGTCTCTACATGTCCCCGTCTCTATGTGTCCTTGTATCAACATGTCCCCGTCTCTATGTGTCCTCGTCTCTACATGTCCCCGTCTCTATGTGTCCTCGTCTCTACATGTCCCCGTCTCTATGTGTCCTCGTCTCTACATGTCCCCGTCTCTATGTGTCCTCGTCTCTACATGTCCCCGTCTCTATGTGTCCTCGTCTCTACATGTCCCCGTCTCTATGTGTCCTTGTATCAACATGTCCCCGTCTCTACATGTCCCCGTCTCTATGTGTCCCCGTCTCTATGTGTCCCCGTCTCTACATGTCCCCGTCTCTATGTGTCCTTGTATCAACATGTCCCCGTCTCTATGTGTCCCTCGTCTCTACATGTCCCCGTCTCTATGTGTCCCCGTCTCTACATGTCCCCGTTTCTATGTGTCCCCGTCTCTACATGTCCCCGTCTCTATGTGTCCCCGTCTCTATGTGTCCCCGTCTCTATGTGTCCTCGTCTCTACATGTCCCCGTCTCTACATGTCCCCGTCTCTATGTGTCCCCGTCTCTACATGTCCCCGTCTCTACATGTCCCCGTCTCTATGTGTCCCCGTCTCTACATGTCCCCGTCTCTATGTGTCCTCGTCTCTACATGTCCCCGTCTCTACATGTCCCCGTCTCTACATGTCCCCGTCTCTATGTGTCCCCGTCTCTATGTGTCCCCGTCTCTATGTGTCCCCGTCTCTACATGTCCCCGTCTCTACATGTCCCCGTCTCTACATGTCCCCGTCTCTATGTGTCCCCGTCTCTACATGTCCCCGTCTCTATGTGTCCCCGTCTCTACATGTCCCCGTCTCTATGTGTCCTCGTCTCTACATGTCCCCGTCTCTATGTGTCCCCGTCTCTATGTGTCCCCGTCTCTACATGTCCCCGTCTCTACATGTCCCCGTCTCTACATGTCCCCGTCTCTATGTGTCCCCGTCTCTACATGTCCCCGTCTCTATGTGTCCCCGTCTCTATGTGTCCCCGTCTCTACATGTCCTCGTCTCTACATGTCCCCGTCTCTATGTGTCCTCGTCTCTACATGTCCCCGTCTCTACATGTCCCCGTCTCTACATGTCCCCGTCTCTATGTGTCCCCGTCTCTACATGTCCCCGTCTCTATGTGTCCCCGTCTCTATGTGTCCCCGTCTCTACATGTCCCCGTCTCTATGTGTCCCCGTCTCTATGTGTCCCCGTCTCTATGTGTCCCCGTCTCTACATGTCCCCGTCTCTATGTGTCCCCGTCTCTACATGTCCCCGTCTCTATGTGTCCCCGTCTCTACATGTCCCCGTCTCTATGTGTCCCCGTCTCTATGTGTCCCCGTCTCTATGTGTCCTCGTCTCTACATGTCCCCGTCTCTACATGTCCCCGTCTCTACATGTCCCCGTCTCTATGTGTCCTCGTCTCTACATATCCCCGTTTCTATGTGTCCCCGCCATTAATTGTCCCCGTCTGAACCAGCGATACGCAACCATTCATTTTGTCTGTCTGTATAATACCTGTCTGTGACAGCACAGACCAATACAGTAAAATAAAAACACCCACATGGTTAGAAGCCACGTTACGATGATAATAAGCCTACATGTTGCCTTTGTCATGCGAATTCCTTTCTTCACGGTAAATGGGGAAAGTCAAACACTTACATTTTAAAGTATTTGTGTCAACAGTTTTGCTAAGGTGTTAGGAGGAGTGCTTTTATGTCTGTCTTTGAATTTTTTCCTTGAAAACAACAACATATGCACGTACACGCACGCTCACATACACACACACACACACACGCACGCACGCACGCACACACTGCACGCACGCACGCACGCACGCACGCACACGCACACACACACATGCGGAGGCACTTTGATTTTATAAGCATAAGAAACTGGTTATAATTCAATACGTAATTTATTGCTCAGGGTGAGATAACACACACACACACACACACACACACACACACACACACACACACACACACACACACACACACACACAGGCAGACAGACATACACACATACACACGCGCGCGCACAATCACCCTTGCGGAAGCACTTTGGTTTATAAGCATATCCTGATATATGAAACTGGTTTTAATTCAATAAGACGTACTTGATGAGGGTGAAAAATCATACACACACACACACACACACACACACACACACACACACACACACACACACACACACACACACACACACTGACTGGACCGGTCAGTCAATTTGTCGGTCGATAGCCCTCCTGTTTGAAAGGACCATTGGACACTAAGCCCCCCTCCCACCCCCACCCCCTCATAAGATATACTATGGCCTACACGTAGTGTGCCAATAGTCTTGTGCCAGTGTAGGGAATTCAAACTGCTAGAAGTACAAAATGCCTGAAGACTTCAGCCGTTGTAGAGCATATGATAGAAGAGAAAGCAGGCATTTATACAGGCCTATGTAAAGTGGCCTCTGAACGAAATCGATACGCAGCTAAAGCAAAGTGAATTCAAACTGCTAACGATACGAACTCCAGAAGCTTTTAGGGTGTTGTAGAGTGTAATAGTAGGGAAAAAGTGGAACCTCCCTAATAAGACCTTGAAAGACCAGCCAGAAAAAGGTCTTAATAGGGAGGGGTCTTAATAGTGAGACGGACACTCAGTAGGTCGGATATGAGTGTGTGTGTGTGTGTGTGTGTGTGTGTGTGTGTGTGTGTGTGTGTGTGTGTGTGTGTGTGTGTCAGTGTGTGTGTCGGTGAATCTTCTGGGTCACTCTCAGAGGGAGTCTTAACAGGGAAGGTCGTGACAGGGAGGTTCCACTGTTGTTAGGTCCTCATTTGTATAGGGCCTACATGTGTAATAGGCCTTTCAGCGAAATCGAATCGCAGATAAGGCAAAGTGGTTCGGTTCGAAGTATTTATATTCGAACACGCACGCACAACTCAGTCGAGCACATAGCTGTATTAGAATAATTCACAAGAGAGTACATGTAGTTAATATAGACTTAAGCCAAGTTTTTTATTTATTGATAACTTGACACCACTTTGGTCACAAACATCGGTTTCTAACTACCTTGCAATCCCATCCCTATTTTCAATACTGAAAATATCATTTTATGAACAATAACGGCAGCCACAACAACACAATATCTCTGATGACTGATGTGGTTGTCAACGTGATCAACATTTGATGCTTAGCATGTTTTGTTTTTGACTTACTGTCTCACATTATATATCATAATGTTGAAAAGCAGTAATTAGAATGTTTTTTTTTATAGACTTAGTAGTTATTGGACAAACCAGGGAACTGGGGGAAATAATCATGCTCTGTTATTGCATTCACTATTCACTAATAGGGAAAAAACAATGTGATGCTTCTAGGACTTGTATGTAAGTTAAGATTATGACCGATGCGGCATAAACAGGATTGACCCCCCCCCCCCCTCTTTCTTTCACAAGCACCATCTCTCTCGTGTTAACGAAAGACAAGGGCAATAACTAGAAAATGTTAAGTAGCTTATGGACAGGTAATGGTCGGAGGTTATGCCCCTTTGTTTATTTCACACGCGTACTGTGCTTCATTTATCTGGCCCTTAAAATGACCTACTTTACCATCTTCCTTAAAAACCTTACTGAGAGAGAGAGAGAGAGAGAGAGAGAGAGAGAGAGAGAGAGATCTCCTTTGCACCGTGCATATACACACCACAGACACAGTTATAATAATTATTTGGATCAGAATTGTTATTTCCTGTAATATTTTCCGACATAGGTCTAGCCTAGCCGAGGAGAACAAGCAAATTAATTTTCCATTCACATTCGTATTAAAGTGCGTAAGTCTCTTTCACAAAACTCATCAAGCACACACAAAAACACACACACATATATATATACGCGCGCGCATGCGCGCACACACACACACACACACACACACATTTGCGAATTTGTAAAAAGAATTGCGTAGTCTACGCACGCTCACAACTTATGCTATGCATAATGAAACAATGCTAAGATGCATGTTAACACAACACAGTGTTAGTATATTATTTGGTATAATATGGATATTCACTGGCATATTTTGTTTGCCAGTCAGTCGTTTCCGACCATGACTGCCAGATAGCAGAAGGGGCAGATGCTATTCTGGCCGACTGGGCTATAACTCGTTTATAGTGCAGAAGCCTTGCCCAGGGTACATCCCCACTCTCTCGGCCAAAGGGATTTGAGGACAGCTGGCGTTGGGGAAGGTTCTCAAAGGCCAACCCATCCCTTTGGCTGCAGCACTGGCATGCAGCCTATATTTTAAATAATCTTCAGTCACATACTATAGCTACATGTGTTTTGCAAAACAAGGTCATGCAATGAAAACAAAACATAACCCCATGCCCACCCACCCACTTACCCCCACATTCTAGGCTGACAGCAACAAGTAACGAAATGAAAAACTAGAATCTGATATTGTTTACAGCATTTTATGTGTCAAACTGATTCAACAACAATACTGTCAACATCAACATCCGTTCATTTCATTTTGCTTTAAAAAATATTTTTTAATTGTATTTAGTATATTCTAGTCACATAGACTTATGTATGTGAACTTCGGGCTGCTCCTACCTGGAGAGCGCGTCGCCGCAAGCACAGCGCCACCCGAGTTATCCAGGCAACAATTTTAATACAAATCAATATCATTATTATCGATTCAAAACAATGGTTACAAAACAATGGTTGCACGAATCAATATTAACACTTTTACACATAAATACGGGACTTTCCTGGCATTGCAGTAGGCTACCTCCAGGATCGAGCCACTATCTGTACAGTTATAAATGTCCCATATGTACCTGATTCAGACTGGAGGATGTTAAACAGATTTTCTTCAATATTTACACACAAAAAACGAATCCTAAAAAGGATGTTATGCGTATGTGTGCTGCTCAGTGGCGTAGAGATATAGATTGGTGCATGCAATATGCTGTTATGTTTCATGAACAGTGTTATGTATAAGTTGAATGGTATAGTCGTTTGCTTTCTTACTTCTTACCACAAATATGATACGACTCTCTGTACTTCACACAACGGGCTCCTCTCTCCGAATGAATGAATGAAGTTCACAACTGAGTTGTCTTCCAACTAAAGGGTTGGATAGTGTGAGGCGGCTTTCATGAGCTTTCACTCTTTTTGTGTGGCTTGTTTTATAATGTCACAAAGCTCTCGTTGTCACTTTAGTGTTGGCCCTAACGTCATTCAACTGTCAACCAGTGATAAAGGCCATGGTGAGTTCAGGATGATCTCATTCTAGGCTGACAGTGTTGACACTGTCGTGTTGGTCCTAACGTCATTCAGCTGTCAACCAGTGATAAAGGCCATGGTGAGTTCAGGATGATCTCATTCTAGGCTGACAGTGTTGACACTGTCGTGTTGGCCCTAACGTCATTCAACTGTCAACCAGTGATAAAGGCCATGGTGAGTTCAGGATGATCTCATTCTAGGCTGACAGTGTTGACACTGCCGTGTTGGTCCTAACGTCATTCAACTGTCAACCAGTGATAAAGGCCATGGTGAGTTCAGGATGATCTCATTCTAGGCTGACAGTGTTGACACTGCCGTGTTGGTCCTAACGTCATTCAACTGTCAACCAGTGATAAAGGCCATGGTGAGTTCAGGATGATCTCATTCTAGGCTGACAGTGTTGACACTGTCGTGTTGGTCCTAACGTCATTCAACTGTCAACCAGTGATAAAGGCCATGGTGAGTTCAGGATGATCTCATTCTAGGCTGACAGTGTTGACACTGTCGTGTTGGTCCTAACGTCATTCAACTGTCAACCAGTGATAAAGGCCATGGTGAGTTCAGGATGATCTCATTCTAGGCTGACAGTGTTGACACTGTCGTGTTGGTCCTAACGTCATTCAACTGTCAACCAGTGATAAAGGCCATGGTGAGTATCTCATTCTAGGCTGACAGTGTTGACACTGTCGTGTTGGTCCTAACGTCATTCAACTGTCAACCAGTGATAAAGGCCATGGTGAGTTCAGGATGATCTCATTCTAGGCTGACAGTGTTGACACTGTCGTGTTGGTCCTAACGTCATTCAACTGTCAACCAGTGATAAAGGCCATGGTGAGTTCAGGATGATCTCATTCTAGGCTGACAGTGTTGACACTGTCGTGTTGGTCCTAACGTCATTCAACTGTCAACCAGTGATAAAGGCCATGGTGAGTTCAGGATGATCTCATTCTAGGCTGACAGTGTTGACACTGTCGTGTTGGTCCTAACGTCATTCAACTGTCAACCAGTGATAAAGGCCATGGTGAGTTCAGGATGATCTCATTCTAGGCTGACAGTGTTGACACTGTCGTGTTGGTCCTAACGTCATTCAGCTGTCAACCAGTGATAAAGGCCATGGTGAGTTCAGGATGATCTCATTCTAGGCTGACAGTGTTGACACTGTCGTGTTGGTCCTAACGTCATTCAGCTGTCAACCAGTGATAAAGGCCATGGTGAGTTCAGGATGATCTCATTCTAGGCTGACAGTGTTGACACTGCCGTGTCGCTTAGACTGGTGTCACCACACGACGCTAAGCGATATTAGCATCCAATCCGAGTCTGAAAATCCCCCAAGGTATTATTTTCCTTTTTGATTTTTGTATTGTTTTTGGTTTTACTGACTGTGAGTAAGAACCACACACAATATATATTATCCAGTTATATGCAAAGAAAACAACCTTTCCATGCCACCAGAGGATCTCTCACTATACTGTTGGCCCCGTCTAAAGGCCAATGAACACCTATAGAATTAGGGCCTGCTCTAAAGTGAGAGACGACGCTATCCCAGGCGATGCTGGCGTCCAGTCGTTTGTAGGCGAAGATGGACCCTCATGTTACTGTTGGCCCCCGTCTTAAGGCCAATGACAATCAGTGAAGGCATGATATTATAGTTCATACATGGGTGACCACACTAGGCCAGGCGATGTTGGCGTCCAGTCGTTTGTAGGCGAAGAAGAAATCCTTGCCTGCTGTCAGGTGATCCCTCTTCAGGATCTGAGGACACTGGCTGTCCTCCATAGGTCTCTCTGTCAGCAAAAAACCCATAGCAACATAGCTAATTACGCAGGAGTTTAACGCCCAAAGTATGTAATTAAAGATTGATAAAGATTAAGTGTTCCACTTACATTTTGTGCCCTTATGGTCGCTAATTCGAGTCTCCTACTATGATAGAACCACTGAAGGTGGCCATGAACGTGATTAGGACTGGACTGGGCCTGTTACCAGTCCAAGGAATGGTACGAAAGGTTTCATCAAATGATACGCAGTTTCATGCGCTTCAGGTATTTTGAAACGTATGATTGTAGCGTCATTTTTGTGAGTGCCAATGTAAGAATATTACTTGCTCGACCGGTTTGCAATCTAAGAGAAATTGCAAACACATTTTATCCTTGGAGGTGGTGGATGAACGAGACGATTGTCACGGAAAGAGATTTTTTATAGTGTGTGTGTGTGTATGTGTGTGTGTGTGTGTGTGTGTGTGTGTGTGTGTGTGTGTGTGTGTGTGTGTGTGTGTGTGTGTGTGTGTGTGTGTGTGTGTGTGTGTGAGAGAGAGAGAGAGAGAGAGAGAGAGAGAGAGAGAGAGAGAGAGAGAGAGAGAGAGAGAGAGAGAGACTGGGAGAGAGAGAGTGTGTGTATGTACGGGTGGGTGTGTTTGTGTACGTGTGCGCGTTTGAGGGTGCGTGCGTGTGTTTGTACATTTGTGCGCACGCGCGTATGTGCGTGTTTGTTGCGCGCGCATGTGCGTGCACGTGTGTGCGTATGCTCAAACAACACGAATCAACAATGATGATCCTGACTCAATCAGCACGCTATGGCTACGACTTCTTCTCCTTCTGCGTTCCCAGGCCATATGGCCATAATGGGCAAGATACGTATGTGTCCGGTTTTCAGCTTTCACTGGTCTCCCCGCTGCATTCAGCCGCCCCATTGGAATCCTATAACTGACCTTCGCCCTCACACAGCAGAACCAGACCATAGTCCTGGGGGTTGGTGAACTTGAACTTGTGAGCGATCATCGCACCTGACATCACAGCAATCATCATCACTGTTATCACTGTCATCATCATCATCATCGTCGTCATCATCATCATCATCGTCATCATCATCATCATCATCATCATCGTCGTCGTCATCATCATCATCATCATCGTCGTCGTCATCATCGTCATCATCATCATCATCGTCATCATCATCATCATCATCGTCGTCGTCATCATCGTCATCATCATCATCGTCGTCGTCATCATCATCATCATCATGATCATCATCGTCATCATCATCATCGTCATCATCATCATCATCATCGTCGTAGTTGCTTCCTCTTCATGACCATCATTGTAGCTACAAGTCGTCATCGTCACCGACAACCGTCGCCATCATCATCATCATCATAGTCACCAGCAACAGCATCAATATCATCACCACCATAATCATCATCATCATCATCATCGTTAGCGTAATCATCCATTGTAGTCATTATGATTATATTGGTCATTAAAATGATCTAAACCATGGTCGACTTTAGCTGAAACGATGACTGCGCAATCACTACCGTTTGGCTTTTAGACATAGACACAGACATGTAACACTCGGGCTTCGTTTGCCAACATACTATAGTTAGGCAATGCACACAGAATAGCCTAAAAGGTTATATGCCTACATGACTTTTACTGAACTTAAGCAACTTACAGATGTATTCGGTCAACCAGACACACTTTTTCGAGCACTTTTTTCGCGGTTTATCTTTACCAACAACAATCATCATGATAACTCGGTCATGCACGTAATGTTCGCATCCGTATCTGATGCTTTGGCATAGTGTTCAAGCGCTTCCGCTGTTTGGATGATCCCTGGAGTTTTTCAGTCAGGGTCAGCCAACAACCACAACATGATGATGACTTACAGACGTCTTTGGAAGTCATGTTGGGTCGGACAGGCAGGGTTTTCCACACAATGGTGTCTCGAAGGTCGTCAGGAAAGGCCACTTTCAAGAACCCTTGCACCTCACCACTGGAGGGTAACTGGGCCTGCAACGATGGCAAAGAACGCATAAAACAGGTCATTCACACACACACGCACACGCACACGCACGCACGCACGCACGCACACGCACACGCACACACACACACACACACACACATGCATGGTCACGCCTCTGCCCAGCCTCTGCTATCCGGCCGTCATTGTCGGAAACGACAGACTGGTATGCCAGTTGATTCTTTATGAGAAAAGGCAATGTGGTGTTAAAAAATGAATGCCTTGCCAAAGATATATCTCTACTCTTGACTATATCACTTTGAACGGGTAGTGTTGGAGATGGTCATCTAAGGCTAACTATGCCCCAAGGATGCAGCACAGAAATAGTAACAATGCCTCTTGGTTTAAGAGTCGCGTCACTAACAGACTAAGCTGTAACATTGTAAAACATGACAACCATTTGAAGCATGGCGGATGTGCCTCTGACCAGGAAGCGCACCAACGTATCCTTGCTGTGACTTAAGGGCCGGCCAAAATGTTTTATATAGCAGAGAAGCCTTGCCCAGAGTACATCCCCACTCTTTCGTCCAAAGGGATTTGATGACGTTGAGGAAGGTCCTCAAAGGCTAACCAATCCCTTTGGATGCAGCACTAGAACCCTGGATAATGCCCCCCAGTTAGAGAGTCATAGTATCCCACAAAAGACTAAGTTGTACCGTGATATTGTCATAGTGTAGACAATCGTTTACTGTACAGCTCTCATTTACTATTGGCCCCTACAGCAGGATAATGTCAACCAGTGAAAAAAGCCATTTCAGTAAAGGGCCCATGCACTTAGCACACGTTAAACCCGGTGGCAACAAAGAAGTTGTCTTTTGGACAAAATTTACTCCCACCCCCTCTTTACTTCCTCATCAGTCACACAAAAATCGCATGTAAATATAAAACAGGGCTTCTGGCTGTGACACGCTCTCCAGGTGTGCGCAACCCGAATTTCACAGAGACGCCTCTGTGACAATACAGCTGGACAAAGCAGACCAACACACTAACTGTTTACCTGGGAAGACAGGGTGCTGCTGCCATCGTGGGACTGCTGGAAGTTTTTGAGGAGCAGGATGGCGCTGGAGAGGGTGGTCAGACAGTACCCCCCCTCCCCGCTCAGCACGGACGGGTGGAGGAGACCCCACATGTAGTCTGCCTCTATCTCGGCCCACACCACCCCGCACTGCACCAGGCTGTAGATCAGCAGTGGAAGGAAATCTGAAACAGACAGAAAGATGGCAAGAGTTGAATCAGTATCGTCGTCATCATTATCATCAGCGTCATCATCATCATCATCACCACAATGATCGTCATTGTCACCATTTTCTGAAACATCATCACCATAATTATCACCGTCATCATCATCGCCATAATCACCATCGTTCATCATCACCATCACCATCACCATCATCATCACTACCTTTGTCACCACTGTTAGTAGCATTGTCATAATTCTTTGATCCCCCGTGGGGATACCGGAGGCTGGTCTTTCGTACAAATAGTTCCCCTACCTTCTGGAAGTTCTGTGCTTCTACATTCCTCTAATCAGTCGATCTCTTTGACTGCCATGTTTTACTGTCATCTATTATCTTTCTGCCTTACTGGCCCATTCTCCTGCCTTTGTTCTAGAAACTCTTGAAAAGATGTTCTTCAGCCGAATACGGACATGCTATTTATTTTTTAGTTAGGCGTATAACGGCAGCATGACGCATCTGCGATCACATGACAGGAAACTGTCTGAGCGATCAATGACGAAGAAGGTATTTCTTTGACAGAAGGTCATTAGCATAGAATGAAAAACTGACTGTGATCCTAAAAAGATAAACATTTTGACATGAACAAATCTCACGGAAACAAGGGACACAGAGGCAAATATTAGGCTATATAATTATCTGCCCAGGGTCATACAAAATGTTCGAGTAGGCCTATTTGGTGAAAAGACGAGTTTCTTCCCTTTCCTTTCTATGTCTCTCTCTCTGCGTCTCTCTCTCTCTCTCTCTCTGCGTCTCTCTCTCTCTCTCTCTCTCTCTGTCTCTGTCTCTCTCTCTCTGTGTCTTTCTCTCTCTCTCTCTCTGTGTCTCTGTCTCTCTCTGCGTCTCTTTCTCTCTCTCTCTCTGTCTCTCTCTGTGTCTCTTTCTCTCTCTCTGTGTGTCTCTGTCTCTCTTCTCTCTCTCTCTCTCTGTGTCTCTGTCTCTCTCTCTGCGTCTCTTTCTCTCTCTCTCTGTGTCTCTGTCTCTCTCTCTGTGTCTTTGTCTCTCTCTGTGCCTCTCTCTTCTTGCACCTTCAAAATGCATGTCTCTGCGTCTCTCTCTCTCTCTCTCTGTGTCTCTGTCTCTCTCTGTGCCTCTCTCTTCGTGCACCTTCAAAATGCATGTCTGCGTCTCTGTCTCTCTCTCTCTCTGTGTCTCTCTGTGTGTCTCTGTCTCTCTCTGTGCCTCTCTCTTCGTGCACCTTCAAAATGCATGTCTCTGCGTCTCGTGGAATTCAGGTTTTGATGCTTGTAGACAGTTTTGTTCTTTTTCTTTTCTTTGCATCTTGTGTTTTTGGGGGTGTCTTTTCACGATGATGTTTAGTACAGTGGTGTGTGCGCGCGTGCGCGTGCGTGTATAGTTGGTATCCACATGTATTTGTCATTCATGTATTGAACTGATTTTGTTCTTATTTAAAAAAAAATTCTTCTTCGTTGTTGGCGAGATGTAAACAAGCCTGTACTGTGCTTATTCTTTTTCAACATTAACCCCTTCACCGCCAGCCATATTTCAGCCCAAAAAAGTCCATTAAATTTATCTGGGTAAAGAAAAAAATCCACCTGCAGTATTGGGGATTCTTCTGTGACATATACAATAAGGTCTACCCTTAATTCCAAAACCTAAGACAATAGGGTCTTTCACTTTGGATAATAAACCCAAATTTGATGCTTTTTAGTGACATAGGTGTCAAATCACTGTGGTGCTAAAATGCGACTTTGGCGGTGAAAGGGCTAAAAAAGATTCGTTGGTTCGTTCTCCCCCCCCCCTCTCTCTCCCTCTCCGTTTCTCACCATCTGCTCCCAGAGATCCCGGCCCTTTCAGTGGAACTGGTTGTCCATGGACCTGTGAAGGAATAGGACATCTGTGAGATTAGATTACCTGAACACCAAATATCCACCACATTCTTCAAGTCTGGTATCTGCACAACTGCGTTGACTTTCTGTCTGTGCTTCTCCTATCTCTGTCTCTCTCACGGCCTATCTACCCTTTTCTGTCTGTGCTTCTCCTATCTCTGTCTCTCTCACGGCCTATCTACCCTTTTCTGTCTGTGCTTCTGCTATCTCTGTCTCTCTCGCGGCCTATCTACCCTTTTCTGTCTGTGCTTCTGCTATCTCTGTCTCTCTCGCGGCCTATCTACCCTTTTCTGTCTGTGCTTCTCCTATCTCTGTGTCTCTCTCACGGCCTATCTACCCTTTTCTGTCTGTGCTTCTATCTCTGTGTCTCTCTCACGGCCTATCTACCCTTTTCTGTCTGTGCTTCTGCTATCTCTGTGTCTCTCTCACGGCCTATCTACCCTTTTCTGTCTGTGCTTCTATCTCTGTGTCTCTCTCACGGCCTATCTACCCTTTTCTGTCTGTGTTTCTGCTATCTCTGTGTCTCTCACAGCCTATCTACCCTTTTCTGTCTGTGCTTCTGCTATCTCTGTGTCTCTCTCACCCTATCTACCCTTTTCTGTCTGTGCTTCTATCTCTGTGTCTCTCTCACGGCCTATCTACCCTTTTCTGTCTGTGCTTCTGCTATCTCTGTGTCTCTCTCACGGCCTATCTACCCTTTTCTGTCTGTGCTTCTGCTATCTCTGTGTCTCTCTCACGGCCTATCTACCCTTTTCTGTCTGTGCTTCTCCTATCTCTGTGTCTCTCTCACGGCCTATCTACCCTTTTCTGTCTGTGCTTCTCCTATCTCTGTGTCTCTCTCACGGCCTATCTACCCTTTTCTGTCTGTGCTTCTCCTATCTCTGTGTCTCTCTCACGGCCTATCTACCCTTTTCTGTCTGTGCTTCTCCTATCTCTGTCTCTCTCACAGCCTATCTACACTTTTCTGTCTGTGCTTCTCCTATCTCTGTGTCTCTCTCACGGCCTATCTACCCTTTTCTGTCTGTGCTTCTCCTATCTCTGTCTCTCTCACGGCCTATCTACCCTTTTCTGTCTGTGCTTCTCCTATCTCTGTGTCTCTCTCACGGCCTATCTACCCTTTTCTGTCTGTGCTTCTGCTATCTCTGTCTCTCTCGCGGCCTATCTACCCTTTTCTGTCTGTGCTTCTCCTATCTCTGTCTCTCTCACAGCCTATCTACACTTTTCTGTCTGTGCTTCTCCTATCTCTGTGTCTCTCTCACGGCCTATCTACCCTTTTCTGTCTGTGCTTCTGCTATCTCTGTCTCTCTCACGGCCTATCTACCCTTTTCTGTCTGTGCTTCTCCTATCTCTGTCTCTCTCGCGGCCTATCTACCCTTTTCTGTCTGTGCTTCTGCTATCTCTGTCTCTCTCACGGCATATCTACCCTTTTCTGTCTGTGCTTCTGCTATCTCTGTCTCTCTCACGGCCTATCTACCCTTTTCTGTCTGTGCTTCTCCTATCTCTGTGTCTCTCTCACGGCCTATCTACCCTTTTGTGTCTGTGCTTCTCCTATCTCTGTGTCTCTCTCACGGCCTATCTACCCTTTTCTGTCTGTGCTTCTGCTATCTCTGTCTCTCTCACGGCCTATCTACCCTTTTCTGTCTGTGCTTCTGCTATCTCTGTCTCTCTCACGGCCTATCTACCCTTTTCTGTCTGTGCTTCTCCTATCTCTGTGTCTCTCTCACGGCCTATCTACCCTTTTCTGTCTGTGCTTCTCCTATCTCTGTGTCTCTCTCACGGCCTATCTACCCTTTTCTGTCTGTGCTTCTCCTATCTCTGTCTCTCTCACGGCCTATCTACCCATTTCTGTCTGTGCTTCTGCTATCTCTGTCTCTCTCACGGCCTATCTACCCTTTTCTGTCTGTGCTTCTGCTATCTCTGTGTCTCTCTCGCGGCCTATCTACCCTTTTCTGTCTGTGCTTCTCCTATCTCTGTGTCTCTCTCACGGCCTATCTACCCTTTTCTGTCTGTGCTTCTGCTATCTCTGTCTCTCTCACGGCCTATCTACCCTTTTCTGTCTCTTTGTGAAAGTCAATACCTTAAATGTACAACAACAAAACAGTACAAAGATAAAGATCAACTAAAACAGCATGAGTATCTTTCTTTATGTGTCCTGCCCTGTGTACGTATTGTGTAGATGCGCATTCATACTTAAGTGGTGTATGCATGTGCTTTATGTGCGTTTGTACATCTGCTTTTTGATAATGATAGGCCACAATCCTGTGTAAACTAAACAGGCAAAGCACAAAGCATAGGCCTACTTATTTCCCCAACTATTTACACCTCCCGAGTAAGGGACAAACTAACTAGCCGGTAGTCTCTCACCCTCTCCTCCATTCAAACAAACAAACAACACAACTACCATAAAACAGTCAACAATGTTGGCCATCATGTGTGACCTTGACCGCGGAGCAGATGGCGGAAGTGACGTTGACGAGGTGCTCCAGTTTGACCAGGGGAGAGAATGCTCGCTGCATGTCCAGCAGGTAACCCTTGATGGTGACGTCGATGGCGAAGGCATGAGGGGGAGTAATCCCACCCTGCAGCAAAAACACCCGGATGATTACCTCCCTTCCTTCCTTCCGTATAGCGACCACATTTACTGCTGACTAGTCTGTCGCTGTAGAACTTCTACAGGAGGATCTACAGAAATGCGCGAGTTCAGAAATAAAGAAGAAGAAAGCGGACAGAAGAACAAGACAGGAAGCTTGACCCAGCCAGTCAGGATCCACTGATCGGTCCCCAACGTGATGCCGCACCAAGCAAGAGAATGACCCAGCCAGTCACGTCCTACTGATCGGTCCCCAAAGTGATGCCACACCAAGCAAGTTCATTCCGGACTGCTCAAACGAACAAGATGCATTAAGTCTTTGTCATAATATACAGATTGTGATTGTGAGGTGGGGGGTGGGAGGTGGGGGATACAAAAGAAAGGAAGAGAGAAAAAAGATTGTATGGCTCTCGACAAATCAACCAACCTAAAGTAGCCTACATTTCCTATAGTCTTTTAGTTATAACCTACCATTTGTTTTGTCATCAAAGAGTCCTTCCTGCTATTGCAGTACCTCCAGAATCGACCCACTATCGGTACATATAAAAATGACCGATATGTGCCTGTACCAGTTTGGAGGACGTCAAACACATCTTCACCTTATTGCCTACCAAATATTACTTGACATCACAGAGAGACTGACCATTGAAGACAACTTTATTATATAGGACAGAGATTTTAGGCCAAGCCTAGTTTTCCAATCTGTCCTTGAAGAGAGAGAGATAAAGGGAGAGAAGAGAGAGAGAGAGAGAGAGAGAGAGAGAGAGAGAGAGAGAGAGAGAGAGAGAGAGAGAGAGAGAGAGAGAGAGAGAGAAAGAGAGATAGATAGATAGATAGAGAGAGAGAGAGAGAGAGAGAGAGAGAGAGAGAGAGAGAGAGAGAGAGAGAGAGAGAGAGAGAGATAAAGAGAGGGAGGCACACAGACACTCGTACCTTAACTCCCAGTTCCTGTGCACTCTTGGTTCTGGCATATTGGATATTACTGGACATCATCTCCAGACTGTGATTCCTGTCAATATGTAATACGGGCTTCAGTTTAAACAGCCTGTTGCAGGTCGGAGGACGGAAAACCAACACAACAACTTTAAACAAGGTATCATACAACCAGGGCAATCTTTCGCCAACAGATACAGTGTATTTCACTTCATTTAGATTGGTGTATGGACCGGTCGACCACGAGATGCGTTCCCCATACTAGCAAAACGACGAGCGAACATATGGAGATATGGCCTATATAACTTCGGGTATTCATGGTGATAGATGGAAGCGTATCAAGGAAAAACATATCACGGTTGGCTATCTGAACAACATCCTTGATTATTTGACACTTTGATGAAGGACTTTTGACATGACATCTTGATTGTCGGCAGTCCACCAATCATAATATTATCAGCTAAATATAGCTAAAGAAAGAGGTAATACATGACAGAGTTTCCCCCCTTTGTTCAATTTCGTTTTCTCCTCTCTTGGCTTCACTATTTCATTCTTTAATACATAACAGCTTATGTTTTCAATTGACAATCCAGTCTATCTTCAAAATGTAATGGAACATGTTTTAAAAAGAAAACACCTTAACTCCCTGTCGTATTTTGATCAAAAGCCTTTACAAGCTTCGAGTACTAAAGCAGCTACGTTGCTGACAGGCATCCCCACAGATACACAAACCGACCTGTGATGGTAGTCAACAAGCAGGCGGTAGATGTGCTGTTTCAGTGGTTTCAGTACACACACGTGCAGAGTGGTTTCTATCAAGCCGTCAATGTTCAGGATTTCGTTGGTCCCCAGCTGTTGGTGAAATGAACAAAACCAACGATAACATTAGTGACCATTTGTGGCTCACACAACATGACGAGTCAATCTTGTCACTGATTCTGTCTCCTCTCCCTAGTTTTTGTACCCCCACCGCCTCTTACACCCCCCACCCCCCCACACGCACACATAGGCTACACCCCCGCCACACATACACACACACACATACACGCACAGACAGAAGCACACAGACTCATTCCCATTCCAATGCATCCCATTTCTTATTACAGAGCTGGGACCACCAACTACAAGTTGACGGTTCCATACCTTGGCCCGTTCGGTCTCTATCAGACTGTCCAGCAACTACAAGTTGACGGTTCATACCTTGGCCCGTTCGGTCTCTATCAGGCCCGTTCGGTCCAGCAAACTACAAGTTGACGGTTCATACCTTGGCCCGTTCGGTCTCTATCAGACTGTCCAGCAACTACAAGTTGACGGTTCATACCTTGGCCCGTTCGGTCTCTATCAGACTGTCCAGCAACTACAAGTTGACGGTTCATACCTTGGCCCGTTCGGTCTCTATCAGACTGTCCACCAACTACAAGTTGACGGTTCATACCTTGGCCCGTTCGGTCTCTATCAGACTGTCCAGCAACTACAAGTTGACGGTTCATACCTTGGCCCGTTCGGTCTCTATCAGACTGTCCACCAACTACAAGTTGACGGTTCATACCTTGGTCCGTTCGGTCTCTATCAGACTGTCCAGCAACTACAAGTTGACGGTTCATACCTTGGTCCGTTCGGTCTCTATCAGACTGTCCAGCAACTACAAGTTGACGGTTCATACCTTGGTCCGTTCGGTCTCTATCAGACTGTCCAGCAACTACAAGTTGACGGTTCATACCTTGGCCCGTTCGGTCTCTATCAGACTGTCCAGCAACTACAAGTTGACGGTTCATACCTTGGTCCGTTCGGTCTCTATCAGACTGTCCAGCAACTACAAGTTGACGGTTCATACCTTGGTCCGTTCGGTCTCTATCAGACTGTCCACCAACTACAAGTTGACGGTTCATACCTTGGTCCGTTCGGTCTCTATCAGACTGTCCACCAACTACAAGTTGACGGTTCATACCTTGGCCCGTTCGGTCTCTATCAGACTGTCCACCAACTACAAGTTGACGGTTCATACCTTGGTCCGTTCGGTCTCTATCAGACTGTCCAGCAACTAGAAGTTGACGGTTCATACCTTGGCCCGTTCGGTCTCTATCAGACTGTCCAGCTGTCCCTCCCCGTGTTTCACCAGGTAGTTCTTGATGCCCGTCATGAACTGACGAACCTGAACAGTCATATAACACATACTGCGTCACTGACAGTGTCCTGTCTGTCTTGTTTCATAAACATTCGTTGCAGTCATTCACTAAAGGTCTCAATACACGTGAACATTTTTTACTCTTTCACCATAGCAACACAGTGACATGCAGGTGATCGTATGAGTGGCTATCACTGTGTTGCCATGGGGAAGGAGTGAAAAATGTTAACAGGTTTTTGAGACCGTAAGCGATTGGGTGCAAACGACATTCACTCATGCATGTGCGTACGAAAGCGTGTGTGCGCGCACCCACCCACCCATTGATACACACGCACAATCATACACATGTACAGATTAGAATACTTAACATATAAAGGCAAACAGAAACACACACATAACGCACACTCGCACAAATACGGATAAGAAATGTACAAAAGCTATCAACATACATAGAAACACCCACGCAAAACACATTATTATGAAACGCACACTGTCAAACACACACACACACACACACACACACACACACACGCATACGCACACGCACACACACGCACACACACACACACACAGAGTGAGAGAGAGAGAGAGAGAGAGAGAGAGACAGACCGGGAGACAGAAATAAAGACAAAATAAGAGAAAGACAGAGACAAAGACAGAGAGAAAGAGAAAGAGATAACTTGCATTTCTCATGACATGATGTAGATTTTATATACTGACTGTCAATATTACATTCTATGAAACATTAGATTTAACCACATTAAACACGCACAAACAAACATGCACACACTCTGTCTCTGTCTGTCTGTGTCCCTCACATTTCTCATGACGTGGTGTGGGTTTCTGTCCTGACTGTCCGTGGTACACCGTATGAAGTAGTCAATGGAGCCGCCGAATATGGTGCTGTGGTCCTCAGACAGTCTGCACGGACAGACACACAAACCAGGGACAAGGGGCATCACTACCATGGCAACCAAACAGCAAGTCAACCACAACTTTGTTTTAGAATTTCGGATCACACGCAAAGCTGTTGTGTAAAGAAAGATAGGGAGCGTTAGAAGGACTGAAGGAAGACAAAGGACAGGATGATGGTCCACCCATGTGCGTGCCTTCGTTGTTGTTGGATTGTGTGGTGTGCAAAACCAACACGAGTTCCTTTGTACACTGATGCATTGGCTCAGTAAAGACTAATGAACCTTGTAAGTGGGTTTCCCTTCTTCTTCTGTGCTCCCAGGCCATATGGCCATAATGGATAAAGTACGTTGTGTCCAGTTTTCAGTTTTCACTGGTCTCCCCGCTGCATTCAGTCGACACATTCTGATTTCGGAGGAGCTCAAAGGAGAATAAAATTCTTTGGAAGAGTTTTTTTTTAATGCAGGAGAAGGCAAAGAAAAAAAGTAAACGATAGTAAGAATAGGAAAAGGCAGTGTCAAAGACATTGATAGATTAGAGGAAGTTGCTAGCACAGAACTTCCAGAATGTAGGGGAACTACTTGTATTGAAAGATCCACCAGTATCCCCGCGGGGGAAGAACGTGGGTCCAACCTCAACTAGTTCGATCACAAACCGCGACAAGGGGTAACGGTTTTTATATTGAACTGTTGGGTCAAATGTGACGTAACTGGGAGCGGGGTGAACTTCAATGAATTCCATCCTATAACTACGACAAGGGTTTATATCAGATTTCAATACCGAATTGTGTGTATGAAATATGAACAGATGTATCCTGTCTTGAGCCTCGGAAACTACACCAAGAAGTCTCAGAATTATCTCTTCTGTAGCTTAGGTTGCGGAAAAAGGAATACATTTTCTGTAGACATTCAGCAATGTGACGCAGAGAGAACATGGCACTGATTCAAGGATTTTTGTTACAAAACAAGAAAGCTCTTAGACAGCTGAAGTACCCCCCCCCCCCCCACACACACACACACTTACTTGTGAATGTACTCCTTGATTTTTCTACCGGGACTGTAGTTGGCGTGAGAATGAAGAGGAGCTGAAAAATACAACAATAATGTAACACATACAATCTTAATCAGTTAATGAAGAAGATTGGAGCTTTTTCAATCAAACAAAACAATGTTCTACTCATGTCTAGCTTTCACCAAGCGTCCGCTCGGCTTCGTCAACACAATCTTTAAACATACACTCTTTAAACAACTCTTTCTATTTCAAATAGGATGTTTTATTTATAACATGCGCGAAGGAAGATAGTGATCGTTTCCTTTTCTAGTGAGAAGGCTTCAAGACGAAGTATGAGTAGGCTATATTATTGCTTAATGGTAATGCAACGTCTTCGGATGACTTATAAAGGAGTCTCATGAAAAAGTGACCAAACATTGAGTTTTGATTCTAACAGACAAACAACACGGAGCTCCTTACCACGCAGTCCCATCGTTCCTCGATGTTGTGACGTCACCGTGATGTTGGAAGACACCGTACCGGAAGTGACGTGATGACAGTTGATGACGTCAGGGCAACGCGAACTCAGCGCCACCTCTGGATGCTGGAGACTGCCTCCTCCCGACAGAATCTGCTCCGTGAAACCTTGAAGACCTTGTCTGGAGGCTGCATCCATCTGCTGCTGCTGCTGATACGCCAGCCGGCTGTTTCTTACCGCTGTCTGGTGTAGCGGGGGCTGCTGTCCAGGCTGAGACAGCGATCGTGACAGCCGCACTGGGCGGGGTTGGGTCTGAGCTCGATAGAAGGACTGCGGCCGCGACAAAGGTCTGTGCAGGCTGCCCCCTCCTCTAGATTGCTGACTCGCTCTGTGCCCCGTTTTCTTGTTAGAAAGTTGAGTCGAAGAATCACCAGCGAGTCCTACTACGTCCTGAGATTGTGTGAGTGTTTCCCTTCCTGGCAGAGTATTGTTGGAGGTCCCCGGTAAAGTGGCACTGGAAGTTTCGGCGTTAAGATGCATCCTGCTGGATGATGCCTCCTCGTCACCGTCACCATCACCGCTTCGTTCGTTGGCCTCCTGCCATTTCTGCACCCTCTCTTGCAGATCCATGGCCGGGGGCAGAGAGACCTGGGACCTCCGGATCAGAGAATTGACTGCACCGGCCTCCCAGGGTTTGCAGAACACGGTGCCGGGACTGCTTGGGGAAGGAGGGACGTAGGGTCTGAAGTTGTCATACTCCGAGAGGTGGTCCAGATGCTGCGGTTGTGAGGAAGGCTGTTGAGCAGGCTGCACCATCATTTCAGGCATCGTTCGTGAAATGAGGTCCTGAACCGTGGATGATTCTGAAGAATACGAAGCCCGTGGAGCGGCTGAAGGCGCAGTGTTGAAACCAGATCCCGGGAACCGGTCCGAAAGCAGCTTGGAAGACTCGTCATCACGGAGGTTGGCATTGTGTTCCAACACGCCTCCAGATTCTCCGGGGTACAACTGAGCGCTTGCCGCATTGGAAGAAGAAAAGGAAACGTCGTCCTTGCTCAACGCTGTGGTCCCCAGCTTCAACCGGTTGAACCGCTCCTGCCAACCCAGGTTCTTTTTGGATAGTTTGTCATCGTCCTGGGACACGCTCTGACTTCGAGTTCTCCAGCTGTTGGTGAACTGGTTAGACCCAGCGGCGGCTGAGTCTCTCTGTGGATCAAAGTCAAACTTGCCAGAATTATGAGAAATCCCGGACACATGTTTAGAATCAGTCCAGTAGACCGTAGGGTACCTCGGGAATTCCAAGGGAATTTTACGATCCGCGTGCCTGATGGGTGAATCTTCGTTGTCCGTGGACGCGGAAGGAGCAGAACGTCGTCGTCGCCTCGGAACTCTGGAACGCTTCTCTCTGAACACTATGGCGTCCACAGGCTCCGCATATATGGGGCTAGGTGCAGTGGCCAAGGATGAATCCGAAGAAGATTTTAATCTGTGAAGTCTACCGAAACCATTAGTATTAGTTTTATTCCTCTCTTTCTCTCTAAGTTCCACAGACGTTGAATCTTTCGTGGTTGAGGCGATGGATGTATTATCCACATTTGGTCTCATGGGTGATGTGGGTCCCTTGGCAACACTGCCGGCTTTGCTGCCGCTGAGAGCAAAGAATTTAGAGAACTCTGACCGAGCGCTGATGGCTGAAGCCGCATCGTGGTTGGGAGTGCCGCGAATGCTGCCTCTCAAACTGTCAGAATCGTAGCAGGAGCTCCGCCACACGTCTTCATAATCGCTCATCTTGTCGGACAGATTGCTGGAGAAGTAAGTATCATCCCCGCGATCCAACAGCTCCAAAGGCGGGGGAGAATACAGGTTAGGCTGCACGTGCGGCTGACGATCTCTCAACGATGCCAAATCCGATGGAACAGCCACATCGGAGAAAGAGCCGGGAGAGGTCCTCCCTAACAGCTGAAGATGAGGCCTGAACAACTCTCGCTCTCCTCTGCTTCTATATTCTGCGGAGGTTAAAGAACCTTGCGCAGCAGCAGGGTACTGAAGCCGCAACATGGGGGGCCCGGTGTGGCGAGGATCGTCGAACATTTCGGGGCTGGTCAAACCGGGCTGAGATGGTTGGTAAGGGACGGAGGAGTGTTGGAGTGGCTGCGAGTGCGGGTGGGGTGGGTACGGGTGGGAGGACATCAACCCCACACCCAGATTCTGTGGTGGGAAGGAGTGTTGGGGGTAGTTGGGGGTAGCTGTGGGGACACGTGCTGCAGCTGTGGGTACCTGTGGCTGCTGTTTGTGCCGAGCACTGAGGGCGGAGGCCGTGTGAACATCCGTGTAGTCAGTAGTGTGGTACTGGTCGGCCAGATGACTGCTGCTGCTGCTGGTGGCTAGTTGTTGAGGCTCAAGGCCTATTGTGTTGTGATTACTGTCTGTAGGAGCCTGGGTTCCTGAGTGATGGGACATCAGCGACAACCAGAAATCTGAAAAAGCATAGTTTTAAGTTTATTTTGGGGTGCGTGGGTTGGTGGAAACAAGCACAACAAAATACCATGCGCGTACACACATATTGGAATTAACAAATACAGACACAACCTCTTTCCCTAGCACACACAGAGAAACATACAGACATAAACGAGTACAAACACACGCACACACAGACATACCCGTCTAATATCACGAGAAGTGGATAGACGTTAAATGAACGACACACCCTCACAAATATAGACATTTCAGTGACTACTTGCACCAAGTTTGTCTATATACGTGCACACAGATAATACACACTCACATGCACAAGCAGAAAACACTCTCCCTCTGACTCGGTGTCTGTCTAATGTGTCTGTCTGTCTTCTCACCTTGGCCCAGCATGGCTAAAGAAGACAGTTCTCTGGATGTCTTGGCCTGTAGAATGGTCTCGGGGAGAGTCAGGTGGTATGGCAACTCGTCCCTGCATTGTACCATTGTTTATGTCAGTATGTTCTCTCTCTCTCTCTCTCACCCCCCCCTCTCTCTCTCACACGCACGCACGCACGCACGCACGCACGCACGCACGCACGCACGCACGCACGCACGCACGCACGCACGCACACACACACTGAGCAAACCACACACATTGATCTATCGACAAAGGCATACAATAATAAATACAAATCATGCACGTGCACGCATACAGAGAGAGAGAGAGAGAGAGAGAGAGAGAGAGAGAGAGAGAGAGAGAGAGAGAGAGAGAGAGAGAGAGAGAGAGAGAGAGAGAGAGAGAGAGAGAGAGAGAGAGAGAGAGAGAGAGAGAGAGAAACCAAACAAACATTCATCTATCTGCAGGCATAAAAATAAAGAGCACACACCCATACAAGTCATGCACACGCACGCACCCACACCCACATATACAGACGCAAACGAGTACAAACACATTAACATAATGACACATAGACATTTACTTTTACCTTGCCCACATACGCATAGACACATACATTCACTTGCACAAAATACTCTCAATCTGTCTTGCTGTCTGTCGGTCTGTCTCTATCTCTCTCTCACACACACACGCGCGCGCACGCACATCAACACACTGAGCAAACCACAAACACCTATCCACTCCATCACATAGGCATTAAAAAAAAGAGCACACACTCACATGCAAGACATGGGCGCACACACACGCACGCGCGCGCACACACACACATACAATGAGAGATACACAAACACCAGAGATACACATACACCATACACACACCAGAACACACTCACATACAAGGAGAGACAGACAGACAAACAGAGACAGAGACAATGACAAACACCCACACCCACACCCACACCCAAACTCTACTAACATATGCGTCATGTAGTGAGCCAAAAGCACAGGCAGCGACCGAAATACATGCGCCGAGCCTTGCAACCTCATGCCCCCTTGTTGCACTTGTTGCTGATTCTGTTGCTGATGTTGCTGTTGCGTGTGTAGTTGTTGCTGCTCTTCGCCGCACAGTTCGATCAGGTAATGGTCCACCAAAGGTCTATCTCCCAGTCGGTTTTGAACTGAAAGGGCCAGCGATTTGGACTGGCTGGATTTGCGAATCAGAAATACCTGTAAACAAACACACAAACAAAGGAACAAGTAGAAGAAATGAGCAAGATGAAGCCTGAATGACTGAGAAACGACCGAACAAAAAGATGTATTCTAGATGAAAGAGGATTCAGTGTCTGTAAGCTATAGATACTCGTATTTAGTTTACCATTATCGTCATTATCATCCTCCTCTTCATCATCATCATCATCAGCATCAGCAGCAGCAGCGCCGTCTCGTTGTCGGCCATTTTGATTCAATCACCATCATCATCATCATCATCATCATCATCATCATCATCACCATCATCAATCATCATCATCACCATCATATCATCATCATCACCACCACCATCAATCGTCATCATCATCATCATCAGCAGCAGCAGCAGCAGCAGCAGCAGCACCACCACCACCACCACCATCATCACTCATCTCACCCCAGTGTCTCTATCTTTGAGCAGATGCACAGCTCCAGCCCTACACATTTCCGGCAGCAGCCAGATGCTATGCGTGGTGGCCAATCATCATTATCATCATCATCATCATCATCAATCATCTCACCCCAGTGTCTCTATCTTTGAGCAGATGCACAGCTCCAGCCCTACTCATGTCTGGCAGCAGCCAGATGGTGTGCGTGGTGGCCAATCATCATCATCATCATCATCATCATCATCATCATCATATCATCATCATCATCATCATCATCATCTCACCCCAGTGTCTCTATCTTTGAGCAGATGCACAGCTCCAGTCCTACTCATGTCCGGCAGCAGCCAGATGGTGTGCGTGGTGGCCAGCCTCTCCACCAGACTGATGGCTCTCCGCTCCCCGCTGCCCGTGGAGCTCTTGGAGTTGTCCCTGCTGTGACCGCTGCTGCTAGTGGTGGTGGTGGTGTGCAGCAGCAGGGGGTGGTGGGCGGTAGGGGCTGGGGAGGATATCAGGCTTCTTGTGGGAGTGCCTCCTGATCCGCTCTGGGAATTACGGAAGGATGGAGTCAAATTGGATGAATGATGATTAAAAAACCCAACGGAATCCATGTACCATTGAATAAAAAACAAACACACCAACAAACAGACACAGACACAAACCATTACACCGATGAACTGATTGAAGCCACTCAGTTCATGCCATGCGTTAGGTTATGTTGTTGTTGTTGTTGTCGTACCCTGGCTTAAAGACTCCAGGGATCATCCCAACAGCCGAAGCACTTGAACCCTATGGTACAAATGCACCAGCTAGGGATGAGAACATTACGTCTGTGACCGTTTTTGATTACCCCGCCACGTGAGCAGCCACACTCCGGAGGATTTTGGACTGACGATGTTATGCTAGGAGCTTGCCATGGCTAAAGACAATCCTCGCATAACTGAGCAGAACATAACATTTTGATGTAGCCTTGGTGTTCTAGCTTATGTCAATTGGTCTGACATAGCCTTATGCCAAGGCATCATTAGGTTATAATTATTGGCAAAAGCAAAACCACATTACTTTTCAGTGAATTCAAAAAAGAATTATGCAATTATTTCACCAGACAATGTTCACTTACATAGAACATAGAACATATTTTGTTTTTACCATTAGTATTCTTCATTCATTTTACTGTTCTATGCATTGTAGGATTTTCCTTCCAACTTTCAGGGTTCGACATTTTCTTAGAGTTATAGCTAGTAGACTCCAAAACATAAATATAATTTTTACTGTAAGAACTATTACAATAAACATGTAAGTACTACAATGCATTTTCTATGTATCAATAAGAGAATTTGAACAGTCAATGAAGGATCGGTTTGCCCTACGGTGGTTTACAAGGCTGGACACTTAACAAACCACTAATATGGGAAGTTATTGAACTGACCCTGTTGTTTCTTTTCCAACGGGCCAAAGAGAATGTGAAGACAATAAAAGACGATTAGAATAGAGTATCCAGGCCCTGGCTTTGACCATTGGTTGACAGTGGCCAGAAGGTGGGGCCAATGCTAAGGTAGGAGCTGTACTGGCTTTGACCATTGGTTGACAGTGGCCAGAAGGTGGGGCCAATGCTAAGGTAGGAGCTGTACTGGCTTCGACCATTGGTTGACAGTGGCCAGAAGGTGGGGCCAATGCTAAGGTAGGAGCTGTACTGGCTTTGACCATTGGTTGACAGTGGCCAGAAGGTGGGGCCAATGCTAAGGTAGGAGCTGTACTGGCTTTGACCATTGGTTGACAGTGGCCAGAAGGTGGGGCCAATGCTAAGGTAGGAGCTGTACTGGCTTTGACCATTGGTTGACAGTGGCCAGAAGGTGGGGCCAATGCTAAGGTAGGAGCTGTACTGGCTTCGACCATTGGTTGACAGTGGCCAGAAGGTGGGGCCAATGCTAAGGTAGGAGCTGTACTGGCTTTGACCATTGGTTGACAGTGGCCAGAAGGTGGGGCCAATGGTAAGGTAGGAGCTGTACTGGCTTTGACCATTGGTTGACAGTGGCCAGAAGGTGGGGCCAATGCTAAGGTAGGAGCTGTACTGGCTTTGACCATTGGTTGACAGTGGCCAGAAGGTGGGGCCAATGGTAAGGTAGGAGCCGTACTGGCTTTGACCATTGGTTGACAGTGGCCAGAAGGTGGGGCCAATGGTAAGGTAGGAGCTGTACTGGCTTTGACCATTGGTTGACAGTGGCCAGAAGGTGGGGCCAATGGTAAGGTAGGAGCTGTACTGGCTTTGACCATTGGTTGACAGTGGCCAGAAGGTGGGGCCAATGCTAAGGTAGGAGCTGTACTGGCTTTGACCATTGGTTGACAGTGGCCAGAAGGTGGGGCCAATGCTAAGGTAGGAGCTGTACTGGCTTTGACCATTGGTTGACAGTGGCCAGAAGGTGGGGCCAATGGTAAGGTAGGAGCTGTACAATGAATGAATTTACCATCCATAAGGGTTTTTGATCGATTGGACGCTAATCTAACGTTCTCTGAATGACTTTCAAGTGAGGGAAAATCTTGGTACAGGCTTACAGCTTAGTCTTTTGTGACTGAAATTAGGAGGCATCCCCCCCCCCCCTCTTTCGTAAAAATAGTTCCCCCCACTTTCTGGAAGTTCTGTGCTTGTAACTTCCTCTAATCTGTCACTCTCCTTGACTCTGCCTTTTCCCATTTGCTTACTGTCATCTGCTATATTTCTGCCTTACCGGTCCATTCTCTTGCCTTCTATCTATAAATTCGTACAAAGATTTCTTCAGCCGAAGTCGGACATACTGGGCCTAACTATTTCTTAGTTAGGCGCATAACGGCAGCATGACGCACTTACGCACATTTGACAGGAAACTGTCTGAGCGAACAAAGAAGAAGAAGGAGGCATCCCTTGTGCTGCAGCTAAAGTGATTGGTTGGCCTTTGGCTTCCTCACCGCACTATTCAACCCGGGCAAGATATCTGCACCGTAACAAATATTTCAGCCCGCCCTCCCCGCCCTCCGGAATAGCAGCGCCCTCCTCTGCTATTTGGAAGTCACAGTCCGAAACGAAATCCAGTGTCATGAGAAATACGTCCTCCGGTGAAATAAGTCCCCGTCACAGTAATATGCATGCGCGCCACAATCGCAACGATAACTATTTTTTTAAAATATAGAGATTTAAGTGCTCAATCCACACGAAAAGAATTACAAAGAAATTGAGCGGGAGGGCGTTAATCTACATTTTGCTGATAAATCGATGTACAGACTCATAGCACTTCCTTTCGCCTTTTTCCAAAATGGCGGACGATGTAAACAAACACCCATGTAGACAAAAATAATTATAAATAAATTTCAGAAAAAATATCACAGACTTCTGAATATTTAGTGATGAATCCTCTGCTCTTCCTGCCTGTCACCAGACGCCTCTGAATGTATTGAGGGGCGAATCCTTCCCAAACAGCAAACAATTCGAAAGAGGAAAGAGGAAAGGGACGAATTTAACGGGAGAAGTATTTCACGCTATACATGCTATACCTTTGTGGCATAGTGCAGAGAAGACGGGTGGTGGAAGGGCACAGGGGAGGTAACATGTGGTCTGCGGTCCCCAGAACTGCTCTCCCCTGATCGGTTGTTGTCACTGGAGGAACTCAACACACTGGGGCTGCTTCTGGAGATACACGAAACAAACGGAACTATCAAATCAGAACTATGCCAACTACTTTCTGAGAAAACAAAAATTAACATGGCAGAATCGCCACAGTCTTCTTCAAAACATGCCAGTATAACATAACACATAAAATTACACAAACTCCTCGTTGTTTGCCCCCCCCCCCTCTCTCTCTCTCTCTCTCTCTCTGTCTGCTTCTGTCTGTCTGTCTGTCTGTCTGTCTCTCTCTCTCTCTCTCTCTCTCTCTCTCTCTCTCTCTCTCTCTCTCTCTCTCTCTCTCTCTCTCTCCTCTCTCTCTCTCTCTCTCTCTCTCTCTCTCTCTTCCACCTTCACTATTGCTAGACATTATGTTAGTCTAAACCTGATAACTTTTTAGACCTTTTTCTTAATCAAGAATTAACAGAACGAACAGCATACGAACAAAGTCGAGAGCGATTTGTGTGTATGCGCGCGCGCGCGCGCGTGTGTGTGTGCAATGTGTGTGTGTGTGTGTGTGTGTGTGTGTGTGTGTGTGTGCGTGTGCGTGCGTGTGCGTGCGTGCGTGTGCGTGTGTGTGTGTGTGCGTGTGCGTGTGTGTGTGTGCGTGTGCGCGCGCGTGTGTGTGTGTGTGTGTGTGTGTGTGTGTGTGTGTGTTGTGTTGTTTCTTCTTCTTCAGTTTAACGTCCTTCCACTAAAAGTGATTTAGACAAAAACGCGCGTGTGTGTGCGCGTGTATGCGCGCGCGTATGCGCGCGCGCAATTTAATACATAGGTGCTTGGTGGCTGGTTGAAAAAGAACATAAGAGGATTTAGTGCATGTAGGCCTGAATCAAAACTATTACCAAGTAAGTTATTGTGCCCCACATTTTAGTTTCCGTTTTCTGAATTGTTTTATGTGCAAATCTGTTTGATTAGAGGTAAGTACATTTATCAAAGCATATCACAGTGCATATCTTTCCCGTGCGTTAGTAATCAATGCGCTATGATGTTCTAATTTTCTACTTATTTTTGGGCTTTCCAATATTGTTAGGGTTTATGCTGTCAACCCAAAATGATCTTTATTGAGGATTAAAGGAATAAGCTTGACAGCTATCTTACATCTGTCCTCACGAGAATAAACAACAACACAGACTGGAACAAATCAAAGTGCACAGAAAAAAGAATGCAAAGGATAAAAAACATTCGTTTTACAGGGCACCATAAGAAAACATACATTTCTTAATTAGACAAAAATGTTCATATGAAAATATGGTAAAGGCAAAATATTTACATAAAATTCAAAGTAATACGATTCATAAATTCATACATGCATATGCAACTGAGAGAGAGAGAGAGAGAGAGAGAGAGAGAGAGAGAGAGAGAGAGAGAGAGAGAGAGAGAGAGAGAGAGAGAGAGAGAGAGAGAGAGAGAGAGAGAGAGAGAGAGAGAGAGAGAGAGAGAGAGAGAGAGAGAGAGAGAGAGAGAGAGAGAGAGAGAGAGAGGCACGTTTAAATAAACAGAAATGAAAAAGCCACAAGTTAGAGAAGAAAACACCACACAGAGACTTTATTCCATGACGGCATACGCTTGTGCTGATCCCAAAGGTTGACAGATTCCAAAGGGGAAAAGATAGTAAAAACACTGATTTAACAAATTGACTAACCCGCATTCCTCCCAACCCCCTTCACAATACCAACCCACCAGACAGACCCAAACAAGGAGTGTTGTTGCACTCACTACACCCCCCCCCCCCCCCCCCCCCAATACATTCTCTTCAACTACGCCCTTCAACCTAAACCCTCCAATACCCAAAGTAGTCCCCACCCACCCCCAGTTTCCTCGTAACCAACAAATCAGAATATCCTAACCCCCACCCCCCACCCCCATCCTCCTCTTCTTCTGTTAAAGGGGTCTCCAAAAAATCTTATGGGGTAAAGGTTGTCATTCATTCACGCGAAAGCGCCCTAACAGGGAATCAGTAACAGTTGATTTCATTGGACGAGTCTTGAACAGTTCACTGTAGTGTAGGCTGTTAGAGTCCGGTTTGTCCCTAATGTTTAATTGATCGAAATTTGCGAGAGCGACAAAACAGCTGATTCTTCAGAATTTGGAAGAAGAAATGTAACTGTTATAACACAATTTGTCCCCAACTTTTTATGCGGGAGTCATCGCGAGAAGTTGACTAATAATCAGTAATGGTCTAAATACACGTAAACATGTCTCGCTCTTCCCCATGGCAACGCAGTGATGGCTCTTCATACGGTTACTTACATATCGGTGTTACCATGGGGAAAGAGTTAAAATTATTCAAGTGTACCTATCCCTTAAACAGTTGATTCCTTGGACCCTGCAGAAAATTGCTTATATGAACTGCTTGTGCTGGTACCATAGCCGATGAGGTTTAACCGAGGCGTGGTTACCGCTACACATATCTATATTGTTAAAAACTCGGGACTTTACTGGTGTTGCACTGCCTCCGGGCATTGCCTCCAGTATTGTTCCCACCATCTTTGTATTTACAAATGTCCCATATGTGTCTATGACCGAGAGGACGTAAAACACAATTTTTCGTTCGACCCTGCAGAAAACTGCGCAGAAGAGTTAGGATGTCTGTTACAGACCGATTTATCTGAAAGGCTTAATTTATAGACATAAAAATCTGTTGACGAAAATGTGATTAACATCCTCCGGCCAGTAACACGTACACATGGGACATTTATGGTGTACAGATAGTGGGTCAATCCTGGAGGTACTGCAATACTTTGAAGGCTTACCTGGACTGTGCTTCGAAAACAGAAAAATTCAGACGAAGAAGTTCAGGCGATAGTACCATGACTATGCATAGCATTAACATTTTTTAAAATCTGTTCACATTTTTGTTATGACCCGTTTAGAAAGAAACAGTCATACAGACTGTGAGACAGATGCCCAAAAGAAACCAAATGTATGTGCAGTGCAGAGGTGTAGCAAAAACTTGGAAGTTGATCCCAACGACTTTGTCCTGCCAAGTACAGCTCTTCACTTACTTCACCTTTTACTCCACCATTGCTTTCTTATATGTTCACTAATTTCTTTGCCCTTTTGTCAAGAAAAGAAAGAAAGAAAGAAGGTGAAGGAACGAAAGAAAGAAAGAAAGAAAGAAAAAGCGATCCTTGTTGTTGGAGAAAAGAGTAGTGTTTGACAAGGGGCAGGCATAGATGAACAAATCTTCCATCCCACTGCATCACAATGGCTTCACTCTCTCCTGACAGCACCCTGAATAGCCCCCCTCTCCCCCCCCCCCTCCCCCCCCCCCCCCTCTCTCTCTCTCTCACTGATAGAAGTACAAGTACAAACACATACAGCTAACCGTGAACAGAACTAGACTGTACAATAGTAGAAACGCGTCCAAACAGAAGCACCATTTTGTTTGCACGCATGCACAGAGACACACGCAGACAGACAGGTAGACAACACACACACATACACAAATACGCACACAGAGAGAGAGAGAGAGAGAGAGAGAGAGAGAGAGAGAGAGAGAGAGAGAGAGAGAGAGAGAGAGAGAGAGAGAGAGAGAGAGAGAGAGAGAGAGAGAGAGAGAGAGAGAGAGAGAGAGAGAGAGAGAGAGAGAGAGAGAGAGAGAGAGAGAGAGAGAGAGAGAGAGAGAGAGAGAGAGAGAGAGAGAGAGAGAGAGAGAGAGAGAGAGAGAGAGAGAGAGAGAGAGAGAGAGAGAGAGAGAGAGAGAGAGAGAGAGGGGGGTCGAAAATTTAATGAATAGGCCTTTCTCACCGTGTCATGTGGAATGGCGGGGAAGGGGAATACAATGAATCAAAATAACATTTCTAACAAAATTATCCATCATTAAACATTTAAACACAAACAGACAAACAAGCAAACACAGATAATCATAATGATAATAATTTATAAAAACTTACCAAACGGTTAAATAATAAATTTATGCGAAACATAGGGAAAACAATATATTCAATAAACAACCATCAATTACTATTAAACAGCTTATAAACTGCTCAAACTATTATATGATAAATCATTACTTTGGGGCTATAAATAAATAGATTTAACCGCAAATCAAATTGTCATATAAATCAAACTGTCAGGTAGTTAGCAAACGTTGACAACTAGCAAAATATCAAATTAACAGACAATCGATACGCCACTTTTTATGTGTCAATAAATGTGTCAAACAATAAGATTATCAATTAACAACTTTACCAACTACAAACCAAGAACCGACCAAATAATTAAAGGACACATTGTTACGCTGTGTATATGTCGTGCCGAATCTGTGTAATCGCCGATTCTGCAGAATCGGCAGTAATTTTGCCTATTCCGCGTAATCGGCAAGTTTTAGATCAGCCAATCTCATTTTCTCACCCATCAATGCTGTATTCTTATAATCATATGTTTGTAATAAGGCAAAGGGTTGCTAGGATGAATAAAAGTTACTAAGTTCATTTTAAACAGAGATCAACGTTCAATGGGAAATCAGGGAGCTATGTAAAACACACAAGTCTACATATTTTGCTAATACTTGAAGCTAACAGTAATCACACTCACATGATTTCGCCTGAAATGATAGTCACACTGTTCTATTCATATATACACTTTCTAAAAAGGAGGCAGTAAAAGGGAGGAAACACACAACACAAATAAGGTTCAGCGCTAACTAAATCATGCGAGTATGCGTACGTTCACTTTGCATAACATGTATAAACCATGAAAATAACTAATCAGTTGGCTGTTTAAAAGTATGTATTGGCAAAATGGAGGTGCGATAATGAATATTAATTATGCCTAATATGCTTAAGAATACTTGCAGTCCAGCATCTGCAGGCCCTACTTTAGCCTGCACACAGAGAGAGAGAGAGAGAGAGAGAGAGAGAGAGAGAGAGAGAGAGAGAGAGAGAGAGAGAGAGAGAGAGAGAGAGAGAGAGAGAGAGAGAGAGAGAGAGACTCCGAGATAAAGACAGGTATACAGACTGACTGACTGACACACACAAACACAACTATTCCCAAATATAAACACAATCACTCACCCTAGCGCCTCTCCGACCAAAGGACGACCCCCTCCTCCTCCTGAGTTCTCCCCAGAAACCGCATAACCACCACCACCCCCACCCCCACCGGTGGGGACAAATCCTAGACTCCCCACAATAGGCGTCCCGGGCCGAGGCGAATTATAAAACCCACCAGGGGTTGGAGTTCCAGTCTCCAAAAACCTCCCCGCTCTAGACGCCAACATGTCCGAGTTTCTGTCTTGGAAGGTTCTGGAGACGCCAAACACTCCAGCGGTGGAGGAAGAGGAGTCGAGAGTGCCAGTGTGTGGAAGAGGCCTTCCTAGGGAACCATCCCGGATAGGAGGTCTTCCGTCCATGGACTGGTGTCCCGTTCCCGCAGGGCTTGGGTTGGACAGGGCCTGGGAAGGACCCAGGTCGGTGAGAAGCTGGTCCAGGTCGCTAGCCATGTTGGTTAGCATCTGTCGTAACAAGAGAAAGAACACAAACACTGAAAAAACGTTATCGGTAAAATTAGTTTTGTTTATGGTGTTAGTCTATAAGGCAGCAGCGGAGATTTGACAGATAGTTATTGACTAAAAATCATTAACAAAAAAATATATAAAAAATTCTGGTTTAAAATCTGCGATTCTGAGAAAATCAACCATACACAGAGATAGACATTTTCTGAGCGTTCCGATAGACCTACGTGTTTTGGGTCAAACATGTCAACATTGGTACGTCATTAGTTCTACGTAGCACTGTTCCGAAATAAAACACCTTTTGGACAAATCAATGCAACCCATTTTGACTCGCGACTCGCAAGAAAATTGCGAAAAAGTGTTGCAAGCCAACATTACTTCTATTGCAGAGTCTGACCAAACTAAAGCTACGTGTCAATAGTCCTACGTGTCAGTCCTAAAACTATTTCTCTGCTATTATCTGTCTCTGTCTCTGTCTCTCTCTGTCTCTCTCTCTCTCTCTCTCTCTGCCAACACGGGTGTAGTATGTGGATTAGGCTAAACAGCCAATCGTTTTGGGAGTTTAGCCTAATTTACATGCTACTACCCGTGTTGACTGTGTAGGACGCACTCATGATTACACGCCCATACACTGAAGAAGAAAAATGGTGCTTTATGTCCTCTCTGTCTGGAACAGACACATATGGGACATTTGTAGATACAAAGATGGTGGGAACAATACTGGAGGCAATGCCCGGAGGCAGTGCAACACCAGTAAAGTCCCGATTTGTTTAACAATACAGATAAGTGTAGCGGTAACCACGCCTCGGTTAAACCTCATCGGCTATGGTACCGCCACAATCTTGAGTATAATGTGAATAGTATATATGAAGATTTTCTCGAAGAGAAACCAGAGTGCGCCTATACCCTTTCGCCGCCAGCCATTTTTCAGCATAAAATGTCCATTAAACTTTCCTCGGTAGAGAAAAAACAACAACCCATCTGCAGCAGTGGGGATTCCTCTGTGACATGTATAAAGTAAGGCCTATCCTTACCTCCCAAAATTATGAAAATAGTCTCTTTGGATAACATACCCTGGTTTGATGCCTTTTAGTGACATGGGTGTTAAATCATTGTGGTGCTAAAATGCGACATTGGCGGTGAAAGGGTTAAAGTAGCTAACAAAATCCAACAATGTCTGACAATTTTACACAAACGTTCAGTCTTAAATCCCGATAACACCAGACCTGACGAATACTGGAGATGATGACTCCATCAATTTTGGTCGTTGTACTGGCCACTGTTTCAGACGAACACATGGAAGGTGGAGTCTTTCTTACAAACAGAGCACCCCACCTTCTGTGCTTGTAGCTTCCTCTAATCTGTCACTCTCTTTGACTCTGCCTTTTCCCTTTTGATTTTTGTCATCAACTCTCCTTCTGACTTATTGGACCATTCTCTTGCTTTTCCCAAAAAAGCTCCTCCGAAATCGGAATGTGTCGGCTGAATGCAGCGGGGAGACCAGTGAAAACTGAAAACCCTCGCGAGGATACCGAGCGTTAATGAGCGCTGATGAGGACTTCAATGAGGGTTAATGAGCTTTACATTATTTTGCGCATGCACATACTTACTATATGTACGCTACTCTTCAGATTGCAGTATACTTCAGTATTTCAATATCATTTTCTGTCTTGAAAAAAAAGTTGGACACAAAAAAAGTCATGCAAATTGTTCACCTATTGTATCCCCATACCAAACCCATCCTCCCCACTATTTCTCACCATTACTCTCCCTCCCTCTTCCCTATTTTCCGTCTCCACCTCTCCTTTACACTTAACGCACACAGAGAAATCTTCTATCTTGGTGAATTAGGCGACAGGTATTGGGGTCATTTCCCCCAGAAACCTTTCAAGTTCTGACAGACTTACAGAGAGAGAGAGAGAGAGAGAGAGAGAGAGAGAGAGAGAGAGAGAGAGAGAGAGAGAGAGAGAGGAGTAGAGGGAGAGAGAGAGAGAGAGAGAGAGAGAGAGAGAGAGAGAAGAGAGAGAGAAGAGAGAGAGTATGAGAGAGAGAGAGGGAGGGAGTGGAGGGAGTGTGTGTGTGCAGAGGAGAGAGAAACAGAGGGAGAGAGAGAGATTCTACCCCACCCCCCCCTTTATTTTCCTTTCTCTCTGGCAACGCCTATTCTTCCAATCTGATATAGAGAGAGAGAGAGAGAGAGTAAGGAGTTAAACCAGGCAAGGATCACGGCACTCAAGGTCACAGTCACAGTTACTTTATTCTCTCAACAAGAAAAATTACATCGTGGTCTCATAAAACAAAATACCCACGAATTTGAACAAAACAAAAGGAACGGAAAACAAAAATCAAGGGGCACAAGGAAATAATAAAAGTAAAGTTCATCTTACCAATAAACAACAACCTTCTTCATACTCAACGAATGAACCGACCCCCCCCCCCCCCCCATTCCCATTGCGTAAAAAGTATGAATAAAATTAGGTAATACACAGAGCCAGTGTACTTTTGAGATTTCCCCATTCCCCACAACATGCTCCTTCATACACCATTCGCTCTTTATACCCAACCGCACTCTTCCTCAGCCCCCTTTCTTATTACTATAACTCTCTCATTTCTCTCACACAGCACTAACTCTGCTTAGACTAGTACATCTCAAACCTCCTACTTCTTAACAGAAAGTCTGTTGAGTACCTCGATTGATTTGGGTACAAAATACCTCAATTGATTTAGGTACAAAACTAGATGCATTTCTAAGCGTTCTCAGCGAATAGAGCGGTACCTCGATTGATTTGGGTACAAAATTTCCTCGATTGACTCTGGGTTTCACATCACAGGACATGCTTTTCACACTCACAGTCACTCTGGCCTTTCACATCACAGGACATGCTTTTCATCACTCACAGGTACAAAATACCTCGATTGATTTGGGTACAAAAGGACATACCTCGATTGATGCATTTCATCACTAGGTATCACAAAACTAGATGCATTTCTAAGCGTTCTACAGCGAATAGAGCAGTATCGTCTGTCAGATGGAAGTAGTTCATCCCTCAACACTTTGATCAGGACATGCTTTTCATCACAATCACTTCACTCACATGCTTTTCATCAATCACTCTGGCCTTTCGTATCACACGTTTTTCATACAAACTGCACAAATTATCTTGTTTTCTACCCAAGATTTTGCTATTGACATTCACGAATTTGTTTAGAACATTCCTGATCTTTACATTCAAACCTGCAAACCAGCAGACGAACGAAAAAGTCACCACAGATTCAATAAAACAGCAATACACATTTTGAAGAAGGTTAGCACTTACATTGAATGATCTAAGTTTCCAAAAGGTCTCATGATCCAAAGTAATTGTTGACGGAATTTTCTAATGCATTGTTTGTTTTGTAACGATGCAGCATTGTGTAATGATGGTCGATCTGAATGGCTTCCACCTGACTGTCCTTGTGCATAACGGTGCAGTATTGTGTAAGCAGGAACACGAATGAAAACGAACAAAAAATCAACAGAAAACTGAAAAACGAGGAACTAAAAATAGTCTTCTCTCCACCGTTTCGTAATGGTTCCAGACTGACCTCTCTGGCTACTACTGCGCTGACCCCTATGGGTTATGCAGGGTCTCTCGAAGCATAATGATAGCAGAAACATAAACATAGACTGGCACGTGCAGTGCGTGTAACATTCGCGATACAATTATTGCGGCCAGTACAGTGAAAAGCCTTGAACTGACCATGGATTCTATATTAACAGGATCATCCCAATGTAGTGTCCATGAACTGACATGGTGTGTGTGTGTGTGTGTGTGCGCGTGTGTGTGTGTGTGCGTGCGTGTGTGCGTGCGTGTGCGTGAGAGAGAGCGTGAGAGAGAGAGAGAGAGAGAGAGAGAGAGAGAGAGAGAGAGAGAGAGAGAGAGAGAGAGAGAGAGAGAGAGAGAGAGAGACAGAGACAGAGAGAGACAGAGAGAAGGAGAGAGGCACACTGAGAGAGGGAGAGATAGCGTATATTTACTTCTTTCTGTAAATAGAAGTTGCATTGTCATTAGGCCTACCATAGAAGAATAAGGAGAGAGA
>CM065684.1:64848323-64865823 GCA_017654935.2 Phymorhynchus buccinoides | reverse complement strand
TCTCTCTCTCTCTCTCTCTCTCTCTCTCTCTCTCTCTCTCTCTCTCTCTCTCTCTCTCACCATAATGCCCGTACATCCTCCTATACTGTTTATAGTCAATTGGAGGGGGAGGGGGGCGGTTCATTTAAGATTTGACATCGACAGCACCAAGTAACAAACAAAACAACCCCCCAGTCCATACATATTGGTTGTTGTGGTTGCTATTTGTGTGTGATATATTTCTATAATGAACACGTACTGCTATGACCACTCGCTGTTGAAGGTGTCTAAAAACTAAAAACTAAACGTAATCAAGTAAGTTTTTACATTACTTTAGTGTAAAGAATGCAACATGTCTGTGAGAATGAAAACAGAAATGGAAGCCCAAGAATAGTCCAAATTGTAAGTTTCACACAAGTTTGCTGTCCCCTCCCGATGCCAGTCTAATGATTAAGTCTGTGGGTAAAGACCCTCAACACTTCCCTGAAGTTCGCGTGCCCATCTTGAACTTGGGCGTATTTCAATTGTTACGGTTACGTTTATATTTTAAAAGCAAATTTCATGGCCATTATATTTTGCATGCTTATTTTGTTCTTTCTGTAAAAACGTAACATTGTTTGCTTGTCAGTTTCAACAATAGGTCTACTCTACGCTCAACTGATACCAAGAGTTGAAACTGACAAGCAAACAATGTTATATGTTTCCTCTGTAAACAAAACTATAAATATTCGTATGCTATAACCCCCCCCCCCCCCTTCTCTCTTTAACTTTCATTATCTTGAATGAGATTCCATCAGTTTGCTGTAGAGATATTCTCTTATGTTTAACTATGCTTTCTGTCATCAACGATCATGAATGTATCCTTTTTTGTTTTCCTGTTTTTCCTCTTAATATTGAAAATTGACTTTTGTTTATTTTCTTAAATATGTTAATATGTTTTTGTCTGTGTTTGCCAGCCGCCATATTAGAGACTGCATTTGAGTAGGCCCACTATAAGCTTCAAGCTTGTTGCTGCCGTTATTTCTGTTTATCTCATTTGGATGTATATGTGTTGTTGGTCAATAAAAATAATATTTAAACCAACACCACCACCCACTTAATAATTAAAAAAAAGCCATACTTACTTAGCAAACAATCAGCAAAGAAACCGAGATATTAAAGTGGACATTTCGTGTGTCCTGCTGTTTCACGCTCTTATATGGAATAGAAAGGCGAGAAATCCCCAACACAAAGATATGTCGTCTGCTCACTGCCCAACAATCTGGTTACAGTCGTGTCCCTTTTACTTCCGGCTGACTGCAACCCAGGCATGCCTTCACTGCTGAAGGGGACGGACACACGCGTGCAGCTGCAATAGTACGACTAGCCAACTGTGACATATGTGAGGCAGGATTCTCGTGAAATACTACTGTCTAAAATGTAACATCTGTGAGGCATGATTCTCGAGATATACTACTGTCTACATGAATCTGATGAAATCTTACTAGTTTCGTTCACTGTAATTTGTAGCCCCCGCGCCCCTGTCCCTAATCTGATGAAATGTCTGTATTTCTATATCGTGTACTTCGTGCATTGGGGTCTACGCGAATATAGTGGACGAAACGAGTAGGATTTCATCAGAATCATGCCTCACAGTAGGATTTCACCAGAATCATGCCTCACAGTAGGATTTCATCAGAATCACGCCTCAGACTTCGTCATAGTTGGATAGTCGTACGACTCAAATTGGACGGGGGTTTGGTCGGCCTTTAAACTGGTAGTATCCTGACCAAAATCGGATGGCTAGATTTTTGTCATCGCAATGGGGGAAATTCCTGAAAAGAATAGGTAAAAGGCATGTAAATAAATGCAAAACAAAACAATATGTATGGCAATGTTGCAATAAATGCAAAAAACCCACCTCTTTCGGTTGTCAACATTTCAAGTGATTTATGGAATACAAAGGCCTATTAAGTATCATAGGCCTATATTGTCTACTCTCCCCTAGGGGGATGGGGTAAATGGCTCACTATAGGCATTATGATTTGAAACATTTGTTTATTTCGCGTACTTAACTGGCGCATAAAGTCTCCTAAACAGTCATGAATATGCAAAATTAGTTATTCTAGTTCTTCCAAAATTTTGAAGCGAACAATTTTAGAATTTTAGAAGAAAAAGCTCATTTTTTTAAAACGTATCAGACATGAGCGTTTGACCCGCCCTGTCGGAAATGCGCCCAGCCTACGGCGTGAAAACGCCCACCCCTTCCCCATGCATCTAAAGCCCTATTAGCTCTGATCTGTTAGCTTCCCCCTTCCCCATGCATCTAAAGCCCTATTAGCTCTGATCTGTTAGCTTCCCCCTTCCCCATGCATCTAAAGCCCTATTAGCTCTGATCTGTTAGCTTCCCCCTTCCCCATGCATCTAAAGCCCTATTAGCTCTGATCTGTTAGCTTCCCCCTTCCCCATGCATCTGAAGCCCTATTAGCTCTGATCTGTTAGCTTCCCCCTTCCCCATGCATCTAAAGCCCTATTAGCTCTCATCTGTTAGCTTCCCCCTTCCCCATGCATCTTAAGCCCTATTAGCTCTGATCTGTTAGCTTCCCCCTTCCCCATGCATCTAAAGCCCTATTAGCTCTGATCTGTTAGCTTCCCCCTTCCCCATGCATCTAAAGCCCTATTAGCTCTGATCTGTTAGCTTCCCCCTTCCCCATGCATCTGAAGCCCTATTAGCTCTTATCTGTTAGCTTCCCCCTTCCCCATGCATCTAAAGCCCTATTAGCTCTGATCTGTTAGCTTCCCCCTTCCCCATGCATCTAAAGCCCTATTAGCTCTGATCTGTTAGCTTCCCCCTTCCCCATGCATCTAAAGCCCTATTAGCTCTCATCTGTTAGCTTCCCCCTTCCCCATGCATCTAAAGCCCTATTAGCTCTGATCTGTTAGCTTCCCCCTTCCCCATGCATCTAAAGCCCTATTAGCTCTGATCTGTTAGCTTCCCCCTTCCCCATGCATCTGAAGCCCTATTAGCTCTTATCTGTTAGCTTCCCCCTTCCCCATGCATCTTAAGCCCTATTAGCTCTCATCTGTTAGCTTCCCCCTTCCCCATGCATCTTAAGCCCTATTAGCTCTGATCTGTTAGCTTCCCCTTCCCCATGCATCTAAAGCCCTATTAGCTCTCATCTGTTAGCTTCCCCCTTCCCCATGCATCTAAAGCCCTATTAGCTCTGATCTGTTAGCTTCCCCCTTCCCCATGCATCTAAAGCCCTATTAGCTCTGATCTGTTAGCTTCCCCCTTCCCCATGCATCTAAAGCCCTATTAGCTCTCATCTGTTAGCTTCCCCCTTCCCCATGCATCTGAAGCCCTATTAGCTCTGATCTGTTAGCTTCCCCCTTCCCCATGCATCTTAAGCCCTATTAGCTCTGATCTGTTAGCTTCCCCCTTCCCCATGCATCTAAAGCCCTATTAGCTCTGATCTGTTAGCTTCCCCCTTCCCCATGCATCTGAAGCCCTATTAGCTCTTATCTGTTAGCTTCCCCCTTCCCCATGCATCTTAAGCCCTATTAGCTCTCATCTGTTAGCTTCCCCCTTCCCCATGCATCTAAAGCCCTATTAGCTCTCATCTGTTAGCTTCCCCCTTCCCCATGCATCTTAAGCCCTATTAGCTCTGATCTGTTAGCTTCCCCCTTCCCCATGCATCTGAAGCCCTATTAGCTCTTATCTGTTAGCTTCCCCCTTCCCCATGCATCTTAAGCCCTATTAGCTCTGATCTGTTAGCTTCCCCCTTCCCCATGCATCTAAAGCCCTATTAGCTCTGATCTGTTAGCTTCCCCCTTCCCCATGCATCTGAAGCCCTATTAGCTCTCATCTGTTAGCTTCCCCCTTCCCCATGCATCTGAAGCCCTATTAGCTCTTATCTGTTAGCTTCCCCCTTCCCCATGCATCTAAAGCCCTATTAGCTCTGATCTGTTAGCTTCCCCCTTCCCCATGCATCTAAAGCCCTATTAGCTCTGATCTGTTAGCTTCCCCCTTCCCCATGCATCTGAAGCCCTATTAGCTCTCATCTGTTAGCTTCCCCCTTCCCCATGCATCTAAAGCCCTATTAGCTCTGATCTGTTAGCTTCCCCCTTCCCCATGCATCTGAAGCCCTATTAGCTCTCATCTGTTAGCTTCCCCCTTCCCCATGCATCTGAAGCCCTATTAGCTCTTATCTGTTAGCTTCCCCCTTCCCCATGCATCTAAAGCCCTATTAGCTCTGATCTGTTAGCTTCCCCCTTCCCCATGCATCTAAAGCCCTATTAGCTCTGATCTGTTAGCTTCCCCCTTCCCCATGCATCTGAAGCCCTATTAGCTCTGATCTGTTAGCTTCCCCCTTCCCCATGCATCTGAAGCCCTATTAGCTCTTATCTGTTAGCTTCCCCCTTCCCCATGCATCTAAAGCCCTATTAGCTCTCATCTGTTAGCTTCCCCCTTCCCCATGCATCTAAAGCCCTATTAGCTCTCATCTGTTAGCTTCCCCCTTCCCCATGCATCTAAAGCCCTATTAGCTCTGATCTGTTAGCTTCCCCCTTCCCCATGCATCTGAAGCCCTATTAGCTCTTATCTGTTAGCTTCCCCCTTCCCCATGCATCTGTATTAGCTCTGATCTGTTAGCTTCCCCCTTCCCCATGCATCTAAAGCCCTATTAGCTCTGATCTGTTAGCTTCCCCCTTCCCCATGCATCTAAAGCCCTATTAGCTCTCATCTGTTAGCTTCCCCCTTCCCCATGCATCTTAAGCCCTATTAGCTCTCATCTGTTAGCTTCCCCCTTCCCCATGCATCTAAAGCCCTATTAGCTCTGATCTGTTAGCTTCCCCCTTCCCCATGCATCTAAAGCCCTATTAGCTCTGATCTGTTAGCTTCCCCCTTCCCCATGCATCTAAAGCCCTATTAGCTCTCATCTGTTAGCTTCCCCCTTCCCCATGCATCTAAAGCCCTATTAGCTCTGATCTGTTAGCTTCCCCCTTCCCCATGCATCTGTTAGCTTCCCCCTTCCCCATGCATCCTATTAGCCCTATTAGCTCTGATCTGTTAGCTTCCCCCTTCCCCATGCATCTAAAGCCCTATTAGCTCTGATCTGTTAGCTTCCCCCTTCCCCATGCATCTGAAGCCCTATTAGCTCTGATCTGTTAGCTTCCCCCTTCCCCATGCATCTAAAGCCCTATTAGCTCTAAAGATCTGTTAGCTTCCCCCTTCCCCATGCATCTAAAGCCCTATTAGCTCTCATCTGTTAGCTTCCCCCTTCCCCATGCATCTAAAGCCCTATTAGCTCTGTTAGCTTCCCCCTTCCCCATGCATCTATCTGTTAGCTTCCCCCTTCCCCATGCATCTGAAGCCCTATTAGCTCTCATCTGTTAGCTTCCCCCTTCCCCATGCATCTAAAGCCCTATTAGCTCTCATCTGTTAGCTTCCCCCTTCCCCATGCATCTAAAGCCCTATTAGCCCTAGCTTAGCTCTGATCTGTTAGCTTCCCCCTTCCCCTGCATCTGAAGCCCTATTAGCATCTGTTAGCTTCCCCCTTCCCCATGCATCTAAAGCCCTATTAGCTCTCATCTGTTAGCTTCCCCCTTCCCCATGCATCTAAAGCCCTATTAGCTCTCATCTGTTAGCTTTTCACTTTGCATTTTCTGGTAGAGTTTCCCTCCCGATTGATTCTGAAAGAAAACATGAGCTGAATCGTAATCTGCCGGCAGGAAAGTCTGAAGATTGCCATGGAATGTTGCGATGTGGTGATCTTTACAGCTGTTTTCCATAAGTAGGCCTATATTTAGACTCTAGATGTTCAGTGCCTTCGTTGAATTGACAAAAAATAGCTTATCTTTATATTCTGATCCTCATGTACGCTTGAAGGAGACTGGAAACACCAAGGTTTTGTTTATTTATTGACGTAAATCGATGTTTGTGTTAGAACTGTATTTTGTTTTAATATTCAAACCAATAGAATCATCTTTTTTTCAGACATGCTCTTTCCCACAGTGACGTAAAGAGTTGCGTCCCCTAATGAATGTGATTCAGACTATGAAAAAGGTTATTTTATCCCTTTCGCCGCCAATGTCGCACCACAATGGCTTAAAAGGCATCAAGCCAGGGCCTGTTATCTGAAGACCCTATCTTCTTAATTTTGGGAGGTAAGGATAGGCCTAATGTTGTGCATGACACACATGAATTCCCAATATAGGCCTAATGTTGTGCATGACACACATTAATTCCCAATATAGGCTTAATGTTGTGCATGACACACATTAATTCCCAATATAGGCCTAATGTTGTGCATGACACACATGAATTCCCAATATAGGCCTAATGTTGTGCATGACACACATGAATTCCAAATATAGGCCTAATGTTGTGCATGACACACATGAATTCCAAATATAGGCCTAATGTTGTGCATGACACACATGAATTCCCAATATAGCAGATTTTTTGTTCTCTACCCAGTTATGGTTAATGGTGTTTTTTGTTCTCTACCCAGTTATGGTTAATGGTGTTCTTTGTTCTCTACCCAGTTATGGTTAATGGTGTTCTTTGTTCTCCACCCAGTTATGGTTAATGGTATTCTGTGTTCTCTACCCAGTTATGGTTAATGGTATTCTTTGTTCTCTACCCAGTTATGGTTAATGGTGTTCTTTGTTCTCTACCCAGTTATGGTTAATGGTGTTCTGTGTTCTCTACCCAGTTATGGTTAATGGTATTTTTTGTTCTCTACCCAGTTATGGTTAATGGTGTTCTTTGTTCTCTACCCAGTTATGGTTAATGGTATTTTTTGTTCTCTACCCAGTTATGGTTAATGGTATTCTTTGTTCTCTACCCAGTTATGGTTAATGGTATTCTTTGTTCTCTACCCAGTTATGGTTAATGGTATTTTTTGTTCTCTACCCAGTTATGGTTAATGGTGTTCTGTGTTCTCTACCCAGTTATGGTTAATGGTATTTTTTGTTCTCTACCCAGTTATGGTTAATGGTATTCTTTGTTCTCTACCCAGTTATGGTTAATGGTATTCTTTGTTCTCTACCCAGTTATGGTTAATGGTGTTCTGTGTTCTCTACCCAGTTATGGTTAATGGTGTTCTGTGTTCTCTACCCAGTTATGGTTAATGGTATTCTGTGTTCTCTACCCAGTTATGGTTAATGGTGTTCTGTGTTCTCTACCCAGTTATGGTTAATGGTGTTCTGTGTTCTCTACCCAGTTATGGTTAATGGTATTCTGTGTTCTCTACCCAGTTATGGTTAATGGTGTTCTTTGTTCTCTACCCAGTTATGGTTAATGGTGTTCTGTGTTCTCTACCCAGTTATGGTTAATGGTGTTCTGTGTTCTCTACCCAGTTATGGTTAATGGTATTCTTTGTTCTCTACCCAGTTATGGTTAATGGTATTCTTTGTTCTCTACCCAGTTATGGTTCTGTGTTCTCTACCCAGTTATGGTTAATGGTGTTCTGTGTTCTCTACCCAGTTATGGTTAATGGTATTCTTTGTTCTCTACCCAGTTATGGTTAATGGTGTTCTTTGTTCTCTACCCAGTTATGGTTAATGGTATTCTTTGTTCTCTACCCAGTTATGGTTAATGGTGTTCTTTGTTCTCTACCCAGTTATGGTTAATGGTGTTCTTTGTTCTCTACCCAGTTATGGTTAATGGTGTTCTTTGTTCTCTACCCAGTTATGGTTAATGGTGTTCTTTGTTCTCTACCCAGTTATGGTTAATGGTATTCTTTGTTCTCTACCCAGTTATGGTTAATGGTATTCTTTGTTCTCTACCCAGTTATGGTTAATGGTATTCTTTGTTCTCTACCCAGTTATGGTTAATGGTGTTCTTTGTTCTCTACCCAGTTATGGTTAATGGTATTCTTTGTTCACACCCAGTTATGGTTAATGGTATTCTTTGTTCTCTACCCAGTTATGCTTAATGGTATTTTTTGTTCTCTACCCAGTTATGGTTAATGGTATTTTTTGTTCTCTACCCAGTTATGGTTAATGGTGTTCTTTGTTCTCTACCCAGTTATGGTTAATGGTGTTTTTTGTTCTCTACCCAGTTATGGTTAATGGTATTTTTGTTCTCTACCCAGTTATGGTTAATGGTATTCTGTGTTCTCTACCCAGTTATGGTTAATGGTATTTTTTGTTCTCTACCCAGTTATGCTTAATGGTATATTTTGTTCTCTACCCAGTTATGGTTAATGGTGTTCTGTGTTCTCTACCCAGTTATGGTTAATGGTGTTCTGTGTTCTCTACCCAGTTATGGTTAATGGTATTCTGTGTTCTCTACCCAGTTATGGTTAATGGTGTTCTTTGTTCTCTACCCAGTTATGGTTAATGGTATTCTTTGTTCTCTACCCAGTTATGCTTAATGGTATTCTGTGTTCTCTACCCAGTTATGGTTAATGGTGTTCTGTGTTCTCTACCCAGTTATGGTTAATGGTATTCTGTGTTCTCTACCCAGTTATGGTTAATGGTATTCTTTGTTCTCTACCCAGTTATGGTTAATGGTATATTTTGTTCTCTACCCAGTTATGGTTAATGGTGTTCTGTGTTCTCTACCCAGTTATGGTTAATGGTGTTCTGTGTTCTCTACCCAGTTATGGTTAATGGTATTCTGTGTTCTCTACCCAGTTATGGTTAATGGTATTCTGTGTTCTCTACCCAGTTATGGTTAATGGTATTCTGTGTTCTCTACCCAGTTATGGTTAATGGTGTTCTGTGTTCTCTACCCAGTTATGGTTAATGGTGTTTTTTGTTCTCTACCCAGTTATGGTTAATGGTATTTCTTTGTTCTCTACCCAGTTATGGTTAATGGTATTCTTTGTTCTCTACCCAGTTATGGTTAATGGTATTCTTTGTTCTCTACCCAGTTATGGTTAATGGTGTTCTGTGTTCTCTACCCAGTTATGGTTAATGGTGTTCTTTGTTCTCTACCCAGTTATGGTTAATGGTGTTCTGTGTTCTCTACCCAGTTATGGTTAATGGTATTCTGTGTTCTCTACCCAGTTATGGTTAATGGTATTCTTTGTTCTCTACCCAGTTATGGTTAATGGTGTTCTTTGTTCTCTACCCAGTTATGGTTAATGGTATTCTTTGTTCTCTACCCAGTTATGGTTAATGGTGTTCTTTGTTCTCTACCCAGTTATGGTTAATGGTGTTCTTTGTTCTCTACCCAGTTATGGTTAATGGTGTTCTTTGTTCTCTACCCAGTTATGGTTAATGGTATTCTTTGTTCTCTACCCAGTTATGGTTAATGGTGTTCTTTGTTCTCTACCCAGTTATGGTTAATGGTGTTCTGTGTTCTCTACCCAGTTATGGTTAATGGTATTCTGTGTTCTCTACCCAGTTATGGTTAATGGTATTCTTTGTTCTCTACCCAGTTATGGTTAATGGTGTTCTTTGTTCTCTACCCAGTTATGGTTAATGGTATTCTTTGTTCTCTACCCAGTTATGGTTAATGGTGTTCTTTGTTCTCTACCCAGTTATGGTTAATGGTGTTCTTTGTTCTCTACCCAGTTATGGTTAATGGTGTTCTTTGTTCTCTACCCAGTTATGGTTAATGGTATTCTTTGTTCTCTACCCAGTTATGGTTAATGGTGTTCTGTGTTCTCTACCCAGTTATGGTTAATGGTATTCTTTGTTCTCTACCCAGTTATGGTTAATGGTGTTCTTTGTTCTCTACCCAGTTATGGTTAATGGTATTCTTTGTTCTCTACCCAGTTATGGTTAATGGTGTTCTTTGTTCTCTACCCAGTTATGGTTAATGGTGTTCTTTGTTCTCTACCCAGTTATGGTTAATGGTGTTCTTTGTTCTCTACCCAGTTATGGTTAATGGTGTTCTTTGTTCTCTACCCAGTTATGGTTAATGGTATTCTTTGTTCTCTACCCAGTTATGGTTAATGGTATTTTTTGTTCTCTACCCAGTTATGCTTAATGGTATATTTTGTTCTCTACCCAGTTATGGTTAATGGTGTTCTTTGTTCTCTACCCAGTTATGGTTAATGGTGTTCTTTGTTCTCTACCCAGTTATGGTTAATGGTGTTCTTTGTTCTCTACCCAGTTATGGTTAATGGTGTTCTTTGTTCTCTACCCAGTTATGGTTAATGGTGTTCTTTGTTCTCTACCCAGTTATGGTTAATGGTGTTCTTTGTTCTCTACCCAGTTATGGTTAATGGTGTTCTTTGTTCTCTACCCAGTTATGGTTAATGGTATTCTTTGTTCTCTACCCAGTTATGGTTAATGGTATTTTTTGTTCTCTACCCAGTTATGCTTAATGGTATATTTTGTTCTCTACCCAGTTATGGTTAATGGTGTTCTTTGTTCTCTACCCAGTTATGGTTAATGGTATTCTTTGTTCTCTACCCAGTTATGGTTAATGGTGTTCTTTGTTCTCTACCCAGTTATGCTTAATGGTATTTTTGTTCTCTACCCAGTTATGCTTAATGGTATTTTTTGTTCTCTACCCAGTTATGCTTAATGGTGTGTTTTGGCTGAAAAATAGCTGGCGGTGAAAAGGTATGCTGTAGGTATTACACAAACTTTAAATTAAAAATTAAAGAGTCTGAAAACTTGTAATTAATTATACCATTTTAAAAAGATCCATTCATTAAAAAAGCCTGACAAATGTCCCCCTAATCCATAATTTTTTCCTTCATTCTTTTACTTATTTATGGATTGCGCGTACGTGTGTGTACGAGGCCTAACGATCACGTCGGGGTCACGATTATTCACTAAGTGGCGGTACCATAGCCGATGAGGTTTAACCGAGGCGTGGTTACCGCTACACCTATCTATATTGTTAAAAAAAAAATCGGCACTTTACTGGAGTTGCACTGCCTTCGGGCATTGCCTCCAGTATTGTTCTCACCATCTTTGTATTTACAAATGTCCCATATGTGTCTATTCCAGACCGAGAGGACGTAAAACACCATTGTTCGATTCTTCGACGAGGCCTAACGACACTAGGTGGCGGTACCATAGCCGATGAGGTTTAACCGAGGCATGGTTACTGCTATATTAATCATCTTTGTATCTACAAATGTCCCAATATTATGTGTCTGTTCCAGACCGAGAGGACGTAAAACACCATTTTTCGATTTTCGACGAGGCCTAATTGAACACTGTACTAAACCAAAAGACATTGTTTGGGGTAATCAGTATGTAACACGCATAAACGTTTAGTGAAAAAGAATGTGAAGTTAGACTCTTGAACATGGACAGGTGTGGTGAAAGAGAGTTTAGTGTTCAGAGACTGAAGTTGGGCTAAACATGGACACAGAGGAAAAATACAAACAAATACATTCGCACTCACACAGAAAGAGAAAATGTGAAAATTATAGTCTTTTTAATTTAAAATCAACATAGGTAAGTATAACTTGAGTTAAACATTTGAGATAAAATTGTGGACATCAACAGAACTTAGTTATCTATCAATGAAACATTGTATAAAAAACCACAATCTGTTCATTTATTGATAAACTGGCATTGCTATTTGCATTCTTTGAGATAATTATTATTGTTGGCGTTTCTTTGAGACTCAGGTTGGGAGAATATTCTGAATCGGTTGGTATTGGACACGGCTTTTCGCTTTGTTCAAATAAGTTTATTGGAGGAGGGAGGGGGGGGGGGGGGGGGGGGGGGGGGGGGGGGGGGGGGGGGGGTACAAGGTTTGTATCTTATCTGCATGACACTCCCCAACTGTTCAGTTCAAGATATCATTAACACTGCTGGATATATCCGTGTGCTTCTGTTTAACATCGTATCAATGTGGCACAGGGATTACTAGTTGGAGGATAAGACAAGGAGGCCTGAGAATTAAACAAAAAGGTTGGTGGTTTCTTGCCTGTTCTCACAGATGCCATGCTGCGTGCACGCATGTGTTCTCGGATGACTTTTCTTTAAATAAATTAAAAAACCGTTGAAATTATTTTCCCTGTGAGCTGTTTTTACTCTAATTGTGATTGAAATCGTGAACTTGCCACAAAAGTCTGTAGTTAGAATATGTCAGCTAAAATGCTGTTAAGACTTAATACGATTTTCTGGCATTGGCATCAGGCGAACTCATGCCTACTCACCGGACATGGCCAGTCTAAGGCGGTGGTTTTCCTGCAGCACCTGCCTGCTAATTCTGACATGGTGTTCACGGACCCGGACATAAGCCCACCTGACAAAAGCCCGCCTCGTTCACTGGGGAAACGGACAAAACCCCACTCAAGGGGAAATATGATACATAATTATTTCTACATTTCCGTCTCTCTCCCCCCCCCCCCCCCCCCCCACACACACACTCTCTCTCTCTCTCTCTCTCTCTCTCTCTCTCTCTCTCTCTCTCTCTCTCTCTCTCTCTCTCTCTGTCGGTCTTTTCTCAAGTGTCGGTCTCTGTGCGAATCTGTCTCTGTCTCTGTCTTTCTGTCAACCAGACTTTAATACTGTCTCTGCCTCTCCGGACACTGTCTGTATCTTTGTTAGCCTCTGCCTATGTGTCTCTCTTTCCTTCTGTTGTCTGTCTGTCTGTCTCTCTCCAGACTTTGTCTCTGTCTGTTTCTGTTACTGTGTCTCTCTCTCCCTGTCACATATTGGATACATATCTCTGTCTCTGTCTCTCTGTTGTCTCTCTCTGTTGTCTCTCTCTGTTGTCTCTCTCCAGACTTTGTCTCTGTCTCTGTTACTGTGTGTCTCTCTCTGTCACAGATTGAGTTTGGTACATCTCTGTCTCTGTCTCTCTCTGTTGTCTCTCTCCAGACTTTGTCTCTGTCCCTGTCTCTCTGTCTGTCTATGTCAACCAGACTATGTCTCTCTATGTGTCTCTGTGCTTCTGTCTCTTCCAGACATTGTCTCTGTCTATATATATATATATATATGATTGACAAATATCAGTGATTAGCTGAGCTCTGTTCCCCTAATCTGAAGGACTACAATGTTGTAATGCCGAATAGTTTGCTTTGATACCACTTGTTGTGTCCAATGTCTTTATTTGTGAACCTCAGAAGCAAACTCGGTTATTATTAACTTTTAGAATGGTTCTGTCTTCTGAAAGGAAGAATATAGTAAAATGTGCTGATTGACTTTTTCTCCCGATGGGGGAGAGGACAGTGCCCATACAGAGACAGCTGTTTAGACCTCGTGAAGGTCTCCTCAGTCTGCATATTGGCCTGTAATTTGGCTGTCCAGTGGTTGTCAACTTGAGCAAGAAGACAGTCTAAAAGAGAATGGTGTCCTCTGCACCAAATTGAAAGTCCACAATAAAAGCAAATCAGCACTAAGTTAAGCCAAAAATAGTAGAAATATACGTAAAATAACGAAAATAATGATGTTCTAAAATCATTATTTGAAAATATAATAGACATGACTAGAGAGGGCCGGCTACTGAGATGATATCCAAATTAAAGGATAAAAATGGTGTGAATAAAAAATCTCAGTGATTAGCTGAGCTCTGTTCCCCTAATCTGAAGGACTGAAATGTTGGTGCACTTGTAATGCAGAATAATTTACTTTCATAAAACTTTTTGTGTCCAATGTTTTTATTTGTGAACCTCAGAAACAGTTATTAGAATTGTTCTGTGTTCTGAAAAGAAGAATATATATATGTCGCTATCTCTCTCTCATGTGTCTATGTGTCAGATTTACCCTTGAGTTGTGTTTTGTCCATTTTCAAAATAATGAGGTGGGCTTTTGTCCGGTCAGCTTTTGTCCAGTGGGCTTTTGTCCGGGCACCAATGTTCACAGTAAGGAAACAAGCGAAGAAAGGATGGTGTAAGGTTGGGAAGATGACCGACCATAGAGGGCACAAAAGCCCAAGAGCAAGGGTAAAGTGGGAGATGGTTGGGGAGAAAAGTAGAGGATACTTTACAGAAAGGGTGCTGCAAAAGAGTTTTTGGTCTTTTAATATTACAGATGTTTCACACGAAGATGGTAAAAATGTGGTTAACATTTAAACAAGTCTCTTAATGCTTTTCTGCCGGGCTGCCTCTGCTCCTAATTGATGTTCTCTGAATCAAAATAATATCATGTCTATGCAAAAGTCAAGAGAGACGTTTCAATGTCTATCAGAGTGCTCGTGTTGATCGTCACGGGACTGTTGATCAGGGTGGCTTTGGTTGGGATGGGTCTGCTGATCAGGGTGGCTTTGGCTGGAATGGGTCTGCTGATCAGGGTGGCTTTGGCTGGAATGGGTCTGCTGATCAGGGTGGCTTTGGTTGGAATGGGTCTGCTGATCAGGGTGGCTTTGGTTGGAATGGGTCTGCTGATTAAGGTGGCTTTGGCTGGAATGGGTCTGCTGATCAGGGTGGCTTTGGCTGGAATGGGTCTGCTGATCAGGGTGGCTTTGGCTGGGATGGGTCTGCTGATCAGGGTGGCTTTGGTTGGAATGGGTCTGCTGATCAGGGTGGCTTTGGCTGGAATGGGTCTGCTGATTAAGGTGGCTTTGGCTGGGATGGGTCTGCTGATCAGGGTGGCTTTGGCTGGGATGGGTCTGCTGATCAGGGTGGCTTTGGTTGGAATGGGTCTGCTGATCAAGGTGGCTTTGGCTGGAATGGGTCTGCTGATTAAGGTGGCTTTGGCTGGGATGGGTCTGCTGATCAGGGTGGCTTTGGCTGGGATGGGTCTGCTGATCAGGGTGGCTTTGGCTGGAATGGGTCTGCTGATCAGGGTGGCTTTGGCTGGAATGGGTCTGCTGATCAGGGTGGCTTTGGCTGGAATGGGTCTGCTGATCAGGGTGGCTTTGGCTGGGATGGGTCTGCTGATCAGGGTGGCTTTGGCTGGAATGGGTCTGCTGATCAGGGTGGCTTTGGCTGGAATGGGTCTGCTGATCAGGGTGGCTTTGGCTGGGATGGGTCTGCTGATCAGGGTGGCTTTGGCTGGAATGGGTCTGCTGATTAAGGTGGCTTTGGCTGGGATGAGGCTGCTGATCAGGGTGGCCATGGTTGTGATGGGGCTGCACATAAAAGTAACTGACGTTGTCGTAAACCATCCGACACAGCTTCTGGTTCTCCGCAGTCAATACTACCAACTGTGTTCTCAACTGCAGGTTCTCATGCACTAGTTGCGCACAGCGAAATGCAATATCCAACTCCCTTTTTCGTTGGGCTTCCCTCGACCGTTTGGCCGCTTCGGCGTTCTTCCTGCGCCTTTCCCAGTATGCATAATCCTTTTGCACTTCCAGCACATGGATCTTTGCTGCCTGGGATGCATCACTATCGCAGGTGGCGTAGGCGTCGCTTTGCACAGTGCTGGAGGCTGGAGTGGCTCTACGTTTCTTTGCAGGTGCGTTGGGGTATCCTGTGCTGAGGCCAGGAATGGCTCCAACTCCACAGTTTGAAGATAGCATAACCTGCTGGCCTGATGCGTGCATATCGTGCCTATCATAGGGTCCTGGGTGTGTTGGCGTTCGATTAGCCGGAAAGGTTGTGGTGCAAGTCTGCTGTAAGTTCGGCAGGTATGCCACTTGATGGTTTGGGGGATTCTGTGTGGGATTCTGAGACTGCATAAGTACGTGCATTTGTAATTGATTCTGTGGGGACATCTGCTGGGTATTCTGCGGGGGATTCTGCAGATCATTCTGCAAAGCTTCACTGGCTAAGGAGTCTGACTGGACTGATGGCGGACTGCTGCTGGAGGGCACTCCAGGGGCGGGATGGCCGCTTGGTGTATTGTATTCTGGATCCTGACCAACTGGCAATGACTGGGGATGATAGAACCCTTGACTGTAGTTGGAGTCTGTGGGTGCACCACGCTTCCTTCTCTTGGGCGTTGCTTTAATCCGATGCCTGTTCAAATGAGCGTTTGGCGTCTGGCTGCCAGAACCAGCGTTGATCGGATCAGGGATGGGGTGCACAGGTGGGAAGCATGGTTGCGGTGGTTGAATGGATGAAATAGAATCAGCCACAGGGTTTGGGGTGTGAGGTGCTGAACTGTTGTTGCTGGACACTGACAGATCTAACGGTGTCTCGTCGTCCTGAGGAGGGGATATGTAATGGACAGTCCCCTGTGATGGTTGATGGCTGGCTGGTCGATCCGGCATCCTGAAGACAAAACAGCACTCTGTGAACACAATGTGAAGAGTGATGCACAGGCCATGCAAAATGACATCGCCTCCTCGACCTTCTCTATACATAAGTAATGAAACTTATGTTCACATTTTGCACAACTTTCAGCAATATAAGAAACGTTCCCATAAGACATTAGCCTGACGGTCTGCCATTTACGACTATGACTGCAAGACAGCAAAGTAAGAGGGCGACTGTTATCCTGGACAGCTGTGCTGGCAGTGTTGGCAATGCATTATCCAAGATAATTCTTTAGGCATGGCACTGGAGCAAAGGTATTTTCATCTAAAAAAACCTATTAGGGGTTCAGAAGCTTTTCTTGATACGGTCAAGGCGCAAAGAGCCATTGAAGGTGCTCATGTGCTCATAGAACTATTGCTCTTGAAACAGATAAATGTGAGAAATGCCACCCCCCCCCCCCCCCCCGCTTAGATCCCCATTTGACATTCTTTTCTGCACTCCCTTTCCTCTGAATAGAGAATTCACTGAAAAATACAGTGCCTAATCCCCACCCATCTAGCCCAGACCATCAGTGCAAGCATCTCAAAGTCTCCAGTTATCTACATAACTGTCGATCCCCGTGTTCGTAGAATAATACATTACAGAACAGAGGCACAACATCGTAACCTTGCAAGAAATGCATTTCAATAAATCACATTTTGTTGATGGACTCACCTTTTGCTATGTTCCCGTTCGTCATCCGATGCAGGATACACTTCAATCTCAATGTTGTGTCGAGGAAAAAGAGGTAAGAGAAAACTTCTGAAATACAAAATAAAGAAATTTTATAAATAGACGTCCACTGATCATTTGACAAAACAATTACAAAATAAAAAAATATCAAAACGCTTGCAATAGGCATAATTTAACAAGTTTTATATGATATAGCCCAAAACGTGTTTTCAGTACGCTTACAATTTCAAAGTATGCAGAAAGACAAGCATGAAGAAATATCAGAAAGGCAAACATAATATAATAAAAAGTAAATGAATTGTACTCATATACAAAAGTTAAATAAGTCTTAAAATGATTATTTTTCATAAATCAAAGAACATTTTCTGGACCTTTTCGGAAACGGCTGGAAATCTGTAGGACTCCATTCCTCCTTTTCTGAAGCTGTCCTGAGAGTTTCGTTGGTATCAACACAGGAAGGTACACCATTACGAAGCTTTGATGAGGATGTATCTGTGGCAGGTTCATGGATGGGTCTCCTGCACATACCAAAAAAGGGAAATTAACATTCCAGTTGGTAATGCTGAGAGTTGCAAAATAATACCAACAAGAAAAACAACAGCAACACTTGAGAAAGTACTATCCCAAGGGACATTGTGTTGGCGATTATTGTATGTGAAGGTTTTCTTCATACACGCTGCACACTGTGGCATACGCAACACATCAAATGTTAATGATATAGGAACAAAGCATGTGAATATCATAGCTATGTGTATATCATGTGTTATGGTTTTTTTATGTTTTTAATTTCTTTT
>CM065684.1:64833323-64843323 GCA_017654935.2 Phymorhynchus buccinoides | reverse complement strand
CATGGTAGTGCTGCACACACAGACATATTCACCATCATTACGAACACCATTATAATCAGATTAGTAATCATCATCACCATCATCTTTGAACACAGACATGTTCGTCATCATCATCATCAGCAGCAGCAGCATCACCACCATAATCAAAATAGTCTTCATCTTCATTTTTATCATTATAAAAAACTCTTGGGCTTTGTTGTGCCCTCAATACATGGGAGGATTCCCAAGTTCTTAATCCAAACGCACCCCAACTAAATTATTTCTCAATTCTGCCCCTCAATCACGGAGTTATAAGAAATTTTTTATTCGTATCTCTGTACCCTCAATCGGTTGACACTTTATTCTTAAGCCAGAATTATCACGTTTGCGAAGGAACCACAACCCCTACAAGTGCATAACTTTATTCATGTGTAAAGACTTGAAACTTTTTATGTACAACTTTATAACTGTCATCTTAAAACTTAGCTAAGTAAAAGAGATTTTAAGCTGCTGTATTTCAGCCAAACAAGCAAACAATCCTATTAAATCTATTGTTTTAAATGATATGATCGTATTCTATTTTTCAGCCGTTTCTCAGAAATTCAAGATTATAATTCAGCCAAATTCGGCCGTTTTCCCGTTGTGTTTCCGCACGGAATTTACAGGTTGCAGATATAATGTGTGTGTGTCTTAACATTAAAATGTGTCTGAATCCGCGAGTTTTACGCTGTTTCTTTTCTCCGCAAATTATCGGCTAAAACATTTAAATTACAAACGTACAGCAATGGCCTTCTCACACAAGACAAAAGGAGATTGTAATAATAGTAAGCCAGTACAATATCATTATTTCACACATCGTCATGCACATCACTCATGACCAAACTGCCCAATCGTAGGTGTAAGTAGCCGATAGATTCATCATCAACGATCTCAACCTTAAAACGAATTTGTGAAATTTAGAATAAATTAAATTTAAAAATAAAACTTATTCTGCGCGCCTATGCGGTGGTTGCCACACAGTCCTAAAAGAAGGTGATATTGTGATTTGCAGGTGCCCCAAATCCCCACAACTGGACAGTGTTACGCCAGCTCAGTGGATCCTTCTTCCTGAGGCACTTTCTGGGCCTCTTTGGGAAGGGCCTTTCACCAGTCCTTAAAATGGAATGGCTGTTCTTCCATGCTGGGAGTTCCTGCCCCTGATATGTACCCTGGGGGTACAGAGTGAAGTCGTTACTTTTTCCCCCTGCCTTTTCTTCGTAGCCTTGCCTTTCCTTGCCTTCTTTTGTAAGCACTGAGACCTGCTCCTCGCTGCTATTAAAACCAATTTGTGTTGATTCATGCTGGGAAATTGGAGAGTGGAGAGGAGAGTGAGTATGTCTCATCCCTTGCTGGTGCATTTGCACCACAATGTTCAACTGCTTCGGCAATTGGGATGATCCCTGGAGTCTTTTAGCCTGGGGTATGTCAACAACAACAAAGCGAATTGAATAATAAGATTGTTAATTCAGGCTTTGTTCATAATACTGCCTGCCAGTAGGGAGATGCACTGACCTGTGGGACAATGTTGGATACAGATACATAATACTGCCTGCCAGTAAGGAGATGTACTGACCTGTGGGACAATGTTGGATACAGATACATAATACTGCCTGCCAGTAGGGAGATGCACTTTACCTGTGGGACAATGTTGGATACAGATACATAATACTGCCTGCCAGTAGGGAGATGCACTGACCTGTGGGACAATGTTGGATACAGATACATAATACTGCCTGCCAGTAGGGAGATGCACTTTACCTGTGGGACAATGTTGGATACAGATACATAATACTGCCTGCCAGTAAGGAGATGTACTGACCTGTGGGACAATGTTGGATACAGATACATAATACTGCCTGCCAGTAGGGAGATGCACTTTACCTGTGGGACAATGTTGGATACAGATACATAATACTGCCTGCCAGTAGGGAGATGCACTGACCTGTGGGACAATGTTGGATACAGATACATAATACTGCCTGCCAGTAGGGAGATGCACTTTACCTGTGGGACAATGTTGGATACAGATACATAATACTGCCTGCCAGTAGGGAGATGCACTGACCTGTGGGACAATGTTGGATACAGATACATAATACTGCCTGCCAGTAGGGAGATCAGTACATGTGGGACAATGTTGTATACAGATAGATTTCGTTCAGGACACCGACGTAGCCAGAGTAGACGTCACGTGGGGTCATCTTGTTAGATAGACTCAACACTAGCGGCTATTCTGAATTGTTCTAGCACTTTCCCAGAGGTTCGAAAGTTTTTGCTATTTGATAAGAAGCTATAAAAAACACACCCACACACGACTAAAATATAAGCTGTGGAGATTAGAAGAGACTTCCACTGAATAAGTGTTTCACTGTCAAGTGCTAAAAATGTTCTGAGGCTGCAATACCAATGCTGTCAAAACTCAAACATTCCCTGATGGTGTGTTCTCATAACGTTGCATTGCTTGCACGTGCAAATGCCAAAAAAAAAACATTTGGGAAAAAATCAACTGCACGCATTGCACGGATTTCATGCACAAGTCTCGGGTGATATCTGGGGTCCGTTTCACAAGGGCTAACGTTACGTAGAGTACGCTCAAATCGGCAAAAACGGTCCTGAGAAACACCTCTTTTGTATGACCAGTATTAGTGGGTATGTACCCTGGGCACAGTATGATCAGTATTAGTGGGGATGTACCCTGGGCACAGTATGATCAGTATAAGTGGGGATGTACCCTGGGCACAGTATGATCAGCATAATTGGGGATGTACCCTGGGCACAGTATGATCAGCATAATTGGGGATGTACCCTGGGCACAGTATGATCAGCATAATTGGGGATGTACCCTGGGCACAGTATGACCAGTATTAGTGGGGATGTACCCTGGGCACAGTATGATCAGTATTAGTGGGGATGTACCCTGGGCACAATATGACCAGTATTAGTGGGGATGTACCCTGGGCACAGTATGATCAGTATAGGTGGGGATGTACCCTGGGCACAGTATGACCAGTATTAGTGGGGATGTACCCTGGGCACAGTATGACCAGTATTAGTGGGGATGTACCCTGGGCACAGTATGACCAGTATTAGTGGGGATGTACCCTGGGCACAGTATGACCAGTATTAGTGGGGATGTACCCTGGGCACAGTATGACCAGTATTAGTGGGGATGTACCCTGGGCACAGTATGATCAGTATTAGTGGGGATGTACCCTGGGCACAGTATGATCAGTATTAGTGGGGATGTACCCTGGGCACAGTATGACCAGTATTAGTGGGGATGTACCCTGGGCACAATATGACCAGTATTAGTGGGGATGTACCCTGGGCACAATATGACCAGTATTAGTGGGGATGTACCCTGGACACAATATGACCAGTATTAGTGGGGATGTACCCTGGACACAATATGACCAGTATTAGTGGGGATGTACCCTGGGCACAGTATGACCAGTATTAGTGGGGATGTACCCTGGGCACAGTATGACCAGTATTAGTGGGGATGTACCCTGGGCACAGTATGACCAGTATTAGTGGGGATGTACCCTGGGCACAGTATGACCAGTATTAGTGGGGATGTACCCTGGGCACAGTATGACCAGTATTAGTGGGGATGTACCCTGGGCACAATATGACCAGTATTAGTGGGGATGTACCCTGGGCACAGTATGACCAGTATAGGTGGGGATGTACCCTGGGCACAGTATGACCAGTATAGGTGGGGATGTACCCTGGGCACAGTATGACCAGTATTAGTGGGGATGTACCCTGGGCACAGTATGACCAGTATAGGTGGGGATGTACCCTGGGCAAAGTATGACCAGTATAAGTGGGGATGTACCCTGGGCACAGTATGATCAGTATAAGTGGGGATGTACCCTGGGCACAGTATGATCAGTATAGGTGGGGATGTACCCTGGGCACAGTATGACTAGTATTAGTGGGGATGTACCCTGGACACAATATGACCAGTATTAGTGGGGATGTACCCTGAGCACAGTATGACTAGTATTAGTGGGGATGTACCCTGGGCACAGTATGACTAGTATAACTGGGGATGTACCCTGGGCACAGTATGATCAGTATTAGTGGGGATGTACCCTGGGCACAGTATGATCAGTATAGGTGGGGATGTACCCTGGGCACAGTATGACTAGTATTAGTGGGGATGTACCCTGGGCACAGTATGATCAGTATAAGTGGGGATGTACCCTGGGCACAGTATGATCAGTATAGGTGGGGATGTACCCTGGGCACAGTATGATCAGTATAGGTGGGGATGTACCCTGGGCACAGTATGATCAGTATAGGTGGGGATGTACCCTGGGCACAGTATGATCAGTATTAGTGGGGATGTACCCTGGGCACAGTATGATCAGTATTAGTGGGGATGTACCCTGGGCACAGTATGACCAGTATTAGTGGGGATGTACCCTGGGCACAGTATGATCAGTATAGGTGGGGATGTACCCTGGGCACAGTATGATCAGTATTAGTGGGGATGTACCCTGGGCACAGTATGATCAGTATAGGTGGGGATGTACCCTGGGCACAGTATGATCAGTATAGGTGGGGATGTACCCTGGGCACAGTATGATCAGTATTAGTGGGGATGTACCCTGGGCACAGTATGATCAGTATTAGTGGGGATGTACCCTGGGCACAGTATGATCAGTATAAGTGGGGATGTACCCTGGGCACAGTATGATCAGTATAGGTGGGGATGTACCCTGGGCACAGTATGATCAGTATAACTGGGGATGTACCCTGGGCACAGTATGATCAGTCTAGGTGGGGATGTACCCTGGGCACAGTATGATCAGTATAAGTGGGGATGTACCCTGGGCACAGTATGATCAGTATAGTGGGGATGTACCCTGGGCACAGTATGATCAGTATAAGTGGGGATGTACCCTGGGCACAGTATGATCAGCATAACTGGGGATGTACCCTGGGCACAGTATGATCAGTATAGGTGGGGATGTACCCTGGGCACAGTATGATCAGTATAACTGGGGATGTACCCTGGGCACAGTATGATCAGTATAGGTGGGGATGTACCCTGGGCACAGTATGATCAGTATAGTGGGGATGTACCCTGGGCACAGTATGATCAGTATAGGTGGGGATGTACCCTGGGCACAGTATGATCAGTATAACTGGGGATGTACCCTGGGCACAGTATGATCAGTATTAGTGGGGATGTACCCTGGGCACAGTATGATCAGTATTAGTGGGGATGTACCCTGGGCACAGTATGACTAGTATTAGTGGGGATGTAGCCTGGGCACAGTATGATCAGTATAGGTGGGGATGTACCCTGGGCACAGTATGACCAGTATTAGTGGGGATGTAGCCTGGGCACAGTATGATCAGTATAGGTGGGGATGTACCCTGGACACAGTATGACCAGTATTAGTGGGGATGTACCCTGGGCACAGTATGATCAGTATTAGTGGGGATGTACCCTGGGCACAGTATGACCAGTATTAGTGGGGATGTAGCCTGGGCACAGTATGATCAGTATAGGTGGGGATGTACCCTGGACACAGTATGACCAGTATTAGTGGGGATGTACCCTGGGCACAGTATGATCAGTATTAGTGGGGATGTACCCTGGGCACAGTATGACCAGTATTAGTGGGGATGTACCCTGGGCACAGTATGATCAGTATAGGTGGGGATGTACCCTGGGCACAGTATGACCAGTATTAGTGGGGATGTACCCTGGGCACAGTATGACCAGTATTAGTGGGGATGTACCCTGGGCACAGTATGACTAGTATAACTGGGGATGTAGTCTGAGCACAGTATGACTAGTGTTAGTGGGGATGCAGCCTGGGCTGTGTCCAATGTCATGCCCGTAATGACGTGTCTATGTGTCCACATGTTTATGTGTCCACGTGTCTATGTGTCCACGTGTCTATGTGTCCACGTGTGTATGTGTCCACGTGTCTGTGTCCACGTGTCTATATGTCCACGTGTCTATATGTCCATGTGTCTATGCATGTGTCCACGTGTCTATATGTCCATGTGTCTATATGTCTGAGTGGCTATGTGTCCACGTGTCTATGTGTCCACGTGTCTATGTGTCCACGTGTGTATGTGTCCACATGTCTATGTGTCCACGTGTCTATGTGTTTATATGTCTGAGTGGCTATGTGGCCGAGTGTCTATGTGTCCACGTGTCTATGTGTCAACGTGTCTATGTGTCAACGTGTCTATGTGTCTATATGTCTGAGTGTCTATATGTCCACGTGTCTATGTGTCAACGTGTCTATGTGTCAACGTGTCTATATGTCAACGTGTCTATGTGTCAACGTGTCTATGTGTCAACGTGTCTATGTGTCAACGTGTCTATGTGTCAACGTGTCTATGTGTCTGAGTGTATATGTCCACGTGTCTATGTGTCAACGTGTCTATGTGTCAACGTGTCTATGTGTCTATATGTCTGAGTGTCTATATGTCCACGTGTCTATGTATCAATGTGTCTATATGTCAACGTGTCTATATGTCAAAGTGTCTATGTGTCAACGTGTCTATATGCCCATGTGTCTATATCTCTGAGTGGCTATGTGTCCAAGTATCAATGTGTCTGAGTGACCACTGGTCATTGTCTCTGACCACTGGTTATCTGCATTGTACAAGGAACAGTAGTACTCATGACACACACATAAGCTGTTGAACAGTGAAAATGTAGAATATACGTTCAAAGTAACCACTGGTCAGTGGCACTCTGATCATTTGCATTATTCAAGTGCTTAAAATATCTGGTGACAGGAAATGAGCTTTTAAGAATCAGAATTTGACTTTAAGTCAAAGTGACCATTGTTCATTGTCACTGACCACTAGTCATCTACTGTACAAGGTACAGTTCTATTCATGCCACACGAAAAAGCTGTTACATAGTGAAATGTGTAATTTACGTCAGAATGACCACTGGTTAGTGGCAGTGATCACTGTTCATCTGCATTACACAAGTGCATAAATGATCTGGTAACAGGAAATCAGCTGTTAAGAATCAGCATTTGATTTTAAAATCAAAGTTACCGCTGGTCATTGTCACAGACCACTGATCGATACGTGGACACGTCGACATTTGGATACATCGTCACATGGACACTCGGACACTTAGACATGTGGACACACAGACACTCAGACATAGACACGTGGGCACATAGACACTCAGACATAGACACGTGGGCACATAGACACTGGGCACATAGACACTCAGACATAGACACGTGGGCACATAGACATGTGGGCACATAGACACTCAGACATAGACATGTGGGCACATAGACATGTGGGCACATAGACACTCAGACATAGACATGTGGGCACATAGACACTCAGACATAGACACGTGGGCACATAGACACGTGGGCACATAGACACTCAGACATAGACACGTGGGCACATAGACATGTGGGCACATAGACACTCAGACATAGACATGTGGGCACATAGACACTCAGACATAGACATGTGGGCACATAGACACTCAGACATAGACATGTGGACACATAGACGTGACCCCTATTTAGTCTCTTTCAAACATATGCCGATGCGACGCTAGGATTCCTCCGCCGGAATCTCCGGAATTGTCCTAGAGAATGCAGATGCCTGGCGTATATAGCATTGGTCCACTCCAGACTGGAGGACAGTGCCAAAGTGTGAGACCCGTACCAGAAACGGGACGTTGAAAAGCTGAAGAGAGTTCAGCGCCAGACAGCACGTTTTGCTACCTGGAGCTACGATACTGCCAGGCTGCGTGAGTGATATGATCAGGGAACTAGGTCTGCCTCCCCTGGAAGAAAGACGCAGGCACCAACGCCTCAGCTTCTTCTATAAGATTGCTGAGGGCCTCCTTCTAGCTCTCCCTGCAGAAACGTTCCTTGCCCCGGCCTCCACAAATCGTCGCAGGATCAAGCCGACCAGATGCAAGGGGTTCCAAACAACCAACATCTTGGAAAGACAGGCAATAAACCATCCCCATGGATTTTCTGTCCCAGAAGGGAGAACGGAGCAGTATTATAGCTCCTTCTTTGTTAAGACTGCCATGGAGTGGAACCAACTGAGCGAGGCCACTGTCACCGCAGGTTCCATCAGCGCATTTTCATCAGTGCTGACCAGACCATCATCTGAGCCTGCGCCCACCGACCACTATTAAATAAACTAAGATTTTTAGAAAGCTTGCTTCTGGAAGTGGGGCCTGGGCCCTTCCGGTTGAACTGGGGCGTTTAATGGTCTTAGCCCAGGGTAAGCTGTAGGTCCTTCTCCTTCTATGTTTTCTGTTAGGTACATGCGTCCTCCAAGTCTCCGTCGCGATTCATCGTCAGACGTCATCCAGATCCAGATGCAGGATGTTTCAACGCGTTGCTGACATACATATTTTATAATGTTCATGAACGGTGGTTTTTTTCAAAACATTAAAAATGACAGTCTGTACATGGGTTTCTTTTTCTCATTCTGTCTTTTTGGGTAGGTACCGATTGGCCCTTTCCCATCTCGCCCTTTCTTTGATCTATGCCGCAAGCCTCCTCACGTGAGCTCCCTCAGGCTCACGAGTGTCATTTCGCCTTTTCAAGTTCTTCCTATTTTTTAAAAACTCAAATGTTTAACCTCTTGTCTGTGGGGTGCATGGGAAAACATCTATGTGTATATGTTCTTGTGTGTGTGCGTGTGTGTGTGCGTATGCGCGCGCGCGCGTGCGTGCGTGTGTGTGCGCGCGCGTGTGTGTTGGTGTTTTGGTATGTGCGTGCACTTACACGTGTTATTTGTGGGGTTTTTGTTAGTGTCTGTGATTATTCCCAATCTTTTTCTGTCTTTCTGTCTGTCTTGTTTCTGTCGTCCCCTTGTCTGTCCTCTTCTCTCTGTCTGTCTCTGTCTCTTTCACCCCACCCCCTTCACTTTCTGGCGCACTATCTCTTTCAGTTTACACCCAACCCCCTTTTCGCAAGTGCAATACAAGGGAGAAAACTTCACCAACATCAACCTCATAGCCTGTGTAGTCTCCCTTCAACAGTCCAAATTAAAGAAATAATTTGTTTTCATATAATGTTACAGTAAATGTACTAAACCAGTAAACGTGCACATTTTCTGAATAATTCAGTAACTTGGAAACGTTATTGTTTCACTCAGGGATTTTTCAAATTTCAGACCACACCGTAGAGTCAGGAACGACTTGTTTATTTACTGCTCCAACATCGTAGGACATAGCACAGCAGCCATGCGTTCAACAAGTGGCCTCCCTTGGCCCACTACTACTAACTTAATACACAAATCTACCACGTACTTAATTCCAAAATAATTAAGAGACTCTCTTGTTTCCCTAATGAATCCAAAACACTTTAAACAATAAGATAATCAAACTTCTTGCGCTCTTTTCCAACCCAAATGAATCCACAGTCACTTCCAACTTTTCGTGTCTCTGCTTCTGTAGGCTAATTAGCACTTCACACTTTAATGTTCATGTCTTCGCTTTCCCCTTGAAAAAACCCCACCCCAACCAACTCACATTTAAACTGTTCTTTTGTGTGTGTGTGTGTGTGTGTGTGTGTGTGCGTGTGTGTGCGTGCGTGCGTGCGTGCGTGTGCGTGTGCGTGCGTGCGTGTGCGTGTGTGTGTGTGTGTGTGTGTGTGTGTGTGTGTGTGTGTGTGTGTGTGTGTGTGTGTGTGTTGTTGTTGTTTTTTAGTCCCGTTGCTTAGGAACACTAAAAGTTTAAAACTGATAACGGAAACAGAGCAGGCTGCTTGCCTTCAACAAAACCAGAAAAAAAATGAAATGAAGAAACTGTTACAACTTCTGATTATTTGAATACATCACTGAACCAGTGTAAGACATAATCTTTGAGTCTTGCAGGCAGTCTCCTCTGCCGAGTTGGGCGATCCTCCAGCACCGGTGAAGATGGACTGGCGGATGGTGTAGGAACCGGCTTCACCTCTGAAGTGCCCTGCACTTTCCTCCAGGTGCGGACCAG